>JAWWNH010000095.1:2600000-2985000 GCA_034641385.1 Darevskia mixta
CCGCCTCGATCTTCATGCTGCGCTCTAATAATGTGTTACGTTTCAAATGTCCAAAGCACTTCGCATAACTGAAATCCTTACGACGATAAGCAAGTGTCATTTGCGTACATTTCACAGAAGGGGAAACTGAGGCCAAATAAAAGTGTATGGCCTGAGCCCAGCTACTGAGTTCTTGATTCATAGCTTGGTCTCTTAGCAACTGCATCGCACCAGTAGTGTAAAAGCCCTACAACAAACACACTGGCTTCCTGGGTATCTCAACATATTATTGGGGGGGGGGGAGCTATCAAGAGTCCCCCGTTGGCAGCCTTAAAAGAGTTAACAAATAGGTAGCCCCAAATCCCACGCAGGTCTGCTGATAAGAGAGCTTCTTGCTTAAGCTGAAACAAAATAAAAAATAAATAAAATTCCTTCCAGTAGCACCTTAGAGACCAACTAAGTTTGTTCTTGGTATGAGCTTTCGTGTGCATGCACACTTAAGCTGCTTTGCCTTTTAAATGATTGGATAGGAGGGAAGATCTCTTTTGCCTGGAGAGCCACTGTCAGGCTGTCAGGCTCAGGGATGGGGAGCCGTTCCCTGCCCAATGGTGGGTGAGGTGAGAGGGGGAAAGTGGATCGGGCAGTTGGCAACATTCCCAGCATGCAAATTCCAGAAGTTTCTCCAGTCTCCATGACCACAAGAAAATGCAATTTAATTGGGCTGGGTTTTTGTTCAGGGGTTTTTGTTAGGGAGGGACTGCTGCTGTTATTTATATATATTAAAAAATTGCATCTTTATTTTGGATCATATTAAGATTTATGTGGAAGTTGTTCCATCAGGTTGTGTACTTTTTGATGTTTTATTCATTGCTTGCCTATTTTTGTTATGTATATAATTATGCATTTTTATTTTTTTACATGTTGTAAGCCGCCTTGAGGATGGTCCCAATTACGGAAAGGCAGCATACAAATAAAATCATGTATACTGTATGTATATAATTTGCAATCCGCTTCAAAAGTTTTATCTGATGAATGGGACTGTAGTCCGTGAAGGCTTATGCCATCATAGGTTTGTTGGTTCTTAAGGTTACAAAAGGCTCTGTTGTCTTCGCTCACACTAATACCCCTCTGCAGAAGTCAGCTGTGGCAGTATATTTTAGGGTGGCTGTAGTCCTGAATCTACTCACCTAAGAGTAAATCTATTTGAATTAAGTGGGATTAACATCTGGGTAGGCATGTCTCACACTGAATTATTAGGTGATTAAAAGACAAACAGAAAAGTAATATTGAGTGTGTGTGTGTGTGTGTGTATTTTGCAGGTTCAGGAAGTGGCACTAGGCGTGGAAAAGATATGCTTGTGTTTTATTTCATAAAATTTATACACTGCTTGATTGTAAAAAATCCTTGAAGCGGTTGTGCTGTTTCCAGCATATAAATCTAATATTGTAAATTACTTTTAAGCTGTGGCTAAGTGAAATTTCCCACATGTTAAATCAGCAGTGGGGAACCACTGCCCCCTGGTCTAATTAGCCCTCCCAGGCCTCCCCCTTTGATGTGCAAGGCTGTTCAACCAAGCCATGCACACCTGTGCTACCGGTACACCTGATTTCAGGTGCAGGACAGGTCAAGAGAGGCACCAGGCTTTGCAAGCGCTGATCATCAACTGATGATCAGCACTTTCAAAGTGCTGTGCCTTTGCCTGTGTGGTTTGATTTCAAGCCATGCAAGCAAAGGAAGATGGGTCACCGGATGCCATTGTGATGTCAGATGATTGACAAGTGGATAGCCCTGCCTATCTGTAAAAGTTGTCCTCTTAAGAAATGGATCCTCTTAAGTTGTCCTCTTAAGAAATGTCCTCTTAAGTTAAGGATCCAACTAACGTGCAGGACACATTCTCCCATCACCACTGCATTAAATATTTCACAAATTCGGGGACAAAGCATTCCTTCACGAATCAATATGATTTATTGATTTTCATTCCTTTCCCCATACAGATCATGGATGGAATTAGAAAGGTTTGGTTCCCTCAGTGGGTGCTTATAGTGCCATTTACACTTCATAGCACTCACTGGCCAGGCCAAGGAGTGCATCAACTGGAAAGGTTTTTATTCCATCCATAAAATGTTTATTTCTTTTTGGAAACAATCATATGCACGCACAAGTCCTGAGCCCAATTTGTCCCCCAACTTGTGATTTTCCATTTGCATATTTGACTGGCACCTAGGTTTCAAAATGTAAGACCACACTATATCATGAATTTTAATAAAAAGAGGTGTTCAAATGCAAAATCCTGTGCATGCCAAGAGCTCAGTGTGGCTTACTCCCTGGTAAGTGTAGTTAGAACTGCAGCCCACCCACATCATATCAAACAAACATACGCAGAATGTACTGGGAATTCAATATATGAATACTTATGGAAGCATTCAGCCATACCAGAAAACATCCCAATATATCGACCTATGTATTTCTAACCCCCCATAGTGCCAGATTAATGCTTTTCTTCCCAATATAGAAAAGCACTAAATATATAATGGAAAGCCTGCATGGGTGTGTGCATATTTTGAAAGAATAATTGTGTTGGCTTGTACCAGCAACCTCACTTTCAAAATTGACAATTCTGTGTCTCCTGAAAGACTAAGGCTGCACTTTACCTGGGCGGAAGCCCCACTGCACCTTACTTCTGAGTAGACTTGCATAGGATTGTGCTGTAAGGTTGCTATTCTGTGCTCACTTGCACAGGAGTAAGCCCCACTGAATGAAGAGAGGTTCTGGAGTAAACACACATAGGATTGTGCTAGAATTCAGGGGAAGGTCATAAGCTTCATAATATCTGAGGGAGTAACACACACACCCCAACACAAAATTAATGCTTTCCTTCCCAATATAGGGAAACGGCAATAGCCTTTTCAGTGACACAGCAAACATGGAAGGGAAAGGGAAACTGGTAAAAGATGCTGAGTTGCCAAATTATGTCAGGGGGGGGGGAGATAGCAGATTAAGGGCATTTAAGAGTTGTGGGGAACCTCAGGTCCAGGTAGGCCTCAGGACTCCCCTCAGGACAGGTGGTACAACCCCAGGCCATACCTCTGGCCATTCCTTCTCAAATCCTTTCACCTGAATTAGGCTAAATGTTTAATTAAACCTTGACTATGCCTCTTGCTCCCCTGAATGAGGGATGGAGAGATAGTGTGTAAAAGTGTATGTCTTTCACATGACTGGAATAATAATAATAATAATAATAATAATAATAATAATAATAATAATAATTTATTTATACCCCGCCCATCTGGCTGCCTCCAACAGAACACCAAAATACAATAATCTATTCAACATTAAAAGCCTCCCTAAACAGGGCTGCCTGCAGATGTCTTCTAAAGGTCTGGTAGTTGTTGTTCTCTTTGACATCTGAAGGGAGGGCGTTCCACAGGGCGGGTGCCACTACTGAGAAGGCCCTCTGCCTGGTTCCCTGTAACTTGGCTTCTCGTAGTGAGGGAACCGCCAGAAGGCCCTCGGCACTGGACCTCAGTGTCCGGGCTGAACGATGGGGGTGGAGACACTCCTTCAGGTATACTGGACCGAATGTACAAAGGCAAGTGTTGCCTCTGCTGTTCCGCTCACTCGCCTCTGGCCCCATCCAGCACTGACATGGCGTGAGTCCCTCAAATGTTTGCCAGTGAGAGGCGGCAGCCCTCAGGCTTGCAAAGGTTCCTCACTTCTGCATTTAGAACATGATGCCACCCAGGGCCAGCCCAAGACATTTTCGCACCTGAGGCGAACCAGAACATGGCATCCCTACTCAGCCTGAAAATAAAGGTTGAGTGAAGATGCTGCATGAATAGGCAGGGCTCGTCTAAGACACTGCACTGCCTGGGGCAGAGAACAAGATGGCGCCCTCCCTGTTCCATGCACAGAAGCTGACTGGAGCTGTCGTTGAATCTTAACTTCAACCTGGCGACAGGATGACATCCTCCAGCCTGTGGTTTATATAGGACTGATCTCCAACACAGGGCAATGGCCCTGGGTTCAAGAGGAACGGAGGGTGCCTGTCGCTTCTGCCTGAGGAGACTACTTCCCCTAAATAATTATGGGAGCTGTATTTTGTTAGGGGTGCTGAGAGTTGTTAGAAGGCCCCTGCTCCCCTCACAGGACTGTAATTCCCAGAGCGGTTCGTCAATCTCTCTTCCTCAGGAAGTCTGGGAATTGTAGCTCTGAGAGGGGAATAGGGGCCTCCTAACAACTCTCAGCAACCTTAGCAAGCAACAGCTCCCATAATCCTTTGGGGGGAAGCCATCACTGCTTAAAGTGGTGCGATAGGGTTTTAAAAGCACGAAACGAATGTAGGTTGAAAAGTGTAACACATGAGGGAGGCAAACACTTCTTATGAAGCACAGTGGCGGGCCTTGGAGTCTCAAATTTCTGTGGCGCCCTGTGAGATGCCAAAATTCAGTCCCGTCCCCCACCTCTCGCTTTCCACCAAGGCTCTGGCGCCCAGTGCAACTGAACCAGTTGCGCTCCCCTAAATCTGCCTCTGTGAAACGTATGCACCAATGTCAACGAGACAGACACATGCCAGCCTGACTCCACCATGAGACCACTTGAGAATCCACTGCAACCCTCAAGAGTAGGCCAAGCCACAGGGAATATAATAGTGGCTCGGTCTTGTGGTTAAACCATGACAATAAAAATTCATCTTCTTTCAAGGTTAGCTTAGTTGTGTTGCACACGCAGCTCTGTCCTCCAATGGAGGGGAATTGGAGTAATGGCTGGAACAGGGGGCACTGCCACCTGAAGCGGTTGACTCAGCCTAATGGTAGGCCGTAGGCCTACTTCAATCCTACATGTAGGCCTATTTGGGGCAGAGTGAGCTTCATTCAAATGTGTATGTATGTTCTTCAAATCCACACTCAGTAACTATCTGCTGTAAGAAGGTCCCATGCTACCAGAAATATTCAAGAAATACCGGTATTCAGTGAACACCCTGCTGTGACAATTTCATCAGACGTGGTGGGAGAGCCTTGGGAGTTTCTCTCAGGATTCTCCAAGATGCTTCTTCAAATTGCTGAGGAGAAAGCTCCAAAAGCACTTCAAACTTAATTTTAACATGAAATCCAACCTGAGAAATGTTGCCAGCATGATCAAAACTCGTAGCGCTTTCCTCAAAATGACTCACAAACGTAATCTGAGGAGAAACCACCAGATTCTCATTGAATTAACGCAGAATCCAATGACAAGTTATGGATGAGTGGAAAACATCCTCAGATTTCGATATTCTTATAAAAAGCTGTTCCGCTATTCCTCAGAATCCCAAAGAAGAAAAAATTATGAGGAAATAATTGCCTGAGGAAGAACCCACACAATTAAAATTTTGCTTTTGGCAATATTTAAAAGAGATCAGAATCCTCCTTCTTGACCAGCTCTCCCCCCCAATGTCACAAATCTTGTAAAGCACTGAATGAAACACATGTTATCTAAACATCAGATTTTCTAATTTTATTAAAAATTCACAAATTTTTTAATCCAACTTTCCCCCCCTTTCATACAGTGAATGGTCTAATATGCACTGGAGGTCACACAAGCTTAGGTTTATTTGAACAATAAAAGACATGAGAAATTTAATATATAAAGGAAAAAAAGTAGCAGCTGCTGACTGCATATTTGACCATAAAATTTAAATATTTTGGACTTTTTTTTTCTTTTAAAGACACAAAAATAAAACCTGTGTGGGTCTATATAAGTCATATTAACAATTCCATTAATGTTGAACAGGACTAAACATTAGCAAAGATGTTAAATTTCCCCCCCTCTTAACCTTGTAACACTTTGTTTAAAATGTTTTGCGTTTTTCCCCCCGGCTGTGGGTACAGCACCCCCAAAGAGTATTTTGTGCTATAGAATTGTTTTATTTGGCAACTGTTTGATTTTATAGGTTTTTATTCTTTGCCTGATGTAAACGCCACCTTTACAAACTAGCACAGTGAAACACAAGCCCTGTAATGTCTTATAACAACTACAGAAAAAAAAAGGAAAAAGAAAGAAAAATGAACTATTTTGGTTGATTGCTCAAAATACTTTGCTTTTGAACAAGAGGTTCTAAAACAGGATTTATTTTTTTAAGTAAAACATTGCGCTCCTGAATTTAACATTCGACGTAAACAGTTGACTGCTTTTTTTTCTAGTTTCATAGAGTCTTTTTATTTTTTTATTTTTGTTTGTTTAGCTTTTATTTTTCTGAAGGTAGAATACTTTGTCGTTCGTTTCTTTTCAAGTCAGTTTTTTTTTTTACTTAGAAGTCTAGCAGAAGACTTCTGGGTTTTGAGGATTATTGGTGTGTGTCGCTCAGAGAAGGTAGAAGAGTTGATTCGGAGGGCTTATATTTAAATATTTGCTATTTTGGCCAATAAAAATAAAATAAACATAAAAGCACCACCCTCCCAAAAAATAACAACAAAATAACAACAAAATTAACTACATTTCATTTGCCCCACCTGACATTTCTGAAGCTTTAAAAGTCTATTGTTGTGGCTCATGTTGAATGTTCGGAGGCAAAATTAAACAAATCAATAATACCAAAAGAATCATCATTTTAAAAAATGCTAGAATTCCTTGAAGCTTTTTTTTTCTTGTTCTTGTTGACCTTGCCTTTATTCAATATTGGTTTCTTTTCCAATGAGAAAAGTCTCTGAGAATCTTGTTTCCCCACCTACAGTTATAGTCTAGTGAATGCGGGCACTCACTATTCGCCATCCCATAATATATGGCAGTATTGAAACAAATCCACTTCGCCAATGTCTTTTTTTTCCTTCTTCACTTGGTACAAAAAGAGATTACTTTCTTCATAATTTCCCCCCCTTGTCTTTTCTTTTCTCCTGTTGAGTCTGTATCATGAAGATTGTCCTCCAGTTTATACCAAAATCTCCCTGGGCTTCGATCTGAAATGAATAATTCAGTTAATTCCCAAAGTTCACAAAAAAAAAGGCAAAACCCCCAACAAATATATCTATATATCTATACGTCTTAGGGCAAGAAAAAGAAAAGAAACTATGAAGTCGTTTCTATACACCTCGATGTAAGCAAGGGTGGGTGTTGATTGGCCACTTACTTCTCAGTCCCCAGTCTTGGTATTTAAAGCTACCATACAGCAGCCTCGTTCATTTCGGGCGGATGTGATAAGTGGCTGCCGTAGTTAGCACCGCCGTTGACAGATATCGAGGAAAACGGAGGACTCGGCCCAAAAACCTCCGCCGACATGGAGTGCAAGGAGCCAGGTAGGTTGGGTTCTGGGCTCGGAGAGTCCCCAGGTGGGTGTGACATGATATCTGTGAAACGCTGAGCTTCGCTGGAAGGGTGGTGTCCAGGTAAGGGGTGGTCCATACCCCCGAGAGGCGTTCCTGACGACCCGGACGATGGCACGAAAGGGAGATCCACCGGCGTCTGGGCTTGAGAGGAAGGCGGTCCTTGCGGGAAGAAATCGTAGTTGCTCCCAGGTCCATAGTATTCGCTCTGGTAATCTGGCAGGTGGAGAAAAGATAAAAGGTTGACGTACATGCCATGAATATTTCTTTCTTTGTTGCATCAGGGTTTTTTTTTAATGTTTTGCTGTGTTTTTTTGTCTTTTGCTGGAAGCTGCCCCGAGTGGCTGGGGAAACCCAGCCAGGTGGGCGGGGTATAAAGAACAAAAATTATTATTATTTTAGATCATAAAGACAACAGCTGTCAATACTGCATAACCAAATCTGATTAGTTACGTAGCAGGATGTCGCCCTTTTCACTATGTGGTTCGTGGTGGGCTGAGCTTCCCCATGTCTCGATTAGAGAAGGGGAAATATAGGAAAAGGCAGCCGGATCAGGCCAATGGCCCATCTAGTGCAGCATCCTGTTCTCACAGGGGCCAGCCAGGTGTTCCAATGGGAAGCCTGCAAGCAGGAGCAGAATTTGGTAATATGGCGCCCTGTGCTACCCTCCTATAAAGGTAAAGGGACCCCTGACCATTAGGTCCAGTCGTGACCAACTCTGGGGTTGCGGCGCTCATCTCGCATTACTGGCCGAGGGAGCCGGCGTACAGCTTCCGGGTCATGTGGCCAGCATGACTAAGCTGCTTCTGGCGAATCAGAGCAGCACACGTAAATGTCGTTTACCTTCCCGCTGGAGTGGTACCTATTTATCTACTTGCACTTTGACGTGCTTTCGAACTGCTAGGTTGGCAGGAGCAGGGACCAAGCAACGGGAGCTCACTCCATCATGGGGATTCGAACCGCCGACCTTCTGATCGGCAAGCCCTAGGCTCTGTGGTTTAACCCACAGCACCACCCACGTCCCTCCTGTAGTTTCCAGTAATTGGTAATCAGAAGCATATAGCCTAGCCTTGGCTTCTTTTGCACCTTGACCTGGTGCCATTTTCTCCTTCACCACAGTTAGCAAAATGATTTGGGAAGGCCCTGATGAGGCCCCCAGCCACCACCTCAACAGTGGTGCAACTTGGGTTGGACCTCAGAGCTGAAGTCTGGACCACCACAGCCCAGGCTCTGATCCCCCAAATAACCTCCCCCCACCCCAGAAAGTGGCAAATTACAGTGACAAACATGCTCTGCATCAGCATCTGTGCCACCAGTGACAGCTCTAGGCCTGATGCTGATGATTGCAACTTTAATTTCTCCTTACTTAAAAAAAACTCATTATGGGGGGGGGGGACAAGGGCCAGGCACATACACAGTTGCAAATGCTTGTCATAAACAACCCCACCTTTCCCCCTAGTTGCATCTTAAAACCTGTTTGCACGTCCCCAACTTTAAATTAAAATGTAATGAATGGAAATTCTGCAATAAATTAAAACCACACTCTGCTATAAGATGCCAAGTTGAATCAATTTTGCTAAATTGTTATTATTTTCACACTTTGATCCGATTATGCTGATAAGGGGAAGAGGGGGCACAGGAACTTCTGTGGTTTCTGATTTCACCCAGTGCTGCCAACATAACTTTAAATAACATTTTTTTCAACAATAAGAGAACCTTGATTTTGTTTTTAAGAATGAGAGAACGCCAAGATTCTTATAAAGATGAACTCTTCAGCCAAGATCACTTTGGGGAACTTTCCCTGTGTTTCCGTGGAACCAGTATTAATATGGTGGTGTGCAAACGTAACCATTATCTCCTCAAAAGTACATCTTCTTGGATTCAGTGGGGCTTACTCCCAGGAAAGTGGGTTTTTAAGATTACAGTCTTTGTTTGCAAGGAGGTTAGACTACATTGACTATTTAATGAGCATTGATTCTGGCTTGTCTCCGGGTAGGCTAGGTGGCGCTGCGTCAAAGCCAGTGCCATCCTACACCTTCCCTGTCACTTTCCTTATTGCAAAAAGGTCTGATATTTTAGGTAAGGTAAAGGTAAAGGGACCCCTGCCGATTAGGTCCAGTCGTGTCCGACTCTGGGGTTGCGCCGCTCATCTCACTTTATTGGCAGAGAGCCGGCGTACAGCTTCCAGATCATGTGGCCAGCATGACAAAGCCGCTTCTGGCGAACCAGAGCAGCGCACGGAAACGCCGTTTACCTTCCCGCCGGAGCGGTACCTATTTATCTACTTGCACTTTGACGTGCTTTCGAACTGCTAGGTTGGCAGGAGCAGGGACCGAGCAACGGGAGCTCACCCCATCGCAGGGATTCGAACTGACGACCTTCTGATCAGCAAGCCCTAGGCTCAGTGGTTTAACCCACAGTGCCACCTGGGCCCCTTGATATTTTAGGAGGGTGGGTTTATTGCACAATATTTCCCAATCAGCTATAATTGTGCAACCTACCACTGAACAACAGTGTCGTCCCGTCCCGCCGCAATCAAACATGCTAACTCCATCAGACAGTCACTTTGGGGCAGTCATTCCATGGACTGCCTCAGTGGGAGATATGGAAAGCAGTGCTCATTCCATCAGCTTTGCTGAAAGACCAGCTCTGTCACACACCTCTTACCCCTGTGTCAGCTAGTCATTATAAGAATAAGTATTTAATAATTGGTGTCTGAGTTTTATATTTTTCCTCCTTCTCCCCCTTCCCTTGTGGGTCATTTCCCACCTCCCCCAATTTTAAGCCTGCAGGCATGGACTGTCTTGTTTTAACTGATTGCATTTAAGCCACTCTGGGAGCCTTCTTGGCTGAAGAGTGGTCTACAGATTCTATAAATGAATGAATCTGAATCCCTCCTGAAAACAGCAACCGTGTGGAATCACCCTCAGGCCCCACTGTAAGATCATTATATCCCTTACACCAGGGCTAGCTGACATGACACCCTCCTCTCACCTTAAAAATGGGTTAGGGCTTGCCAGTCATCCCAGTGCCTTTGATCTAATTGGCCCAGAACTCAAGGAAGGCAGGATCAGGTTTGCTTCTTTCTGACCGATTCGGAAGAACAGTGCCAACACATATTGTTTATCTCTGTGAGTGCCCCCCCTATGCTAGGCAACTGAAGGGGACTCCCACTCACCCCTTGCATTTCAGGACAGAACTATGCAGTTAATTTCATGCTTAGTTTGGTTCTGAGTTTTGGGGTGCTTTTAATGTTTGATGTTTTGTTCTGTTCCTTTATATTTTGTTGGAAGCTGCCCAGAGTGTCTGGGGTCAGATGGGCAGGGTATAAAAACACTCTTCTTCTTCTTCTTGCATTAGGCTCGACCCTATGAAGCTGCATGAAGAGATTCATTCCAGATTATAAAAGCAAGGCTCTTTCTGGATTCAGCTTCACAGGGGACCTCTGCAGAAAGAGCTGTAGCTCAGTGACAGAGGATCTGCTTTGCATAAAGGAAATCCCAGGCTCATCTCCAGGTAGAGCTCGGAAAGGATCCTGCCTGGAACCTGGGGAATCACTAACAAGTCAATGTAGATAACACTGAGCTTGGTGGATCAATGGTCTGACTCAGCGTGAAGCAGCTTCTTCTCTTGTGAGGGAGGCAGCTCAGCCTCTTTACCATTTAGGATGATCCTCTTAAGCTTCTACTTATAGGAGGCCAGGAAGCATGATTTGGCTAAAACGTGGGGGGCTAAGGATTTCATAAAGCCTTTATACCCCCTCCCCATGACTTGAGCACTGGTTCTGGTACACTCAAGGGAGATTACAGGCACCTGCTGAATTTTCAGTTACCCTAAAACAGTGATGGCTAACCTTGACACTCCAGATGTTTTGGAACTACAACTCCCATCATCCCTAGCTAACAGGACCAGTGGTCAGGGATGATTGGAGTTGTAGTCCCAAAACATCTGGAGTGTCAAGGTTAGCCATCACTGCCCTAAAAACAAACCCTAAAACGAAAAGGTGCACCTTTTAGTTGGCGATAAAGGGAAAGGATGCAGTGCCAAATAATAATAATAATAATAATATTATTATTTTTACCCCGCCCATCTGGCAGAGTTTCCTCAGTCACTCTGGGCGGCTTCCAGTCAAATATTAAAACAATACAGCATTAAATATTAAAAACTTCCCCAAATGATTCACTAAGAAGAAGTTTTCTGGCTAGTGGGCTGGAGTTTGGTTCCCACCCAATTTTTTTTATAAAATTTAAATATTATAAATATTATCTACAATGAAACAGCCTAATGTCAAGTTTATTTCCTGACGGTTTTGCAGTGTCCCCTCCCCATAAACTGTCTGGCTCCAGGCCTGTCAAGAGGTGTAAAATCAAAATTCTTGGAGTGGCTCGTGTGTGTAGATGCAGCTATGGAGACGTGTGAACACGCCCAGGAACAACCCCCCGCGCTTACCCACCTCCGTAAAAGGAGAAGGGCCCGTTGGGGATGAGCTCTCCCGGCTCCAGACGGTCTACCAGCGGCCTCATGCGGCGGGGGCTGCGGAAAAACGCGTGCCGTCGGGCCCCCAGCGCGCTCAGTTGCTTCATGCGCCTTTCTTTGGAGCGCCGGTTCTGGAACCAAACCTGCCAGGGAGAAGGACGAAGAGAAGACGGAGTTGAGTGGCTGCCTGGGATACCCAGGCGAGGACAAGGGCCCGGGGATCAACGCTAGAGCGCCACTGGGAAAAAGAAGCCAAGCAGGATCGCCACCGCGGTGCGCCTAGGGCGCACGGAGAGATGCAGTTTGGAGAGCTTTTGGAACACTCGCCCAGGGCATTCGCCAAAGCGCCACGCAGACCGGCAGGCAGGCAGGGGGTGGGGATTGAGGACGCTAGGCTGACCATTCAGAGACGCCAAAATACAACCTAAGAACACACACACGAAGGTATACCAAACCAGGGAAGCCGGATTCTCAAAGCAGCTAAACGGAGGGAGCAGTGCTGGATTAACACATATACCAGGGTTGACAAACGGGCCGGGAAGGGAACCGGATTAGACGCCAGGATTGTTAAAGCAATGCCTCTTTCGGTTGTATCCAGCGTCCGTTTCATTCAGAGCAAACCCATTGAATTTAATTGGTACGACTCACTTAGGCTCGTTAATTTCAGTGGGTCTCCTCGGAGTACAATTTAGCTGAAGACAACCACACGTCATTCATCCAATCCGCAATTTGTTAAAGTGAAATGGTGTGCAGAGATCTGGAGTTGAAACTGGCTCGATTCTTATTCGCTCATACATGTATCTACAGTAATTATAATTTTACTGAAGGTAAATCTCTCGTGCGCGCGCGCGCGCGCGCACACACACACACACACGCACGCACGCGATAGAGAGAGAGAGAGAGA
This sequence comes from Darevskia mixta, assembly GCA_034641385.1. NCBI lineage: Eukaryota > Metazoa > Chordata > Lepidosauria > Squamata > Lacertidae > Darevskia > Darevskia mixta. Next base: position 2,612,652 of record JAWWNH010000095.1, read on the forward strand.
GAGAATTTTACTGGAGGCAAAATTATCGGGCTTCAAGGCTGCCCATTCAGATATCCTCTGGCTCAGAAGAAAGAACAGCGCAAATCCGGATTCGGGGAGCGCCGCGGTTTATACACCACCGGAAAGAATCCGCTCTCCACCCCTCGCCTGGCTCAGTATACGCAAATACAGACGCTCCCTTTCGCTGACAAGCACACACTCACACGACATAGTCCAGATACCAGCCTCCCTGCTTGCACGCATTTTGCAGATAAACACACACACCAGGTCCCCACGTTCACAGAAAGGTGGAATGAGTGGCAGGTCTTGCATATAAGGACAGAACTCGTGTACACAGTCACACACAGCTGTGCACACACTATCCATTTAAAGAACCCCGGCACAGTGTCGTTTACCCCTCCCAGAGCTACAATTCTCAGCTCCCTTAACAAACGACAGCTCCCAAGATCCATGTGTGCGTTTGAAATGTACCGTACACCAGTGCAAGACACAACCCCAGTATTCATTGATTCATCGATCAATCAGGCAATTAAAACATTGATAAACCACTTAAAAAATTAAAATACCTTAAGTGGCATACACGATTAAAGCGGTAAATGAGATCATTGAAACAAAAATACAATATAAAACATGTAAAACAGTGGTATAAAAGCATATTTAAAAAACAATAAAGGGAATTAATACAGAAAAAACCAGGGTCTGATATTATGGGTCAGTAAAAGCCTGGTATGTCTTTACAAGAGGTCTGAAGCCAGTTTTTTAATATAGAAAATATAAAGTTACATAAATGTAGTGTTGGCATTATTATTATTATTATTAAGCTAAAGTAGGGTTAAATAATTTGAAATCTATTTCCATATTATCAATTACTTACTGCACAATCCTGTGCGTCCTTACTCAGAAGTAAAGGCAGAGCCACACCCTACATTTAAAGCATATACTGGGAACTGTAGTTTTCCCCTAGCCGCACTACAATTCCCAGCACCCTTAGCAAACTACGGTTCCCAGCATTCTTTGGGGGGGGTCATGTCCTTTGCGGATCTGCACTAAGTCACAATGTTTTACATGAGGGGCCAATTCCTCATTAAAAGTGAAATTGTCATCATGACAGCTCACAAGTACGTCCTATTTAATTCTGCTTAGTCCCAGGTAAGCAGAATTAAAGTTGCAGCCTCATTTTCTTATTTCTTTGTGGGAATGTGTGGATGTTTTATTCGTTTTCTTGCATTTATTTCCCACCTTTCTTCCACCAGGTGTCCTGTTTATTTTATTTTGTTTATGCCATGTATTTAATACCGCTTAATCGCCAACGCTTCTTTGCAGTGTGCATCAAGATTACCAAAAACACACACAGACACAGTGGAAAATAATAAGTCAAAATGAACCATAAAACCAGAAACCTTCCTTACAATGCCTGCTGAAATAGAAAGGCATCTTTGTCCAGCAGTACCTGAAGTTAAAAGGAGGAGGAGATGGGGGGGCTCTGTCTGATCTCAACCCTGAGAGTACCAGGACCAGGGCCAGATTTTGGTTTGATGAGGCTCTAAGGGTAAGCTACTGAAGGTAATGGGGCCCTTTATATGTCCAGCTGTCCTTTGTCAACAACAAATTGTTGCTGTGTTTTTGTGTTGAATATATGCTATATGGTAATTTTATGGACCTAATAGGTATCTAAAGTCATTTGCACATAACAAATAGGAGCCTACACAACACAAAACACTGTTGCTGTATGTAGGTTTTATTTTATTTTTATATTATATTTTGAAAATGTACATCCAGTTTCTTTTCCCCTTCATTTTTTGGGGGGCCCCTAAGAGAGTGGGGCCCTAAGCTATAGCTTGTTTTAGCTTATATGTAAATCCGGCACTGACCAGGACCCATTGGTGACTGGAGTCCACCGGAACTGCTGTGGGTGGAGCCAGAGTCACTGAAAGGCGGAGCCAACTTAGTCTAGAATAGATTCACCCTTTTCACTTCCCTGTTGAGTTCTACAAGGGCAACACTGAGTTGAAGGAGGAGGAATCTCACTGCCAATGCCAAATCCTGGGCTGGTTGCAAGAAAGAAAGCAGGCAGGTGGGGAGGCTGGCTGAGCTTGGTGGGGCATGGCCCCATTCGCCATTAATGGACTAGCCTGGCTGACCCACATTTAGAGGCAGTAATGTTTCTGAATATCACTTGCTGAAGGCCACAGGAGAGGACAGTGCTGTTGTGCTTGCTTGTTGACCTTGGGCATCTATCTGGTTAGCCACTGGTTGGACTAGGTGGGCCATTGGCCTGATCCAGCAGGCCATTCTTACATTTGGGACTTGTTTGGCTCCGGCAGAGTGGTGACCACATGTGCTTTCAGCCTTCACTTTATTTAATTCCAGATCGCACAGGGAAAGATCTAATTTGCACGTTTGTTTCACATTTCAGAGGCAGATCCTAGCAGGGGGGGAAATTAACACTCCCTGTGTGAATATCTCCTCTCCGCCTCTCCTCCCCTTGAGCATACATCTGGGGTAGCCAACATGGAGCCCTGTTGGACTCCAACTCCCACCAGCCAGCATATTTGCGGGGTGGCCTACACAAGCCGAAGTGGACAGTACCATTTCAGGCTGCAGGGAGAGGCGCCAGTTTTGAATCCACCCCCAAGACAGAAATGAATTCCCTGTGACTAATAAGTTCACATTAGCCAGAGAGGTTGTGGTAGCCCAGGTCATTCCCTGCTGGGCTAGTTTTCTACTTGCAGGTTATGTTCCATATTGGACAAAGCATTAAAAATATGCCCCCCCTCCCAATCTGCAGCCTGAAGTAGCTGGAAGTTGTAGTACAGCAACATCTGGAGGGCCAAAAGTGCCCCACACCTGGAGCAAAATGTATAAACTAATGCCCATTAAATTGCAATCTATATATTAGTGTCAGGAGCTGTACAAACACATCGTCTGTATCTAAATACGTTTATAATCTGAGTGGGGAAAACTAGGCAAACAGTGTTTGCGGTGGGCAGAGATTTGGAAACAGCGTTAAGGAGGAGGGATAATAACCATCTTACAGCCCCATCCCACCATCCGTTTAGATTTTGCTGTCTATTGGTGATGTGTTTTCCCTGCTGTTTTATTGGGTTTATTTTATAGATTACTGTATGGCTTTTATTGCAATGCATTCTTCTTCTCCCTCTCCCCCAGATTTTATGCCATCCTTTTACGCTTTTAAATTTTGTGAGTCCTTCTGAGTCAAGGGACTAATAAAATGAATTAACAACAACACTAATAATAAGAGTCTGTTCTCCAGGCAGCTCTGAGGGGTGTGTGGTATGTCTCTCTTCTCCCTCCCCTCCATTTTATCCCTACAACAACCCTGTGAGGTAGGTTAGGTAGAGAGATGTGGACTGATCTAAGGTCACCCATGGCTGAGAGCAGAGTTGAACCTGGGCCTAACCAGGACACGGATAAGCCATGCAAATACACACAGACTTGCTTGCAAACATTACAGTACAGCCCCAGAACATTGTCCATGCAGAGAAAATGGGCATATGCACATCTAAGTATGCATATATAGACCAGGGGAAGCCACTGACATGCTCTCGGATTGTTGTCAGACTACAACTCCCATCGGTTTTCTACACTGGCTGGCAGCAGGTCCTCGGGCCTCCAAGTCTTTCCAAGTCCCCCACCCCACCCCCATGGATGGCGGGGACTGAAATCAGGAACTTCTGCGTGCAACGTAGATGGATGGTCTAACAACTGAGCTAAGGCCTTTCCTCTCCTTTTTAAGCTCACCCCAGAACTGCAGGGGCAAAGGTAGGAGGAGCAAAGGCTACCTTCTCTCATCCGCTATTTCTCTCTGTTTATTGATAGGCTTTCAGCTCACTTGAGCGCCCTCTCGCAACCGCACTTCTGCTACAAACACGCGCACCCTGCGGGGAACTTGCTTCCCGGGACTCCCTCTCGGATATATACATCCTAGCAAGCAGGAGAGTCAAGGCAGCGTCCCCCTCCCCACCTTTAACCCCGTCCCCCACCCTCTATCAACCAGAGGTGCGCCCCCCCTCTCTCCAATCCATCCTTGCCTAAGACACAGCTCAACATTAAGCAACCCCGTAGCTCTTATTTGCCAGCCTTGAACGCTGATCCGATAAGCTCAAGAATTAACAAAAGGCGTTTTGGAGCGGAATCCTTAATAAAGCTAGTCTCTCTCTCTCTCTCTCTCTCTCACTCACTCACTCACACACACACACACACACACACACACTCTCCGCCCGTGAGCCCACTCTGCATACTGCACGCCCTTGCTCACCGGCAAGACAGCCCCGATCCACCGCCACCCCTTCCTAAATGCCCAGAAAGAGCGCTTCTGTTTATTCAAGGAAATCGTGACTTCAACAGAGAAGAGCGCTTACTTACAAGGAGGCATGTTGAGGGCTTGCGTGTCTCGTGGAGAAGCTCCAGCTCAGGTCCACAGGGCTGAATTTCCACTAAGTTAGACCGCACGCTCGCCCCCCCCCCCATGGAACACCGGAGGCCTTACACCCGAGTAAACGTGTATATGGGCTCTGAGCCCGTAAATATTAAGGATGGGCCCTTAGCTTAATGGGATGCACTCCCGAAGAAGTATATGAGAGGTTGTGATTGTGTGTGTGTGTGTGTGTGTGTGTGTGTAAGCAAATAGCTTAAATCTATTTTAATCTTGCCTTTTTAGAGTGCTGTCACCTGCCTTGGGCCCCTGTGGTGAAGGGCGAGTAAGAAATCCAAACAACAACAACAACAGGCTATTCGGTATTCAAAGTATAGACGTATATAGTCTAATGCAATCTGCAAGCAATAAACTGCGAATAATTTTTTTTCTTTAGCTCCATTTTACAAGGAACACCCTCTTGTGGCTCTGTTGTTGTTGTTGTTGTTGTTGTTGTTGCCGCCGCCGCCACTGCGATACATTTCTTATTCGTCTTTCACCACGAGGTCTCAGGGCGGCTTACAATTTAAAAATAGGGTATTAAAAGCAGTCAAAACACATTATGATTACATACAATACACACATACCCAAAGATATAGAAGATATAATGAGCAGATATAAATGTATGATATCATATAGAGAGTTGTATGTATTATGCAGAGAGAGAACGAGAGAGAAGTTAATTAGTCTTAGCGGTGGCTATTCTCCACCGGATTGTGCTGAATATCTAATATCCTCATCTATATACTGTAAGTATTGCATTTTAAACCTAGTTTATAATTTCGCGCACCTGCACTTGGAAGATATAACTCTTCTCTCTAGGCTTTCGGGTTTTTCTTTTGAGGTGTGACTGGAGCCTTCCGACCTCAGCCTTCTCCTTAGCGCCCCGCTCTTCTATTCGGAAACCTGGGCGCGAGGGGATGGAAGGCAACGGAAAGGAGCGCAACGGAGCCCCGAAGGCAGCGCGGGAGAGGCGGAGGAGGAGAGCGCGCGCAGAGTCTTTTTCCAGAGTGACCAAGCTCGTCCTCCTTCTCTCACTCGCGCGCAGCCACCTCTAGCTTCTAATGCTCTTTCTCTGAATTAATCCCCTGCCACTCCCTCGTAAAAACGAAACGAAACAAAACAAAAACCGCGCTTCTTTTCATTGACCAAATCCTCCACTAAGCCGCGCGCCGACGGACTGTCCCCCGCGCGCCTAGCCGAGACTGAGACCCGGGGCTGCCTTTCAAGGGAAAAGAAAAGAGCACACGCACACGCACACACACACCAAAAAACACAACCCTAACGCGAAGTGTTTCCAAGTGAAGCGCGCGCTTCGGTTTGGGGGGGGGGGTTTGCAAAAGGAACCTCAGTCCGGATTTTCAGTGACTCTCTCTCGCCGGAGTAACGGACGCGCTTACATCTGCAATCCGGTTCACATGAAATGCGAAGCCTGAAACCGATTTCGACGCCTCCGTGTTAACGTGCGTGTGTTGGGGAGGAAAGGGGACCACTTTATTTCAACGCGCGTGGACTCGGGGCCTTATTCAGAAAGAAACCAACCTCCTTCCTTTCTGAGGTCGACCGTCCTAAGCAGAAAACCCATCTCGAAATAGCCGAGACCCGTCAGGTCGTTAAGGCCACGTTTGGCTCTCCGAGCAGTCCGAGTTCATGCATGTTCATTCGGACGTAAAACCCAACGAGACTTTCTCCGGAATCGGTATGTACAGAGCTGTGCGCCCGCCCGCCTTGGCCGAGAGCCATAATCAGATTTGACACCTCCAGAATATATACTGCTCTCGCTCGCTCGCTTTTTTCCCCTTCTATAATCCCCAGAGCAGGTTAATTACAATTTCTGGATTCAAGAGAGAGAGAGAGAGAGAGAGAGAGAGAGAGAGAGAGAGAGAGAAATGACTGCAGGGCCTATCAGCTTTCAAATATCCAAATCCAAGCTACCCTTTTATTACGATTAAAAACCGGGCAGTTGAACTAAACGCGGGTCCTGCAATGCAAAACGCCTCCCTGCCTATTATTGTTGCTGTTATTAAAATTTGTATACCGCCCTTCATCCCTAGATCTCAGGGCGGTTCACAGTTTTCTCTTATTCAGCACGCTACGGCGCAAAAGAGGCGCAAGGCGATCCTTGGAAAGGCGATCCCAGAAAAAAATAACAACCCCCCCTACTAACGTACACAAGAACTGGAGATCCAGCTGATTTACTTCCCTGAAATATTATCCCCAATAAGATACTTCGGGTTTAGCAGGGTTTAACCCCAATTCCCAGCCAATCCTCGGTCGTTAAGCGATTTAGAACCACACTAGAGAGCAAGGAATGAAAGAGCCCACAAATTATGGTATGGAGGAGTTAATTCCAAATAAATCCATCTTGATTTGGAGGTGGGATCTTCTTCCGGGGAAGTAGATTCCCTTGAAATCAGCGGGGTACTTAGATCAAGGCAGCCCCTCGCGAATTAAACTGGCGTTTGCAGGCCAGTGGCGCAAGGAACGAAGCGCAAGATTTGAAGAAGCCCCGCTTGGTTCAGCCGAGGGCAGATTTTAAAGCTCTAGCGCTGCTTCGGTTGAGGAGGAAGCCCAATCCCATGCCCAGGATCGCCCTGCGCATTTCCTCTCCAGTGCATAAAGACGCAGACCGATCTTATCTGCGCCAAGACTGGGAAAGCGAAGAAGGAATTGCAGCCTCTATCAGCCGGACCCAACCGAACTGTTTTTAGATACAGGTCAGCTTTAGGAAGGCGGTACCTGCGTGTAATGTACACAACAACACACATCCTGTACGAAATGGGGCGGCCGGGTCAGAAAGCGGAGGGGACCCGGCTCGGCAGCGGGGGCTCCTGTACCTTTAATTGCTGTGTAGAAGAGGCGATTTCAGGAGACAGTCGCTCTTCTATGCTACTAACTAGTATTAAAGGCGCAGGAGCCCCAGCCCGCCCACCCACTTTGCATTTGGCCAGCGTCCCATTAAGGATTTCTCATAACGTCACATTGTCAATGCATCCAAAGTTAATCCTGGCTCAGGGGGTTGATCCACTGAACTCCATAGACACAACTCTTATAGGTCCTTTCATTTCAATGGGTTTACTCTTGACTTAAAACCTAGCTGGATTCCATTCAATGCTTTTCAGGAACCCTTGCTCAAAGTAGGGTTTTGTTTTTTTTCTTGCATTTTAAATTATATTTCATATAGACCTGCTTTTCGAATCCCACACCCCCAATTAGGAAAAAACCCCACAAAAATAAATAAATAAATAAAACAGATAACCCTCCTCTTTTTTTCTTTTTTTAAAAAATCTATTTGCATTCTCTGCGTCTTGCACAAACCACACGCGATTATGCCCGGTGTTTTTGTGTGAAACACCTCCTTCCACATTATTGCACGTTATCATCCATTCTCCACCCCCCCCTCCCTTTACTAAACCAGCAACGTGTGTAGCAATCTTGCACACACAAACAACACGAAATCTATCACTTGCAGCCCATCGCACCTCAAACGATTGAAACGGATAGATTTTTTTTTAATTGTAAAGAGATCAAGCCAGACTTTGCAAGATGCTTTAGTAGTAGAAGCAATAAAATAAACTACAATAAAATTATAGATGATCTCTCTCTCACACACACACTCTCACACACACAATCACACTCCAATGATTCTCAAGGCAGGATAATTTTATTCTCCTTGATTCGGTTTGAACGAGATCCCATTCCGGATCAGTTGGTGCTCAGGCAGCAGGTCAAATAGCAAGCTGCCTTCAGTATAAGTCAGGCCACTGGCTCATCTAGCTCAATACTGCCTGCACTGACTGGCAGCAGCCTTCCAGAATCTCAGTCCTGCCTAGAGATGAGAGGCATTGAACATGGGACCTTTTGCGCGCAGAGCAGACAGACGCTTTACCACTGAGCTCCCTTCCTCTAAAAACAAAGCAAGGTTCAAGTCCTCAGTGTTTTGAATTACGGGCTGCATATAAAGCTGCTCATCTAGGTCAGGGTTGTCTACACTGACTGGCAGCGGCTCAAGATTCCCAGCTCTACCTGAGAGGCGGGGGAAAGAACTCGTGGCTTTCTGCACGCAACGCAGACCATCGGCCCCTCCAGGTCGTGACTGGATTAAGAGATAACAGGCCCGAATGATTCACATAATGAAGGAGCCGGCCCAATCCACATCTGGATCTGCAGCCGAGTTAAGCCGGAAATGCCCTCAAACCAATGCGGAGCTGGACCAGCAGTGGAAATGGGATCCTCTCGGGGCAGGGAACTGTCTCCCCCCCCCTTTTTTGCTTTCTGTGAAAGTTCCACAGAGCCTAATAATCCAATTAACAGTGTAAACCTAGACATGTTTACTCAGAAGCAAGTCCGAATGTGTTCCCTGGGATTTACCTATCAGTCTCCCGGAGAACTAGGTTAATAGGTGACTAATAATGGTAAGTGGGACCCAGGTGGCGCTGTGGGTTAAACCACAGAGCCTAGGGCTTGCCGATCATGAAGGTCGGCGGTTCGAATCCCTGCGACAGGGTGAGCTCCCGTTGCTCGGTCCCTGCTCCTGCCAACCTAGCAGTTCGAAAGCACGTCAAAGTGCAAGTAGATAAACAGGTACCACTCCGGCGGGAAGGTAAACGGCGTTTCCGTGCGCTGCTCTGGTTCGCCAGAAGCGGCTTAGTCATGCTGGCCACATGACCTGGAAGCTGTACACCGGCTCTCGGCCAGTAAAGCGAGATGAGCGCCGCAACCCCAGAGTCGGACACGACTGGACCTAACAGTCAGGGGTCCCTTTACCTTTAATAATGGTAAATAAAACAAAAACGTGTTCCGAGTTGCAGCCCAGTTTAAGACTGTGAACTCTATCCATTTAAAGTACATCACCAGCCCTCTCTCCCCAAGAATCCTGGGAAGTGTCGTTTGTTAAGGGTGCTAGGAATTGTAGCTCTGTGAACTACAGTTCCCAGGATTCTTGGTGACCGGAGAAACAATTTCAAACTAGCGACCACAATATCAAGCCAGCTTCTGCCGCTTCCCACACTCTCTAAGCGCCACCCTGACGAAGCACTCTGGAGAACTCAAGAGCTTGCAAAATCCACATTTTTCAGAAACGTAGGAAGGCTGGTGGTGTTTTATTCTTTGAATCATCCGCACATTTCCCACGGATTTTGAGGAAGAAAACAACAACTTTGCTTGTCTACTCAAGAGTAAGCGCCTCTGAGCTCAATGGAACTTCCTCTTAGGCAAGCAAGGGACATGCAACCTAAATATAATTATTGCTCTGCCCGCCCGGGTGTGAATTTTGGGAATTTCTCTCTCACACGCCAAACTCCTCGATCTTAAAACACATTTTTGGTTTGCTTCAAACGTCAGCCTCAGTTCAATGATTTTATTCCCGGACTCCTTGAATTCAGGAGTAAACTGGCCTCTAGATTTTCATCCAAAGGCACACACCTCTAATAAAATGTGGAGGTAAACAGCAGCCAGCTAATGGTCACGATCCCAGCAACGCGATTTGCTTTGAAGATCGGCATAGCTCGTTTAACATTGCGCGATCCTATGCACGTCTGCTCAGAAGGAGCTCCCATTGACCTTCGTAAGACTGACTCCCACGTGGGTGTGCATTAGACTGGAGCCTTTATTGGGCCCTATAGTTTGTTCACACACACACACACACACACACACACAAACAAACAAAATTAGGTCAATTAAAGGAAAATCTAATTAAGACTAAAAAATATTTCCGCCTCATTAATTAAATTAATTTACACTGTAAACCGCCCTGTGATCCTTGGATGAAGGGCGGTATATAAAATTTAATAAATAATAAACAAAATAAAACTGTATCCCTCTTTTCCTGCAAGGAGCTCAAGGTAAAACGTATGCTGCCCCCTTTTATCCTGACAACAACTCTGCAAGGGTTAAATTGCCTCAACTCTGGCTGGATCGGGGCCTATCATCGGTTTATATATTGTAGCAGTACACCTACCTAAGCACTGCAATGCTATCACAGAATTCCTTAAGAACAATATTATAAGCAGTAAGAGCTGCTTCTGATATTGAATTTCGTGGGAGTCAATGGTTTGCTCTGAGTAGGGCTAAAGTAGGCTATCACCTTGCGTTTCCCATTCCCAGACAGAAATCTATAGAGAAGATCGACATTAATCGGTATATACATTTTCGAAATAAATAAATATGTAATAAATTTTCCAACCAAATCGCCCCCCCCCCGCCAAACAGAAGTCTCTGGGTCTCATATCCTAAATCCAAAGACAGGCAATATTCTCCATTGTCCTCAACAGATCCGTTCAACCGAAGCGGAAAGGGCTCTCTGTGTGCGCCCCAGATAAAGATGTTTTTCAATAAATAAACAAGAATTCTGGGCTTAATCTGGATCTGTTTTTCAGTAAGCAAATAGAGCCTCTGAGCGTAGGCAGAGCGCCCTTCCAGCTCCCGGCCAAGCTTAGCTTCGCAAGCGGTATCCTACTTAGAAGTAAGCAAATCCCTCCCAGGCTAGAATTGCAGCTTTACCATCCGAGCCTCCGCCTGTTTTACTCAGGAGTAAACCGCTTCAGTGGGCTCAAATCATCACGGCTCACAAAGTCTCACAGCAGGAAAGCTGTAGGGTTGGCGCGGGGGGGGGGGGACATTGAGCCCCGGGACGATTTTTCCAAGGTCTACCCGCTGGGCTTGGGTCTTTCAGGCATTTATCCACGTCAAAGTGTTTTTAAAAGCGCCCTCCTTTTAAAATATCAGGGCCCTGACATTGAATGCGGCGGGTGAAGAGAATGAGGGAATTAATTTAGAGAGCCCCCGAACCTCTTCGGTGCTCAACTTGGTCTTGAAACATCACGCAAGCGATTTCGCCTCATCTCCCAAACTCTGGATTTACAAACCTTCTAACAACGCCTGAGCACCAGACATTTGAAAAAAGAAAGGAAAAGGTTGGATAGAGCTCAAAATAATGTTAAAAAAATAAATTTGAAAATTGTGCTTTTAAAAAAATAGAATTAAATTTTTACATTGTTTAAAAGTGTATTTTGCTTTTTAAAAAACGTAGAAAAGCAGTTAAGAAAACAAGGTAGGGGGTGTACTATGTTCTTTTCATAATATGCTCCCCAAATGTTCCCCTCTTTTAACGACAAAAAGACTGGCGTGTCTATTTCATTTATCCCCTCTGCTTTCCAATCTACAAGTTCAAGGAAGAAAGCCTTGATTTGACTCTTTCTTTTATGGCTGTATTCTACTCAAGAGTAGACCTATTGAAATTAATGGGCCTAAGGGGAGTTCTGCCCATTAATTTCAAAGAGTTACTCTATTATTAACATTGGGGGGGGGGTTAGAGATAGTGGGTCATATCCAATCTAAAAAAACTCAGTTTCCCCCACCAATGATTTTAATTCACAATTCCCCCCCCTTCTCTCCCCCACACTCCAATTGGAACCTTCCAAGGAAGCTGATTGGCTCAGGGGTGTCTAGTAATCTGAAATTCAGATAAAAGAGAGAGGTGTAAACAAGGCAGGGAGGCATTGACACAAAGGGATAAGGATAGCCCAGCAGCAGCAGGCAAAATTATAAATTCAGGGTAGGGAGGTCAAGAAACTAAGAAATTTTTAGCCAAAAATAAATAAAAATAAGCAGCTCAGGAGCACTTTTAAAAGGTAGCAAATATACCATGTAAATCGCACAATACACTGAAATAACATGGTTCCCCCTCCCCACATAAAATCCTGGGAGTGGTAGTTTATCTCTTACAGAGCACTCTTAACAAACTACAGTTCCCAGGATCCCTTGGGGGAAGCTATGTGCTACAAATGTATGTTGAATATGCTTTGAATGTATTGTGTGGATGAGACCTGTGTTTGTTTTTAACAAAACAAAACAAAACAAAACAGCATTTTACCTGTCTTATGAATCTTTTCCATGCATCTACCATGTATCCGGGGTAAGGCTGGATGACCTTCGGGTTCCCTCCCAACAATTCTACGATACTCCAGTGGAGTACATAGGTAATTGTGACAGCAGTGCACACATGCATACTGAGGAAGAGGGACACAAAGCGGTCTGGCTCTGGATAGGGCAGCTTCCTTACATGTGACACAAAGTGTATATAATCGCAACAGGTTCCTCATTCCCCCCCACCCCCAAATAAATGCTCTATTATACAAAATTAGATATAGGGATTTGACTAAGGTACACATGAGCAGCTCAAATTGCAGCAAGGTCAGTTCCCTAGGTGCATTTCAAGTCATGATTTTAGCTTGTTGCACACCTCAGAAATTAGAAGACGCCTGCTTCTTGGGAGAAAAGCAATGGCAAACCTACACAGCATCTTAAAAAGCAGAGACATCACCTTGCCGACAAAGGTCCGTATAGTTAAAGCTATGGTTTTCCCAGTAGTAATGTACGGAAGTGAGAGCTGGACCATAAAGAAGGCTGATCGCCGAAGAATTGATGCTTTTGAATTATGGTGCTGGAGGAGACTCTTGAGAGTCCCATGGACTGCAAGAAGATCAAACCTATCAATTCTTAAAGAAATCAGCCCTGAATGCTCACTAGAAGGACAGATCCTGAAGTTGAGGCTCCAGTACTTTGGCCACCTCATGAGAAGAGAAGACTCCCTGGAAAAGACCCTGATGTTGGGAGAGATGGAGGGAACAAGGAGAAGGGGACGACAGAGGATGAGATGGTGGGACAATGTTCTCGAAGCTACCAACATGAGTCTGACCAAACTGTGAGAGGCAGTGAAAGATAGGCGTGCCTGGCGTGCTCTGGTCCATGGGGTCACGAAGAGTCGGACACGACTGAATGACTGAACAACAAAAGCACACCTCAGAGAGGGGGCAGAGATCCAATGAGATCCAATGCACACTACCTGGGGTGTTTCCCCACACTTTCAACCCCCACCCCCAATTCCTATTCAATGAACCTGCCTTCTGAGCGTGTGCAACGGCTGTCTTTCATTTCCAAAGCTGATGGAAAGTGGTTTGAGGGGAAACACACAACCAAATCACAGTACTTCTCAAGAAACTACAGGATATCTATGGGTTGCGGTGAATGTGAGAAAAAAAACGTAAGAAGAGTTTGCTGAATCAGGCCAGTGGCCCATCTAGTCCAGCGTTCTGCCCTCACAGATAGGCAGGATCCGAGCACTGAAGCACTCTCCCTTGCTAAGGTTTCCAGTAACTAGATTCAGAAGCATTACTGCCTTCAACTAGGGAGGCACCAAGTAGACCCTGATGGGCCTCTCCTCCATGAATTTGTCAAATCCTCTTTAAAGTAATCCAAGCTGGTGGTCATTGCTGCCTCCTGCAGGAGGGAGTTCCATAGTTAACTGCATGCTGCATTTATTTTATCTTTCCTGAACTGGTGCAGGAAACATGATCCATTAACACTGAGTTAAACAGAAATTTAATTTGACCAACTGCTGGTTTTGGTAAAAGCATAAATTGCTGGGTTTCTGTTTAAATCTAACCCTGTTCTTGAAATCTACTCCTCACCCTTCCCTCCCCTTATTCAAATGGTAATTTAGCCAACAGATGCAACACTTTTAAAATGGTACAATAGGTTTCTGAATCATGAACTCTGTACATGCACAGAGGCTATGTCAACTTAAATATATATATAACATGCCAAAATCTTTCCACAGGTAAATATGAGAGTACTCTCTTCAGTGGTTTATTCTTTTCTTTTTTCTCTTATTTTTCAAAGGGGGGGGGGTTTAAATTAATTTTATACCAAGTTAGGCAAGAGGGATAAAACTTTCCTCTATCCACTCTCTTCAAACCATGCATCATTTTTATAAATGCTTTTTCTCTCAAAACTAAAATGTCCTGAACGCTGCAACCTTTCTTCAGGGGGGGAATTCACTCCATCTCCTTGATAGTTTTGGATGGGTGCCCTTTTCCTGAACTTTCCCCAACTCTACAGTACCCTTTTTGAGGAGAGGCGACCAGAACCGTACACAGTATTCCAAACCTGGCCGCACCATAGATTTGTATAATGATATTATGATGCCAACAGTTTTTTTTGTTTTGTTTTTCTCCCTTTGCCTGCATCACTTTGCACCCCTCCCTCTTTCTCCCGCCCCCTCCGAGGAAGCATCATGGTCCCCTGCCCCCAATCACAGCCAAACCAAATTGCCTGGTTGTGGCTGTGCTAGCTTTCTTCAAGCAGGGAGATACATGTACAAGAATTTTGAAAATATGACCCTGCAGTCTTCAAGTGGAACAGTCCACTGGGTGGGGCCAGAGGTGAAAATGAGTGGAGCAACAGACTTGGCATATGAGGCGACTTTTTCATCCATGCAAGCATGAGTGTAGCCAGGATTTAGGGGGAGACGGGACGGGACGCAAGACACCCACCTGTCATCATCCTCTGTTTGATTCTGTCTAGCAGAATCAGAATGCAGTGTCTCAACAAAACGGTTGTTTTAAATTACTTCCTTTTCACCCCCCAGTGCTCAGAAAAATTGGTCAAAATCTTTCTACTTTTAGTTCAGTATTTTTATTCATTTACTGGATTATTGGGGGGGGGACAGCTGCCCCCCTGCTCCCCCCTGGCTATGCCCATGCATTCAAAAGTCAGAGGGGTTCGCACCTCCATGTCCTGCTCTCTACCCCTCATCCAAGCAAAGAAGAGGCAGGGTCCGGGTTCAAGGGCGCGTTCCACCCCGGAAGGAGGGTGCAAAGCAGAGCCGGTGAAGGGTGTGGCTAGGGAGGGTGTGGGGAGGTTCCCGAGGGCCTGATAGAGAGGCCTGTGGGGCCACATCTAGTCCCTGAACCTGAGGTTCCCCACTCAGGTGTAGCACAAGCTCTGAGCTCCATCATCATTTTATCCTAGTATATATACACATTCCAGTCTTCAGGCATTGCTTATATGAGAACAGAGAAAGCTGCCTTATACTGACTCAGGCAGATCATCATCATCATTTATTTTTACCCCAGCCACTCTGGGCGGCTTCCAGCAAAAGATTAAAAGTACATTAAAACATCTGTCATTAAAAACTTCCCTAAATAGGGCTGCCTTCAGATGTCTTCTAAACGTCAGGTAGTTGTTTATTTCTTTGACATCTGGTGGGAGGGCGTTCCACAGGCATAGCTGTCAACTTTCGGATTTGAAAATAAGGGATGGCGCGAGGGCGGTGCAATGGCACCAAGTAGCCTCGCCACCTTGCGCTCCAGAGGCTGCGCGCGAACGGGTGAGCGAAAGAGCGAGCGCGTAGACGGCAGTCTGTCTGTCTGTCTGGTTGGGTGTGAGGGTCTGGCTGCACAAGGCATGCAAGCTCCGCCCCCAGTCGGTCTCAGACTCCTTATTGGCAGCCGAGCAACGCAGCTGAGGAGCCTCCCTGGCCGGCAGGGAGGGAGAGGAGCTGCTTCCTTTGAAATCCGGGAAATTTAAGGGATATCAACAATCCGGGATAGCAGTGGGAAATGGCATTGGAATAAGGGAGTTTCCCACCAAAAAAAGGGAGGGTTGACAGCTATGTCCACAGGGCAGGTGCCACTACCGAGAAGGCCCTCTGCCTGATTCCCTGTAACTTTGCTTCTTGCAGGGAGGGAACCGCCAGAAGGCCCTCTTTGGAGCTGGACCTCAGTGTCTGGGCAGAACGATGGGGGTGGAGACGCTCCTTCAGGTATACTGGGTAGATGGTCTACCTAAGCTCAGTACTGCCTGCTCTGACTGGCAGCAGCTCTCCAGAGTTCCAGAAGGAGATAGTGAGCAGGAGCACTCCAGGATGCAACATTTTGTTGCAGCCCACCCCCACCCCCCATTCATTTTACTAGCATTTATTTCTGGAAAAATAAATGTATTCAGGGAATTCAGTCAAATGCATTCTAACCCTATTTATTTCAGCAGAGGTCTAAGCACAAACAATCAGATTGTGCCCACATTGTTTTTATAAAAAAAACACATGCCCACATTATGTTGTGTTACACACACTGCTCACTCTCATACACAATAAAATAAATCATAGGATTCTCACATGCACCAAGAGAGTTTATATTTTAACTGGTTTTGCTACCATGTGTTTATATTGTTGTAACCTGCACTGGGATCTCACAGTAAACGACAGATAAGAAATCTAAATAATATGAATAAGTTGCATTCGTTCATGTTCAATCACACCTAAGATTGCCAATTTTTCATTTCAGGCAGGGCTCCTGTGTAAAATAAGTAACAATAATATAGACCAGGGGTAGGCAACCTAAGGCCTGTGGGCCAGATGCGGCCCAATCGCCTTCTCAATCTGGCCTGCGGGCGGTCTGGGAATCAGTGTGTTTTTACATGAGTAGAATGTGTCCTTTTATTTAAAATGCATCTCTGGGTTTTTTGTGGGGCATAGGAATTTGTTCATTTTTTCTCCCAAAATATAGTCCGGCCCACCACATGGTCTGAGGGATGGTGGACCGGCCCACGGCTGAAAAAGGTTGCTGACCCCTGATATAGACACACACAGAGGTATGAATTCAACAGGTGCAGCCTTCCATTTAATGTGAGAGGCAGTGAGGTGTAGTGGTTAGAGCACCAGATTTGGGAAACCAGGATTCAAATCCCCACTCAGCCATGAAGCTCACTGGGTGACATTGGGCCTGTCGCTGCCTCTCAGTCTACCCTACCTCACAGGGTTGTTGTGAGGATTAAATGAGGGGGGAGAACTATAGATACCACCTTGAGTTCCTTGGAGGAAATGGTGGGATATGAATGCAATAAATGCAGGAAACAAACAAATTAAAAGCAGCACTGCCTCCAGGGATAACAAGAGGCCTAGGATACCTTAGAGAGCACTGCATAGTCACCCTTCCCCAAAAACAGATCTCCCTGTGAACGCTGGCCAAGCTGATGTTAATAGCTGTGTTTTCAGAAAAGACATTATAGGCATCTCTTCACTAGAAAGGAGTGAAGTTGTTCTGAGACTGAATCTGTTTATCAATTTCAGCAGGAGGACATCAACTTGTCCAGGCTTCCTCAACCTCGGCCCTCCAGATGTTTTGAGACTACATCATCCCTGACCACTGGCCCTGCTAGCTAGGGATCATTGTAATTTTATAGGGTTTCCCAAAGCCATAAAAAGCAGAGCAAATAACCAACGCTGTTCTGTTTTGAAGACTCTGCGGAAATTATAAAAGGAAAACGAAACGAAACAGCACCCCCGACAAAAACATTTTAAAAGCTCTCCCTCCAAAATTATTCCCTGACTTTACTCTGACACACGGTGTTCTGGTTATCCGGAGAATCTTTCTGGCAAATGAGGAAAGTTCAGTCAGTAGAGAAAGAGACTGCTAAAATCAGGGTGGTGTGTTTGAGCCCCGCAATGTGCAAAAGAAGAAGCAAAGATCACCAGTGTTGAAGCGATGATTCTTCAACATCAACTTCGTTGGACTGGTCATGTTTTTGGATGCCTGATTATCGTCTTCCAAAGCAACTACTCTATTCCGAACTTAAAAATGGAAAGCGTAATGCTGGTGGTCAACAAAGGAGGTTTAAAGATTCTCTTAAGGCAAATCTTTAAAAAATGTAGTATGGTAAAGGTAAAGGGACCCCTGACCATTAGGTCCAGTCATGTCCGACTCTGGGGTTGCGGCGCTCATCTCGGGTTAGTGGCTGAGGGAGCCGGCGTACAGCTTCCGGGTCATGTGGCCAGCATGACAAAGCCGTTTCTGGCGAACCAGAGCAGCGCACGGAAACGCCGTTTACCTTCCCGCCGGAGCGGTGCCTATTTATCTACTTGCACTTTGACATGCTTTTGAACTGCTAGGTGGGCAGGAGCTGGGACCGAGCAACGGGAGCTCACTCCATCGCAGGGATTCGAACCGCTGACCTTGTGATCAGCAAGCCCTAGGCTCTGTCGTTTAACCCACAGCGCCACCTGGGTCCCTTCCAAAGCAACTACTCTATTCCGAACTTAAAAATGGAAAGTGTAATGCTGGTGGTCAACAAAGGAGGTTTAAAGATTCTCTCAAGGCAAATCTTAAAAAAAATGTAGTATAAACACCGGCAATTGGGAAACACTGGCCTGCGAGTGCTCCAGTTGGAGAAAGGTGTCATGGGCTTTGAAGAAGCACAAACTCAGGGCGAAAAGGAGAAACGAGCTAAGAGGAAAGGACGTTTGGCAAATCCTCACCGTGATCAACTCCTGCCCAGAAACCTATGTCCCCACTGTGGAAGGACGTATGAATCCAGAATTAGCCATCACAGTGACCTATGGACTCATTGTTAAGTGTTCATGGAAGACAATCTTACTTGGATACGAGTGATCATCAAAGAAGAATAAGAATAAGGTGTGTTTGCGCAAAGGATTTCTGCATTGCGAGGGGTGGGACTCCATGACTCTCGGGGTCCCTTCCAGACCGGTGAGGCCAAAGGTAGGTGGAGCAAAACCAAGCAAATATTCCAGCCAGTGCCAAGTTTTCACACACACACACACACACACACACACACACACACACACACACACCTCTGAGGCAATGAAGAAAGGTGACCACAGTTCACATCTCATCGGGCTATTATAGCCCAGGAGCAGAGGTAGAGTCCTGAGGGCCAGATGGGGAGGCCTTGAAGGCCACATTCTCATAGCTGTCAACTTTCGGATTTGAAAATAAGGGATTTTTCCAAACTTTCGGATTTGAAAATAAGGGATGCCGCCAGGGCGGTGCAATGGCACCAAGTAGCCTCGCCACCCTGCGCTCCAGAGGCTGTGCGCGAACGGGTGAGCGAAAGAGCGAGCGCGTAGACGGCAGGCAGGCAGGCTGTCTGGTTGGGCGTGAGGGTCTGGCTGCACAAGGCATGCAAGCTCCGCCCCCAGTCGGTCTCAGACTCCTTATTGGCAGCCGAGCAACGCAGCTGAGGAGCCTCCCTGGCCGGCAGGGAGGGAGAGGAGCTGCTTCCTTTGAAATCCGGGAAATTTAAGGGATAGCAACAATCCGGGATAGCAGCGGGAAATGGCATTGGAATAAGGGAGTTTCCCCTCAAAAAAAGGGAGGGTTGACAGCTATGCACATTCTGCATCCCTGGCCTCTACCGTCCCGGGACACCCCTCCCCTCCCCACTGTCCCACACTAGGATTTCCGTTCCTTGTCCCACCCCATCAAACACATGTACCTGGATGACTCGCATGTTGAGGCCGGTCTCCTGCGCCAGCTGTTCACGGATATGCCGGGTGGGCTTAGGGGTGGCAGCAAAAGCCGCTTTGAGGGTCTCCAGTTGCTTGGCCTTGATGGTGGTGCGGGGCCCTCTCCGCTTGGCCCCCAGGTTTTGGTCGTCGTTCTCGTTGCTTCCCACCTCCTTGTCCGACACGTTGGCGCTCTCCGAGTCCTTGGCATCATCTTGGCAGGGGTCTTGGGAGTCCGGGGAGAGGCTGGGGTCGCTGCCGGTGGTGGCTGCAGTGGTAGGGAGAAGCACACGCACACAGACACACGTCCTTAGATGTCCTCCTTTTCCAACTGCAACCATCTCACCTCAACCATAACTGAATAGGACAGCATCTCATACAGGGTGGTTTGCTTGCTAAATGAGCAATAAATAAGCACCATAAATGCAAGTGTTGCTCAATGACCTCCCCCCCCCTGCCACACCTTAAAACACTTCCCCAGACCCGGGCTGTGTAACATGACACCCTAGGGAGCGGCAAGCCTTAATAACCACAATATACGAACTTTTAATATAATTGGCAAACCCTCCTGGAAAGGTATACCGGGTAAGTGAAAAGCAGACGGGTGAACAACAGCTGTGGAAAAAGAGGTTTGGATGTTATCGGGACTGAATGAAGATGGCGACTGTCCGTGATTTGGCTTTTAGAATCAGAGTATCAAGGGGCAAGGCGATCGTATGGTGATGAAATATGGACTTAAATCCACACAGGGACATTGTTTGTTTTGATCTATCTTGCTTGCTGGAATAAATCAGAGGCTGTGAAAATATAGGAAGGGTAAAAAGCAAGGACAAATAGTTGATTAGATAACTCCGGAGTTTGAAGCATGGGAAACTTCAAAATAAATTTAAATAATAATTTGGCAGAATTGGAACTTTTATTATTATTATTATTATTATTATTATTATTATTATTATTGGATAAATAATTTGAAATGTAATTTGGAATGTTTCAATGTGATTATGTTGTATTGAAAACCTGAATAAAAATGATTTGGTAAAAAAAAAAAAACACTTCCCCACACTGTGAATTTGGCTCCCCCCACCCTTTAAAGTTATTTAAGGCAGAGGGAGTCACCAGTGCATATTGTGTCAGTGAGTTCCACAGGTTAATGATGCACTGCACAAAGGAAGCCTTCCGTTTGCTCATCCTGAGTTTCTGGCTAAGCAGATTAATCGCAGGACTCCCAGGTTCTAATAATGTGGGAGAAAATGAAAAATGTCCCACTTGTTTGTTTGTTTGTTTAGATGTATGCACAGTGATACAAATTATGACAAGCTCCCCCCAGCAGGATGAATGGCTTTATGCCATATTTTATTCTTTCCCCATTCATTGGCCAGATACTTTCTGTGCTGTTTCCAACGGCTTTTGAGCAGTTTTTATTACATTGCGTGCATTGCCTTGAGACGCAGAGGTGGGAGGCAACAGAACAGACAAACAAATTAATAATGTTGCATTTATAGACCACCCTTCAGCCATGAAGGCCCTCAGAGCAGCTAACGAAAACCAGTACTAAGATGGGCTCACAATCTAAAAAGATGGCGCATGAGGAAAAAGGAACAAGGAGGGAGGAGGAAAAAACAAGCCAGGCACAAGTCACTGAAATCTGCTCTTCTGAAAGTTACAGCCAATTCACAGTCCCCTGGAAACTTGAATGGCCGTCCATTGCAGCTGGCCGACTATAGAAAGCATCAGTTGTATATACACTTAATTTACTTCCCATGTGAGATTAAACAAATGCCTCTTTAAGCAATGCTGTTGTTTTTGTGTTTGTTTGTTTTTTAAATTAAATAATACAGTGTGTACTGACCAGGGAGAGGAAGTCGAGCTGCCCTGGTCCTAAGGAAAATCCAGCCCCATATCCTGGTTGATGCTATCATCCTGGAGGAAAGTAAGTCAAACCCATTTCCTCCTCCGCATTTCAGTAGCTGGATGTGTCTACAGACCATGTGGAATGCCAAGAAAGGAAAAATCTGACACTTGACCCAGGTTGGCTCATTCGCACATGCAGATTGCAAAGTGAAAACCATGCATGTGTGAATTGGTTCTACAGCTTATCCCCCTCATCAAAGAGATGTCAAGTCAGTCTCCTTGATTTCCATATATTTTGGCATCCCATACACTTATTGGGTTACCCTACAGGAAAAGGTTGGTTGAATACGAACTTCTCGCTCCTTGTGAATCCTAGCAACTGACAGTGAAGACAGAACATAGCCATTGCGGCTAGATAACCTTATCATCCTCAAATGCCTGTAGGAAAACCCCAAAACAGGATTTGAGAGAAACAGCATTATCTGTCCAAATTACATATTCCTAGTTGTACATCCCTGGAACTTAAGAGTTTAGAAGTGAGACCTGAAGCAATTTGTATCTAAGCACATTGACTTGGGCTGCAATCCTAAACACTGTTACCTAGGAAAAACATTCCAAAATATTAGAATTTGGGCTAATAAGCCCCAACAAGCTCTCCCCAAACCTGTATTAAAAAGTCAGTTAAAAAAAACAACCCAAAAACTTATTTAATAGCAACAAAATAAGTTCCGAGTAGATTTTTAGAGTGAGATGTGTGGGCAAACACATGACAAGAAAGAACGGAACAAACGATGGTTTGGGTTTAGAGGAAGGGAAGGTACGGGTGGGGAAGCCGCTGTCCTCCAGATGTCACGGAGATTCAGCTTTCATCCGCCCAAGCCAGCATGGCCAGTTGTCAGGGAATGATGGGGAACTGTGTTGTGGGTCCAACTCTGTGGAACTCCTCCTACAAGAAGGTGGATCAAACCTGGCATTATCAACACCACGCCCTAATCAACCGAGCTGCGTTATGTATTAATGATTATAGATAGCTAGTTCCGTCAATAGATATTTTAAATTCTTGAGGTTTTGAATCTTGGGTGCTTGATTTTAAAATTTGTGTATTTTATAATAATAATAATAATAATAATAATAATAATAATAATAATAATAATAATTTTTTATTTGTACCCTGCCCATTTGGCTGGGTCTCCCCAGCCACTCTGGGCGGCCTCCAACAGATATTAAAATACATCAGTATATATTTTATACTGGTTTAAGACACTTTGAGACTTAACAGGGTGAAAAGCAACCTAGTTTTTTTAAAAAACAGATCGAAAACATCTGGATGATCACAGATTAGCCAAATTGATGGAGGACGAGACTATCGTAACTATTGGCCGCGATGGCTGTGTGGGAAGCATTATGCCTCTGAATTCCAGTTGCTGGGAATCACCATGAGCCAGAGGGGGCTATTGTGGTCATATCCTGCTTGCAGGCTTTCCATGGGGGAAGCTGGTCGGCTGCTGGGCTAGATAGTCCTTTGGCCTGACCCTGCATGGATGCCCTTCAGTTTCCCCCACCACTGAAGTAAGGGAAGGTTCTTCCAGCATAAAGCACTTTTAAGGCAGCAGCCTAACCCCCATTTATTTGGGAGTAAATCCCATTAAAACACACATGGGATGGGGGAGGTCTCTTCCAAATAAATATGTAGATAGCTCGGTATTAATTATGTTTACTTCAGAGGAAGAGATGAATGCAATTAACGTTGATGTGAGTTTTAATCTGGGTTTTTCTGTCTATTGTTATTTTAACTTTGTCTTATACCATTGTTGTTAGTTTTTCTTATTGTTTTAACTTTTTTCTTATTGTTTTACCTTTTTTCTTTTTTACAAACCGCTCTGAGGATTTCGGAGTCTTTTTGCAATCAAGTTGTGTATAAATTTTACGAAATAAATAAAGGCTGCATTCCTAACCCCACTGTTAAACAAATCAAAATGAAAATAGTACATGGGGGGGGGGCAAAGCCCCACTGAATTCACCAGGATCTATTTCTGAGTGTCCATGCCTAGGATGGCAGCATAATGATTTTACCTGAGAGTAAAAAAACCCACCCCATAGAACTCAGTGGGACTTACTTCTGCGTAGACCCACAAAAGGGGGCACCATTAAGTATTTGTTCGCAATGAATCATGGTGGTGAGCTACTTGGGAGCTGGACTGAGCCCCAGGTTTCAGACAGGGAAAACACTTTCCCCCTCCCCTTAAGTGTGTGTGTGTTTTTTTCCGGAGGGGGAACATTGTGTTAACTATTCCTTGTGGTGGAGTGAAAATTGCAACCTTGTTGTCACTTTCTCCTTCTCCTTCCTCTCCTTTCAACAAACCTCCCACACTTTACACATGTGTGCCAGCAACACACGGGTGTGAAACCGACACACACACACACCTCCCCAACAAGTCTGCCAGGCCAAACATTTCCTTGGACTGTGAATTTCTTCACCCATCACCTGAAAAAAGAAGAAGCTGTTTCCTACAAAGTATGTGCCTGTCTATCACTCTCTCTCTCTGTGAAAATGTGTTTCTCTCTGATCTTCCTGGGCTCTTAAAATGGATCTCAAGTAGTTCCAATTCACTGGTCCTCTTCCCAAAAGGGATGTAAGAAAGGAAAGGACCCATACACACCTATGGATGCTCCTCCCAGCAGTTTGCGGCTAAGTGTGGATTGCAAACTGTGCTTAGCAGACCCTCTTCTGATCTGATCTTCCCAGACCCCCCCAGTTTCTTCAGTGCACAAACCAGAGACTGAAAAGAAATTGGGTCCATTTCACCAGTATTTGAATAACATTGAGCAATTGTTTTTTTATATTTCGTACACCACTTAGAAGCCTTATTTTTTATGTCTGCCAGTTGTTTTAAATTGTTCATAACATTGCTGTAACCTGCCCTGGGACCTTGGGGTGAAGGGCAGTCAATCAATAATGTGATTATAATATACTATAAAAATAAAACCATTGGTTGTCTCCAATCCTAGCCCTGCTCAGAGAAGATGCATTGGGAAAAAAAAGACATGGCTAACTTGGGTCCGTTGACTTAAATTTGATTTCAGATTTTTATCCCGCTTTCCCAGCGACAGAGCTGAGCTCAAAATAGCTCAAGGTGGTATCAATAGCATTAGGAAAAGGTAAAGGGACCCCTGACCATTAGGTCCAGTCGTGTCCGACTCTGGGGTTGCGGCGCTCATCTCGCTTTATTGGCCAAGGGAGCCAGCTTACAGCTTCCGGGTCATGTGGCCAGCATGACTAAGCCGCTTCTGGCGAACCAGAGCAGCGCACAGAAATGCCATTTACCTTCCCGCTGCAGTGGTACCTATTTATCTACTTGCGCTTTGCCGTGCTTTCGAACTGCTAGGTTAGCAGGAGCTGGGACCGAGCAACGGGAGCTCACCCCGTCGCAGGGATTCGAACCACCGACCTTCTGATCAGCAAGCCCTAGACTCTGTGGTTTAACCCACAGCACCACCTGGGTCCCAATCAATAGCATTAGCCATCAGCAAAACATTGCAATCACTCTAAGCAGGTCAAAACTAAAATAGTATAACAAGGCAAAAAGAGAGAGAATGAAACCAATTCATCAGGCCATTCATATACGGTAATCCAATACAAACTCAGTGATTCAAAAATATCTGAAATGGGTCTTCTCTGAATAAGACTTGGGTTGGATACAATCCAATGCTGTTTTAATAATACTCCAAATATTGGCCCGGGATTCCGTAATTCCCCCCCCTGGTGGTGGATACTTTGATTTCCATCTCCAATCAAGTTTATAATGTACTCTCAGCTTCCTTCCCAAATGGCAGAACAGTCACCTTCTGATTTTCCGTAGCTGTTAAAACTTTGAATGCATCAGAAATAAAAAGGGGTGGGGGGGAGCAAATTAATTGCTCCTATCAATTAATTTAAAGACATCAAATGAGCCCTGCTGGGTGTAAGCCAACACCCTTCTTCCAAACCCATGGCTCCATAAAAAAAAAAAAAAAAACCTATAGACTGGCATGAAAGCCAACAGCCCACCATTGTGAATATCAGAGGCAGATATTCTGAGGAAGAGGTGGTCAATGTGGTGTTGCTGGACGCCAGCTCCTATTATCCTTGACCATTAGGCATGCTGGCTGGGGCTACCCTGAATCCGGAAGCTCTGTTTTGTTAACATCATAGGAAATTTCCTGATGCAGAGTCAGACCACTGATCCATCTTGCTCAGGACCAGACTTTCATCCAGGAGACACTCCCAGTTCTGGAGATGCCAGGAATTGAACCGGGTACCTTCTGCATGCAAAGCAGATGCTCTAACCTCAAAGCTACATCCCCTCCCCAGTTATCATGGCTGAAAGGTGTTGATAGACCTTCTCCTCCTTGGTGGAATGATCCAATTCTGTTTTAAAGTATTCTAGAGTTCACGAAAGCTAAGGTACAGATTCTAATGCTGCCAGCTTAATCTCATTTAACTGTGTGCATAGCTGCCATCTCCTAGGCCTGGGGGCAGAGGTCCATTCGCCCCCCCCCCACAATAAAATATTTGAGGAGCCCCCCCCCACCAAGTTGATGAGCATTACCATTCAAATGGTGAGTATGTGCCAGGACTTACCTGCTCTCCCCCCCCCATATATTTTATTGAATTGGCACCCCTGCCTGGGAGTACATCCCATTGAATTTAATGGGCCTTCCTCATAGAATCACAGAATTGTAGAGTTGGAAGGGGCCATGAGTAGGGTTGCCATATTTCAAAAAGTCAAAATCCGGACACAGAAAAGTTGTTTCGACCAAAGTTGCTGAGCTTTCCTTGCAAAATCTTTTTTTTAAAAGCCAACACTGAGTTTCTAAGCTATTTTTTAATGAAATTTGTCAAAATCTACACTACCGACATGGGCTAACATACGTCCGGGATTTCCCCGGACATTTCAGTGATTTCCATCCAGATACTGTTTACGAGGGCTGAATGCCAGCTGTCAGGGAAATTCCAGACATATGGTAAGTCTAACCATGAGGGTTATTTAGTCCAGCCCCCTGCAATGCAGGTAAAATTTGCCCAACATGGGGCTCGAACCCACAACCCTGAGATTAAGAGTCCCCTGCTCTATAGACTGAGTGATTCCAACAGAATAAAGGTAAAGGTAAAGGAACCCCTGACCATTAGGTCCAGTCGTGTCCGACTCTGGGGTTGCTGCGCTCATCTCACATTATTGGCCGAGGGAGCCGGTGTACAGCTTCAGGGTCATGTGGCCAGCAGGACTAAGCCGCTTCTGGAGAACCAGAGCAGCACACGGAAATGCCGTTTACCTTCCCGCCGGAGCGGTACCTATTTATCTACTTGCACTGGTGTGCTTTCGAACTGCTAGGTGGGCAGGAGCTGGGACAGAGCAACGGGAGCTCACCCCGTCGCAGGGATTCGAACCGCCGACCTTCTGATCAGCAAGCCCTAGGCTCTGTGGTTTAGCTCCTCAGTAATGGCTAGGAATGCAGCCTAAGGCCTTCCTGTGAGATTTACAGACATCACATGCCCCCCGCCCCAACAAATCCTAGGAACTAGTTTAACCCCCGGCAAAGTTGCAATTCCGAGCATCCTTAGCAAACCACAATTCCCAGGATTATTTGGGGGGAAATCATATGATGTAACTTTGGGGGAAGTCACGTGATGTAGTATACCAGACAACCAGGCATTTCAATGGTCCTATCAGTTGCATTCGGACTGCCTCCTCACCTGAGTGCAAGCTGTTCTCTTTGGCAGTGCTGCTGTTGCTCAGGTAATCTTCTTTGCAGACAAACTTGTTCTCGTCGATGATATAGAGCTCCTCGCCGGTGGAGAGCTGTTTGTTACACATCATGCAGGTGAAACAGCTCAAGTGAAAGACTTTGCTCCTGGCCCTCCTGACCAAGTCGCTGGGAGAGATGCCCTGCGAGCAGCCAGCACACTTTGTCCCAAAACACCTGGATCAAAGCAAGGGAGGGAGAGAGAGAGGGGGAAACAGACCAGAGGTAATGAAACGGACCAGAAAAGAAACCATAACAAGGCTGTAACTGATCAGGGCTGCATGGTGACAAGCTGGAAGAGGGGAATAATTGATGCCGGCTCTACCAACAGGCAGAATGGCAGGCCGCAGAAAACAGATAGCCACCCTCCCAGAAAGGACCTTCTAGTGCAGTGGTGCCCAAACTTGGCCCTCCTGCTGTTTTGGGACTACAATTCCCATCATCCCTGACCACTGGTCCCGTTGGCTAGGGATGATGGGAGTTGTAGTCCGAAAACAGCTGGAGGGCCAAGTTTGGCCACCACTGTTCTAGTGCTAGGAGCCCTTCTGGATAGGCATAGCCAGGATTTAGTGGGAGGGCAGGACACCCACCGGTCATCATCCTCTGTCTCTGTCTAGCAGATTTGGAATGAAATGTCTCAAGACTTGTTTTAAATTACTTTCTTTTGAACCCAAGTGCTCAGAAAAACATGTCACAATTTTCTACAACTTCTACTTTTAGTTAAGTATTTTCATTTATTCGCTCGAGGGGTGGCAGCTGCCCCCCACCCCGCTCGCCTGTTTTATGCCCATTGCCTCGTGTCTCCACTGCAGACTTCTGGAGACGAAGCATCTTCTCTTTGCAAAAGAAAGATTCCCTTTCATTGACTTGCATTGGGTAAAGGAGCATAAATCCACAGGAAAAACCAGCACATCTTTTCCCCGCTCCCTCTAAATCATGGGGACTGGAATGCCCAGGGAAGAAAACCCACCCCTGTCCGTCAAAATGAAAGACCCCCGCTCCCAGTTCCACCCTCTCCTCACTCAAAACTCAGGGCATTTCCCGAGTCAGCTTGGTTTTGCTTTTTTAAAAAATAGAATAACGACAGAGCAAAAAGTAAAAACGAAATAATCCGTTCCCACAAGAGAAAGTGATAGCCGCCATCTTGGATGGTTTCAAAAGAGGACAGGGGAAATTCATCAATGGCATACCCTCCAACATTTCTCCGGTGAAAATAGGGACGTCCCATTCCACAATGAGGATTTTACCATTTATACCCCACACATCTTACTGGGTTGCACCAGAAACTCTGGGCAGCTTCCAACAGATATAAAAACATAATAAAACATTAAATATTTTAAAAACTTCCCTATACAGGGTTGCCTTCAGGCGGCTCATGGGTCGGATAACTCCAACATTCCTCCAATGAAAATAGAAACATCCTAATTTTGGGCTGCCATACGTCTGGATTTTCCCAGACATTACCGGGATTTCAATTGATGTCCCAGGAGGGAATTCTGAAAGGCAGCGTTTTGTCCTGAATCTTAGGAAAGTGAATTGAAAAATCACATTATTATTTTTTGGCTCAACAACTTTCAGGGTGTCCTCGTTTTTACTTTTTGAAACATGGCAACCCTATCCTATGGAAAAGGGGGTCATTCCCGGATTAATAATAATAATAATAATAATAATAATAATAATAATAATAATATATTTATTTATGCATGCCCTGCCCACTCTGGGCGGCTTCCAACAAAAGATTAAAAATACATTGAAACATCAATCATTAAAAACTTCCCTAAACAGGGCTGCCTTCAGATGTCTTCTAAAAGTCAGATAGTTGTTTATTTCCTTGACATCTGACGGGAGGGCGTTCCCCAGGGCGGGTGCCACTACCAAGAAGGCCCTCTGCCTGATTCCCTGTAACTTGGCTTCTTGCAGAGAGGGAACCGCCAGAAGGCCCTCGGAGCTGGACCTCAGTGTCCGGGCTGAACAGGACGGCTTTTCTAAATCAGGGAAAATAGGGACACTTGGAGGGTCTGCAATGGGGACTAGCCGCAATGGCGGCATCCCCCCCTCCCCACTTTCGAAGACAGGAAATACCTCTGAACCCCACTTCCTGGGGGCTGCAAGTGGGGAGAGCTGTTGTTGAACTTAGGTCAAGCATTTGGTTGGCCACTGAGAGAACAGGATGCTGGACCAGAAGCGCCATTGGCCAGATCCTTATGATCTTATAGCTGGCTAGAACCCTGAACAGGAATACTCTATACTGCAGCACTTTGTTGCAGGCCCCACATCTAAGCTATATTTCCGAACAACTGTACGCTCCTTAAAAAGGATGGGGGTATTTTAGAGGGGTTTTTTAAAGAGTTATTTCAAGACTGTTTTGGTGGGAATGAAACAAGGGTCTCCAGTGGAGAGAGAGGATATTGTGTTGGCTAAAACAGTCAGCTTCTCCCGCTCCCCAGCTGTGTACTTAATAGCTACTCAACAGACAGAAATTCAACAGGAGATGCTCCCCCCCCACCCCATCATTCCCTCTCCCTGCAGGGATATGTTTTCCCAGCTAAGCTGCTGTCTGTCCTGAAGCACTGCATTACAAAAAGGAAGAAAAGACAACTGAAATTATGAAAAATAACTGAAGAAAAGTGGTTCAGATAGGCTGGCTCGTGGTGAAATAGGACAGGCATCCCTCTAAGGGTCTTTGGTAACCTGGGTGAATAACAACATGAATGACAAAGCAAATTGCTCCTTTTGGTCCAGGATTGGTGTGGCCTAGACTCTAATCCAGGCATCCCCAAACTTCGACCCTCCAGATGTTTTGGACTACAATTCCCATCATCCCTGACCACTGGTCCTGTTAGCTAGGGATCATGGGAGTTGTAGGCCAAAACATCTGGAGGGCCGCAGGTTGGGGATGCCTGCTCTAATCCTAGTTTATCAAGGCTTTGCATGCAGAATGTCCCAGGTACAATCTCTGGCATCTCCAGATCAGGGTAGGAGAGAAACCCTGCCTGAAACCCTGGAGAGCTGCTGCCAGTCAGTGTTGACAACACTGAGCTAAATGGCCCAATGGTTTGACTTACGGTAGTAGAATGTCGCTTTTAAAGTTCCTGCTTTATTGGGTTTTCAACAGACCCTGGGCACATTTTATTATTATTATTGTTATTGTTATTGTTATTATTCAAATTACTTTTTAACCTGAGGTTCCAAATATCTTTGTTTTAACTGCTGCTGTTCTCATGTCAGAATGTTGCAACTCTTTCAGTGTGGTTCTAGAGATAGATAGATAGATAGATCATTTATTTCGGCATTTGCGCCCATCATACAATACAATACAAACAAACACAAACAAACAAGAATCAAATAAAAGTGTGGTTCTGTTTTGATCAAGTGTTTTAGGCCGGGTTTCAATGTAAATTTTTGAAATAAACGTTTGAAACAAATGGATCCATGTTGTGCACAAAGCTTGTATCGTGGGAGGGAAGCTGCAAATACTTCCACCACTAATAACAATTAATTTATACATAATTAATGTATATACCGCTTATATGACAACAGGGATTCCAAGCACTTTACAACTGTAAAACCAACACACCATTAAAATAGGCAATGGCAATTCCAATGGGGCATTTAAGCCCCCTCAGTTAAAATACGCAGTAAGACAAACCATTCGAAAGCATAGCAATTAAAAGCAATTAAAAACGATAAAGCTCCGTTCAGGGGGGATGCTTATCTATTGATGCCAAAATAGGCTGCTGAGCTTTTACTGAATGCTGAAAATCCCTCATCCCATTTCGCACCTTGTCATCCTAGGTTAAAATAAGGACACTTTGTGCTTCCCAAATTTTGTAAAAGCACAGATAATTTACAGAGGGGTCCTAGGCGGGAGTCTGTGTGCCGGTCCTCTGATTTTCATCTCTGCTCAGAAGTGCCAAAAAGCTTCCCATTCAGCCCCGTAGCAAAGTGTCCCTGGCTCAGAGCCCAAACGCCACCATCCCTTGTTGTTTGGCTTCGCAGCGAACCAGGGGGAAAACAGAAACAGGAAAACCTCGCCTGCTTTGCTCCTGCTCCAAGCAGGACAACATGATCTGCAGGAAAAGCAGCTGATGAATTTTGTTCCTCCTGGCCTAAAGATAATGAGCAGCAACACCTGTTAATATCAGCTGTGCAGGTTCCTGCTGAAAAGCACAGGAGCAAAGGCAGATTTTTAAAAGTATTAAAAAATCTGGCAACCCAGATTTCTTACTCTAGCCTTTCCCTTCCTTCTCGTTTCCCTACGAAGTTGAAATCTGGACTGCAGGTTCCTATGATGTTTGCTTTACATGCCACCCCAAAGTGTGACATGGACAGACATATTTAATAAGGAACATTCCCTCTATTCCTGATGCACAGCCAGCGCAGACCATTCCTTCATGTTGCCAAAATGGCGCCATCCATGCACGAGAAAGGGAGGCATCAGCAACAAAAACCCATGGAAGGAAGTCTTTTTAAAAATCCAGCCAAGAGACTATGGGTTTAGTGGTGTGGTTTTTGGGGGGCGGGGCGGGGGGGGGATTGGAATACTGGGCAGGAGGTGGAATGGAATGGAGTATCCTGAAGCTGGGCATTCTACTCTGTAACATTTTGTTTCTACTCCCTTTATTTATTTATTTGGGGTAGTGCTGGAATGAAGTACTCTGAAGTGGAACATTTCCAACAGGCCCTCTCAAGTGCTGAGATAGGTGGAGGATGCCCTGTCGCTTGTCCCATTGCCCTCAGGAGCTAGGGGTGGCAGTGGCAGCCCAGCACCTAAGTTGTGGGACTCCCCACCAAGGCGCAAGGAGATATTGCACCCCTTTACCTTGCCTTTGGGCCCCGAGATGTACGTTTTAAGGACCCATCTTATTTTTTGTGATTGTAAAGGTAAAAGGACCCCTGACCATTAGGTCCAGTCGTGACCGACTCTGGGGTTGCGCGCTCATCTCGCTTTATCGGCGTACAGCTTCAGGATCATGTGGCCAGCATGACTAAGCCACTTCTGGCGAACCAGAGCAGCGCACATAAACGCCATTTACCTTCCCGCCAGAGCGGTACCTATTTATCTACTTGCACTTTGGCATGCTTTCGAACCGCTAGGTTGGCAGGAGCAGGGACTGAGCAACGGGAGCTCACTCCATTGCGGGGATTCGAACCGCTGACCTTCTGATCGGCAAGCCCTGTAAGCTGTCTTTAAATATTGCATAGTATTGCATTTAAATATTGTTGCTGTGTTTTAATTGCTGTAAACTGCCCTGGGAGCTTTGGGAGAAGGGCGAGTAAGACATTGTAGCAATACCAGTGGTGATGGTGATGATGATGATGAT
This sequence comes from Darevskia mixta, assembly GCA_034641385.1. Classification (NCBI taxonomy): domain Eukaryota; kingdom Metazoa; phylum Chordata; class Lepidosauria; order Squamata; family Lacertidae; genus Darevskia; species Darevskia mixta. The sequence goes on from JAWWNH010000095.1 coordinate 2,645,128, forward strand.
GGACTGCAATACAGATCTATACCGTATACTTAAAGCACACCCAACACATATTTAAAGCACATAGCGTACCGCCCAGAAAAGATTAATGTGATCTGTAGTTTCCCCTCAAGGAGATGCAATTCCTAGCACCCCTTAACAAACTACAGCTCCCAGAATCCTTTAAGGGAAGTCATGTGCATTTTGAATGTATGGTGTGGAGCGGGCTCCACCATCATCTCCTTCCAGCATAAACTTACCCTTCTTGGGAAGACAATTGTACCCATACGATCCTGCTTATGTTCACCTCCCACCCAAGGGATTCTCTAGCTGGTTTGAGGCATTTCAGCCCCGGTTCTAAATATTTCTATGGGCATAAGAGAGATCAACAGGTGGGAATTGGCAACCCTGGAACCTGTTTTCTGTAGTATGAATTGGCTGTAGAAGCAATGGAAATAATCTTCAGAGGCTATCCTGCTAATAAGGATAATAGGAGGAGCCTGGAGGGAGAAAGTGAGGTTCAAGCAGCAAGGAGCTTGCATACCCAGCAAATCTGAATTTGGGTTAATGAGATTTGGGGGTGCAAAGTGTGGCTTCCAGGCAGGGCTACAACCCCAGTATTTTATTCTCAAACTTTAAGCACTGCCCACCTCACAGGGTTGCTGGGCGGACATCGCAAAAAGAACAGGGGCGGAAGCAAGAGGATTGTAAAGTTCTACATTGCTTCTCTTATTTATTATTTGGATCATTTTCTATGTGGTTCCAGTGGTCCCTTGGACAAGGGTCTGGAATCCCAATATTCTTTGAATCCAGAGAGTCCTAGAAGCTCCCAGAGGAGGTCCTAGATGAGCAAAAAGAAAAACGGGGGGGGGGGAGAGGGGGCAATCTCTGCATTCTGAGGTTTACAATCTATAAAGTCGCAACATAAAAGGAAAATTGATTGGGGAGGGAGGAGGAAAAAAGAAAATTCAGGTAGAAATTATTAGAAATATGAAGATGTTGTTGTTTTCAACTGTCATACAACTAGGACCTAATAATGTTGACACACTAGACTAAGCTACAAAAATATTAATAAATTGCCGCGTATACAGAATTACAAAGAAGAGCAATGAAACAAACATAGGAACTACAAAACAAAATAAAAAAATTCCTTCCAGTAGCACCTTAGAGACCAACTAAGTTTGTTCTTGGTATGAGCTTTCGTGTGCATGCACACGAAAGCTCATACCAAGAACAAGCTTAGTTGGTCTCTAAGGTGCTACTGGAAGGAATTTTTTTATTTTGTTTTGACTATGACAGACCAACACGGCTATCTACCTGTAATAGGAACTACAAATTAATGAACTAAACATAGGAACACAAAAAGTTGCCTTGTACCAATCAAGTCAGGCCATTACTCCCTCTAGCTCAGTATTATCTACGCCAAGTGGCAACGGCTCTCCAGGGTTTCAGATGAGAGGTCTCTCCTGGCCTTACTTGGGAGATGTTGTAAGTTGAATCTTGGATCTCCTGCATGAGAAGCAGGTTCTCTTCCCATGACCCACAGCCCTTCCCCAAGCAAAGCTGCAAGACTAATATTCTCGGCTTCCAGATGCTCTTGTGCTCTGCATTCCAACCCTCCGCTGCCACACTTTCTACCCATCTCTCTAGGCTGCAAGAGAAGGGAACTGGAGAACGTAAACAAGGGTCCATCTAGCCGAGGGTCCTGTTCTCCTAGTGGCTAACCAGGTGCCCCAAATGCAAAGCCCACAACCAGGGCTTCTGAGCGCAACAGCACAGTCTCATCCTGCGATTCTCAGCAACTGACATTCAGAAGCATTACTGTCTCTGACAATGAAGGCAGAACGCAGCCATCATGGCTGCTAACCACAGATAGCCTTGCCTTCCACAGAGAGAGGGGAGAAAAGGGGCAGGGGACATTCTTTCTCCAATTGTCCATTTGCCATCTCTGGCCTTGTTGCTCCTTCCATGCCAAGGATCAGAGAATCGACTGCATGTTCTCTTCATGACATCGGCTCCTTCTCCTGGGGGTAGGGGTAGGGTTAAGTTGAGCAAGGCTGCCACCCTAACTGCCCTGTCTTACTCAGGAGTAGGCCCTGGTGAATTCAGCGGGGGCTTGCTCCCAGGTACAGGAAAGGCTAGGCCGGCCAGACTTTGTAGGCCAAAATGTATTAGCATGAATATAAATAAAAGGTTTGCTGCAGCCGTAATTGACCTGGAAAGAGGACAAGGGAGTTGGGAGAGAGGCATGGCATGGAATTTCCTCTCCAGAGGACTGACACTTTTGATTAACGACGCCCTAATAAGCATTAAAGCTGGATTTGGGAGATGTGCGGTGCCTTTCGACACGGCTCCCTCCGTGCCAAAGAAGAAGAAGTAGATCTTCCTTGGCCAAGTGGGATGGCGTGAGGCGGGGGTGGGGGGTGGGAATAACCTATCCAAAACTAAACCTCGCTTGGGATTAACGCAAAGGATGGCCTTGGTCAGTGATGGCTAACCTTGACACTCCAGATGTTTTGGGACTACAACTCCCATCATCCCTGACCACTGATCCTGTTAGCTAGGGATGATGGGAGTTGTAGTTCCAAAACATCTGGGGTGTCAAGGTTAGCCATCACTGGCCTAGGTCTTTGCACGCAGAAATGCCCCACAGTTCAGTCCCCGGCATCTCCTGATTCAAAGGATCAGAGAACAGGTGATGGGGTAAGATTCTCTCTCTGCCAGAGACACGCAGAGGGAAGCAGGGTGGACTAATCTGAGCTAGATGCATGATTTAGGTTCAAATCATTTATTTAAACGGTCACAGACCAGCTTCGACTCATACAGCATCAAATAGTAGAACATATGAAAGATACAAAGAACATTACAAGTAAAGCATCAATTTAAAATTTGAGAACCTAAATTAAAATCAGATGTTTACATGCCCCCACTAGTTTCCTTTAAGAAGTTCTTGTTTCCTACGTTTAATAGCAGATACACAAAATTTAGCTACATTAATCGTAATTTCGGGGTCCTTATCATCTACCAAGGCTCTTAGACATTGGGAATCTGCATGATTTAATACAAAGCGGCTTCATCTATTACTGTAAGATCGTTCGAACCACAAGTTCTTCGCTTGCTATGAATGGGGCTAGAGAAGTGCAAGGGGGGCAAGGGCCCCCCACAAACAATGAGCTCGTCCCCACTTACCCCTCCCCATTGCTGGGCTCTGTCCCCTGTCATTAACATAAATTTCCCCTACACCCAGAGACCCCCACCCCCATTTTGTTCTGGTGCCACTATTATGGGTTGGGGGTGGTCCTATGGAAAACACAGCCTTGAACGGACTTGATCCGTGCAGGTGTACGGGCAAGTAAGCTCCCAGGAGGTAGGTGTGTGTGTGTCTCACACACTCAGAAGCAAGGCAAGCTTATCCGCCTCGATATTGAATCTGCCCTCCAAAAGACCTGTCTGCTCCTCTTGATCTGGTCACCCTGTACAGTATTAATGAATTAATTGGTATTATCTCAATTTATTACTCGTCCTTCGCCACCGGGTTCGAGGTATCAGTTGCAACAATTTAAAATTCATTATTAAAAATTACAATCACAACAACTGCGGTGTGTGTGTGTGTGGGGGGGGTGTTGTTCCTGAAAGGATCGATCTCAGGTATCGATGGCCTCAAGGGATCCATCGCTGGATCTCTCCATGCATTGCTTCCTCAGGTGCAGTGCAATCTTCTACCAATGGGGACCAACCCAGGGGACCTTTGTTGACTGGATGGTCAACTTACGTCCTACTCAAAAGTAACCTCCCACTGAATACTCCCAGATAAGTTTGTGCAGGCTTCGTGAGTCTTTGTTTTGACTCATGTCTCTACCCTAAAGGATGGCTAAGATGAAGAAGGACTTTATTCCTAAATAAAAACCCTGGCAGGTCCAGACTGTAAACAGGCTCCTTCGGGGAAAATGCAAATAGGAGTGGGAGAGAAACCACAATTGTGGTCATTCACATGTTTTGCAGGGGGAAAATTACCAATAATAAATAATAATAATAATAATAATAATAATAATAATAATAATATATACTACTAATTTAAAAATGTTATTATTTTGTGTTTTGATTTGCACACACATATGTACACACACACACACACACACACGCACACGCACGCACGCACACGCACACACATACAATTTTCACCTGCATTTTTAACTGTCTCCCCAACACACTTAAATAATTTCTCTCTCAATTAAAGATTCATTTAATCTCGATCCAGAATCTTCCTACTCGGCACACCTAACAGGGTCGACCCAATGAAACATTCGTTGCCCTTGCTTTCCAGCTCCCCACACCGAAATCCCGATCTCATCCACCCGTTTACTCGGAAGTAACGTCGTCCCCCTCCGCCCCTTCCCAAGTAGTACTCAGCTGTCAGATAAGTGCGCCTAGGACTTGTCATCTGAAAAATGCTTCTGGGTGGATGCATCGCCTCCATCAGTTTAAAATACTCCGGGACAGAAGCATCTACTTCTACGTGGATTTGGGGGGGGGGGGAAATCTGTACGTACAGCAGCTCTAGTCCTACTCAGAGTAGACCTACCTACTGAAATTATTGGAAATGGCTCTCGCGAGTCCGTTAATTTCAATGGGTCTACTCTTGAGTAGGGATATGACACCCCGATGTCATTACCTTCCATGCTGCCTGCGCGCCAGGAATTGCAGCTTAACGTTGGAACAATTGCCATGCAATGCCATGGGGCTTACTTTCGAGGAGACACGAAGATCACCACCACCTCAATTCTCCACGACTAGAGAGCTTCTATACACTGTTCACCCTATGCAGTGACATATAAGGTATCTAATGTATAGGCCCAGTATATATTTGGTGTGCTGCGTATATGTTTCTGTCTACAAATCTGCCCGATTTTTTTAAAGCGCCAAACGACACTCCAGACAAGTTTTCCCTGAACCTGGAAGTATGCAGTTAATCCTAAATATCTGCATGCGGATATGCGCGTGCCTATAAGTTGCTCGTGGCAAATCACATCGCGAAAAATACATTTTTAGCCACTGTCCTATATACAATCGCCGGTCAAGTCACTTGTAAACATACGGATTGTATCCAAGCTTAGTCCTACTCAAAGTAGACCCATTGCAACGCGGCTGACTTAGCTCTATCAACTGCGATGGGTTTGCTCTCAGAATGGCCAGACGCTAGAGGCAACCCAACGCATCTCAGAGAGAGAAAGAAAATGTGGGCGCGCGGGGGGGGGGGCGTATTTCATTTTATCTGTATTTGTTGCATTTATTCATCTAAGAGGTTTCTTCTACACGGCTTAAATATTCGCGTCTCGGAGCCGTGTAGGTAAAAACAACCCACGGAAAAACCCACGGGGCAATACAGGGTCCGCTGGACCGAGATAGTCTTAGCCAAAAGCCTGAAGTTCAGCGACGAGGGGTCCGTAACGTCGCCCCTCCATTCCCCATCGTGTCCCCAAGTGCGCAGGCAGGCATCGCGATTCAGCCAAAGTCGAAACCCATTGCTCTGTCTGAACCGCACAGGCGAGGCGCACTTCACCGGCTCCCATTGAAACCAGCGGGTCCTTAAAACAACCACAACCAACACGCGCTTCCCTCGTGCTAGCATCGCGCGCGTGCACACGACCGTTTAAGATACGTGTCGGCGTTTGCCGAAGGCTGCTTATTCCTGCGGGGGAAAATAGGAATCAAATGCGAATTGTTTCATTAAAGGGACGAAGGAAAGACAGAGACAGGTACAAGAATGCCTATTTAGCGACCTAGTTTACCTAGGAGTAAAGCCGCCTGGAAATCAAGGCGTCGAATGGGCTAGCGGGTTTAATGTTTCCCACGTGCTTCGAGCCGTGGAAGGGGGCCCATTTTACCTACTTGTTTGGCTCATGGCATCTTACCAAGCGTTTGAGCGTTGTTGGTTTTTGTATTATTACTATTATTTTAAAATCAGATTTATTTATTTTTCTTCCACTGGAGAGGGTTGCTGGTGCTTTTTAAAATATAAAATAAAATAACTAAGGGAAGAAGCGCGACGGGGTTGGTGAAGCTGGGAATGATTTCATGGAGGAAATTCGTCCCGCTAGCCTAGGCCGCTCGCAGGCGATTCCTTGGCGACGCGGGACAAGAGGGACTAGAAACTTGATGTAAAAGGAAGGAGGCCCCGAAAGCAGAAAGGAACCAGGCTCTCTCAAGCGAGCGCCCTCGTGTCTTTTGACACCGACAAGCCTACCCGTGCCTACTCGGAAGTAAGTCCCGAGAAACTTAAAACTCCGAAGCCTAAGCGGGCCTTGGGCACTGATCCGGGAACAATCCTCTTTCCCCTCTCGAGGCTGACTTGCAAGTAGACCTGCACAGGATGGCATTTTTCCACGGGGAAGGGAGGAAATCGCCTCTCGGGAACGGTGGGGGTGGTGTATTGAGGAGGGGGAAAACAAACTAGTTTGTTTCTGGGTGTTTTATTTTTTGGGGGGAGGCTGCGTGATCGCTCGCAGTGAAAAAACCGAGCTGCGAGGGGACAACACAGGGAACAGGTGGATTTAAGCAATGGGGACGACAGGTCGTCCTTTTAACTAGGAACTGTCCTTTCTGGCTCCTAACGTTAGAGAACAGCAAGCGCCGCCGACTGAATCAGGCGCAGGGTCCCGATCTAGCGCTCCGTATTGCCGACACGGGCTGGCAGCTTCTCTCCGCGGGTTTCAGCCGGGGGCCGAGGGGGCCGCTCCGGGGGACCTTTCGCCTGCAAAGCAGATGCTCTGCCCGCGGAGCCACGGCCTTTCCCTGGCCCCCCGGACACCCCCTTTCCCTTCTCTGCTTTTATCCCCTTTCCGCGCTGATATCTTTCCTTTCCTTCCTCGCCTCCCTCCCTCCCGCAGCTATTTTGTCTCCACGCGCTTTTCATTCTGCGCGCCACGTTCTTTTCGGCTAGCCATATTTCCCCTCCCTTCTCTTAAACATTCCCTTTTTCTTATTTTTAAAAAGACAAACGGCCCCCCCACGTACATACATATATATATTTGTCCACCTCCCCCCACCCCATCACACAAAATATTCTCTTCCTTAGGCTGAAGCTCCCCCCTCCTGCGCTCTTGCTTAGACAGCAGGAACCAGGGGGACTTACTCCCGAGTAAACATGCCTCTGACCGCGCTGTGATCCGTCCATCCGCTCGCTTGTGGGCATCTCTTTTACGCGCTCCGCTCTCCAGACCCGAAAGGGTTTTCAGAGAGCCAGCTAACTATTTAAAATCAATGCCCCCCTTTTTTTGCTCAGTCAGCTCCCCAATTCTTTTATTTCTAACCCCCCCGTGCTCCCCATCTGTGCTCTGGATTCCCCTTTCTCTAGACTGCGCTGACTTCGTCGAAACCTTTTGCAGAGCCGCTTCGGCAGAATCAAAGTGCTGGTCCATTTCAAACCGGAGGAAAGCGGCCGATGGACCGGGCCTCCCTCTTAGGAAGTTCTCAGCCGATGGACTAGTGGGCTTTTCCTCTCCTCCCGCCCTGGGAAGTTGAAAAAACCGCTTCTTTCCCCTCAAATACTCTTCCCAGTCTTGGAAACGCAGGTTTACCATCTCCAACCCAACTCTTGCCTGCCCTCACGGAAGTGTGTGTCCGTCCAAGTGACTTTACTCAGAGTAGACCTATTGGACCTCAGTGTCCATTCATTTCAGCAGGTCCCCTGCGGGAGCGATCAACACAGATCAAGGGGTTTCTGGAATCTAGACGTGTGAAAACAGGATTCCAAGTCGCCCGCGCGGGTGCAAAGTGGATTCTTAGATCTGCTGCTGCGGGTGGCGGAGAGAGGACCGGACCCTCGTGCCTGCCTGCCTACCTGCCCGGGTGGACACGCAGGCACCAATCACTTCGTCAGCCGGAAACGCATTTCCTTATTCAGATCTAGTTATCACCCGGCTTCTTCACAGCAAACAAGGCGGAAATCCTCCCATTAGGAACCCGCTTCCCTCGCTCGTCTGGAGTTTGGAATTTGCACATACCGGTACAAGGAGGGAGATTTCCTAGGTGAATTGTCACACCTCTCCCAATACACACAGACCCCGTGTGTGCTCCGAGTCGGCAGGAGAAAATAACTTATACAGAGTGGCTGGGGAAACCCAGCCAGATGGGTGGGGTATAAACAATAACATTTATTATTCTTATTCTTATTCTTATTCTTATTCTTATTATTTATTATGGTGTGTAGGTGTGTTTGTGTAAACTGATCCCACGCCTAAGAGAATGCCACATAAGCAAAAGTCGGGTTTCTTCCGCGCCTCCCCCCCCCCCGCAGTTCATTGCGGGTTTAATTTTTGCTAACCTCCGAAAGTAGCTCACAAATAAAATTAATTGGGAATTAAGAGGATAACATCTCGCTAGAACGCGTTAAGTGGGGGGAGGTTGCTTAAAGGCGCCAGCAAACCTAAATTCACCATTTGAAGGGGGGGAAACCCCACGTACGTTTACTCAGGAGTAAGTGCCATTGCACAAGGCCTTGCTCCACTTGCCTGGGAATAAGTCGATTTGAACTCAACGGCACTTACTTCTGAGTAGAAGGAAAGACCCCCGCTGTTCACCTCCCGCATTTTTACTAAGTTTGTAACCACAAACGTGTTTACGCAAAAGCCCGACTGAGTTCAATGGCGTTTACTCTCCAGTCGGTGAAATTAGGATCGCAGTATTCAGAAGTCCCTAGTTTTTTGCAGGGATATGTGTTAAGATTTTCTCCCCTGCCCCAGCCCTTTAGATAATCCTGCTCCTGTTGCCTGTCGGGTCAAAGTCCTTCCTTTGGATAAAATGCTCCCCGAAACCTTAACGCGTAAAAGGGTATTATTTACTCGATCGTTTGCTTACAGAGGAGAACGAAGTTCGCATCACTTAACGCACTTAAAAAAAATAAATCTTATGTTAATTTATATACCGCTTCCATGCGCCAAAATGGCATATTATCACGATTATTATTTTATTGCATAAAAGCACATTTAAAAGTTCTCCATTCGCGTGCGTTGCTTTTAATAACCTTCGGAGCCTCAACGGAATTCTTATAAAGCAAAAATAAAAAGGAGGAGACATATTTTCCTCTGGTGTTTTTTTGTTTTTAAAAGTTGGCCTCCCTCCCACCTTCTTTCAATTGTCCGAAAATGCTGTTTACTATCAATTTAATTACGATTATTAAGAAACAAAGAATGCCGCGAAAAGGAAGCCTCCCCAGAAAGATAGCAAGACGAAATATTGGCCAGACGCGAGCATCATTCAGTTTCGCGGGGCGAGGGGAGGAGAAGGACGTGTTTGATCGGGTTTGTTTTTTTAAACACCCAAAAGAAGGCCAGTTTTCAAAAGAAGCGCTTTAGGGTAACAGGGTGGGCTGTGGTCGTGGTGTATTTTTTCCACTGAGAAAGAAACCTGGGCTACTCAAGGTCAGCCCCTCCTTCCCCTCTCGCACAAACCTTTTGTTTATATATTTACTCTCAGACCTTTTTCTTTGATCATAAAAAGAGGGGCTTTAGCAGTGATCTTCCTCTCGCGATTAAATCGATGGGCGCCGAAAGGAAACCGATGCAAACCCCGCCTCTTGCACGTTGTTACGAAATTGGAAAGGAAAACGGAAAATGATCTGCAAAAGTCCTTTCCCCGCCTTTGAGGTTGGTGCTGCTAGGGGGTTTAATCTAATCTATCTATCTATCTATCTATCTATCTATCTATCTATCTATCTATCTATCTCCTGTTCGATTTACCTGTATCTAACTACACACACACCGCACATCATGGGTTGTATTCAGCCCAGCTGTACTCTGAGTAGACCTACTGAAACGAACGAACCGAAGTTTGTCATGCTCGTTAAATTCAGTGAGTCTCCTCAGAGTAAGGCTTCCGCTCACTTATAGTGATAACGTCGACTTATTTTATTTCTCCGGTTTGAAAACCAGGCAGATTTGAAGTGCTGGGTTCTGAACATTTTTTTGGGGGGGCGGGAATATAGGAGTTTCCTTTAAAAAAACAAACTTTTTTAAAATTCCAGTGATCCCGCTTTCTCCCTTCTGTCCTTTGTTTGGTTTAGCAAAAAGGGCATATACGGTGATGAGATTTGGCGATTGGGGGCGGAGTGGTGGGGGGGGGGAGAGAGAGAAGGGAAGTGTGACTTGTTAAAGTGGGTCATATTAGAAACGCCCGCAGAGAGAGCTTTCCCGAATTGAACTTTGCAGAAAGTCCAACCCCCCCCCCCGCTTGTCCTGGGAGGCGGGAGAGAGAAGAGAGAGAAAAAATCATTTTCTTTTTTAAGGTCACCCTCCCTTTTCCCAGGCACTGATTGACAGCTGACACAGCCATCAGTCCTCGCTTGCTACTCTAGAACAAAGGCCCGCTGGAGAAAAACAGACGAGCCTCCCCACGCATAACGGATCCCGCATTTTCTTATTGTTGCAGTTAATAAATAAATAGTAATAATAATAATAATAATAATAATAATAATAATAATAGTAATAATAATAATAATAATGTGCTGCACGAAACAGAAATATTCTTGCCCTGAGGACTGATCAGCCTTCCCTCCCCCAAATATTTTATCCAGGCAATTATTATTATTTTTTTAAAAGGGGGTCTTAGAAAGTCTAATTCCGCTTGCTGCTGGTTGTGGTGGTGGAAATAGCACTTTGGTACATGTTCAGAGGCCGGGTAGTTCCGTCAGGTATCCTGGGGCTGAAAGCCTTGGCAATTCAAAGAGGGCCCGGGGCAGATAGGAAAGCCCGGAAGGTATCGTTTTATTTTTTTTGGGGGGGGCAAGCGAAACCTGGTACTGACTGCCCCCTCTTCCTTTACGCACATAAAGTGTTTTTTTTTTAATGTGGGGGGCGGGCGGGAAGCAGGAGAAAAGTTTAAAGCATGGTACCTTAACTTGGACGCGATGGGTTAGGGAAATAACCCCTCCCGGCTACCCAAAGTTGATGAACAGAGCAATCTCCGGCGTGTTTTTTTTGGGGGGGGGGGTTTGTCCCACTATGTTTAACGGGCCTCACCCCCCAGGAGGACGCCCAGGAGCTGCGACCCTACTCACCCCGGAGTAGGCGTGCAAGCTGCGATCCTAGATGCACCCATCCAGGAATAAGCATGCAAGCCGCGATCCTATGCACTCTTCCTTTAGAAGCAAGCATGCGAGCCACGACCCCAGACACCCTTGCGCAGTCCTAAAACGCCAAGCGCGCAAGGGCATATTCCCCCGGGAGTGAACCTCACTGAACATAGTGGACTTACTCCCTAGTAAACACATAGGATTTCAGAAACAGAAAGTGAGACAAAAGAGACCACCTCTTCCCCCCCCAAACCCCAAAACTTTTGGACTCACCTAAAAAAGTCGTTTTTACAGTACAGTTTCCCTTCCCTGGAGAAACACTTCTCGGTCAGGTTGCATTTACATTCACAGCACTGAACGCATTTGACGTGCCAAGCGCGGTCCAAAACGTTCAAGAGGAAGCGGTCTAGGATGGGTCTTTTGCAACCGGCACAGTGAACCATTGTCTTTGGTTAGGGGGGCGGGCGGGTGGTTGGGGTCTGTGGCTGTGGCGCTGGCTATGTCGTTGTGAGTTTTTGTGTGTTGTTGGTTGTTGTTGTTTTTTTCTGGAGGCGGAGTAGGATCAAAAGTTTGCAAGCAAGGCTGGAGGAGGAGGCAGCCAGGAGACGCTTTTCCTTCCCAGATGTCCACAGCAGAGGCCCAAAAAAACAAGCACCCCAAAACACACACACCCGGGTGGTGTGGGTGGGTGTAGGGAAAAGCCTCCCCAGGCTCGGCGCTTTGGAAAAGCCTTCACGTCGGAGCAAGCTGTCTGCAGAAGTTGATCTTCTCAACGGAGTCCCGGCGGGAACATCAAACTCAAAAGCCAACGATCATCACCATCATCAACAACATCAATAAATCTTCTCTTTTTAAAAAAAAATCTTCCAAAAATTAAAAACTCCAGCGTCCAGAGGAGGCCAGGCTGGCGGCTCAAGAACCAGAGACGGAAGCTAATCTTCGTGATACCAGCGTGTCCTTTTTCTGGTGGCTGAGGTTGTTGCCAGATAAAAAAGCCTTCTTCAGGAACCTGAATTATTATTATTATTAATAATAACAACAACGAATGAGAGCAATCAAGGAGGCCAAATCAGGTGCTGTCAGTATGCTGGAAGGTAAATGAGCATGGGTGTGTGTGGAAACAAAGGAGTCCTCGCAGGTTTGAGGTAGAGCAGTCAGAGGTCAAAGTGCAAGTCACATCAGAGCCCCCTCCCCAACATTAAAAAAAAGAATCGTCCGAAATCATAGGCTGCAATGCTTGGAGCATCTCAAAACGAGGAGCCTTGGGGGGGGGGTCTCAAGAAAAGAAGAAAAGGGAGACAGGAGATATTTTGAGGAGCCAGAGAGGAAGGGATGGCGGGGCGGGGAAAGAAATATGATGTCTGCTATATAAATAGAATGATGTTCATATTAGGAAATCGAGCGGGAGGGGGAAGTTGCAAGCTCTCCCCCCTCTCTCGTGACAAAATCAAAACAAAAACAATTTTTTATTTTAAGAAGACCACCCAATCGGTGCTGATAATCGCCCTCCTCCCTTTTCTATAATATAAAATCCTTTGGGGGTGGGGGATGGGGTGGGGGTAAGGTAAGCAATCAACAGCGACCAGCAGCAGTTCCCTTACCCCTACGGGCTCGTGAGTCCAGGAGTCAAAAACTCTTTGGCCCGGTCCATGGGGACTCGCTTGATGCGGGGCTGGCTTGGTGAGGACGTTCCCGGGCTGCTGAGGACATCCAGCAGGTCCCCCAACCTCTTAAAAAATAAATCGAATTAAAGGAGCTCTTCCCCTGAGTCTCTTCCTTGCCGGTGCTGGAGGCGAGGGGACGAGAGTTGCAGCCCCCCGCTCCTCCGCCTGCTCCGAGCTCTCCAGTCCCGCGCGCGCCTCGCTCTGCCGCCGCCGCCGCTGCTGCTCCTTGCCAGCCTCGCTATAGTCTGCATGTTGGCCGCCGCCTCCACGCCGGAGCCTTATGCAGGGACCCGCCACGTCACCGCCGCCGGCGCCCAATCCGAGGGCGCCCCTCTCGCCCCGCCCTCCCCTCGCCCACCATCAGAGGCTCCTCGGCGAGACCCCGCGCGCGGCAGGCGGAGGAGGAGGCCAGCCGGGGAGCCCGACGGCGGGGACGCCGCTCCCACCAGGTGCGCTGCTGCGCTCGCGCGCTCGGCCGGGGATTGGGTAGGGGGGGGGAAGGAACGACAGAGCAGGGTCGGGGGCTGTTTAGGATGGGGAGAAGGAGGAGGATCCTGGCTGGGCGAGAGAAGACCGGGAGGAGGAGGAGAGAAGGGGCTGCGTGCGCCCTCCTCTCTCGCGCTCTTCTTCGCGCGAAGTTGATGGAGATGGAGAGGGGGGAACTTTCGGGAGAGTTTGAGCCGAGGACCGGGAGGGGTCCCCGTCTGCACCCGCCGCCCCAAACGGGTAGGTCCTTTCGGAGAGTCGTGTTGTTGTATTCATACAAGCATTCATATAAGATAGGAATGTGTGTGTGTAACATAAGCATAGATATATATGTGTGTGTATCTTTTTTTTAAAAAAGGGGTTGCATCCAATGGGTTGCATCGAAGTAGGAACGTAGGGAGTCGTGCCTTATACCGAGCCAGGCCCATTTGGTCCACTTGAGGTCAATATTGTCCACACGGACTGGCAGCGGCCCTCCCCAGGGTTTCAGGCGAGGGATCTAGCCCTGGAGACGCCGCGCTGGGGTCGATGTTGGGACCAGCTGGAGGCCTGTGCTGCTAAGTGCGCCCGTTGGAAGCGCTCGCGCGGGTTTCGAGGGGTCTGATCTGAGCGCCACTAAGGTTGGGGCGCAACTTCTTGACCTGCTCGGAGCAGACCCACTGAAGAAGACGGGGGACCAGCGGGTTGAGGGCCGTTGTTTCGAATGGCTCTACTCTGAGTAGACTCTTGTTAGCTATACCCCCTTTAGTTAGGAATAATAGTTAATAAATGAAGTAAGGTTTCTCTTAGCAGAAAAGGAAGGGGGCAAGTTTTTTTTGTAATCGCTCGACGGGCTTTAAAGGGAGGAAACTCAAGTTCATTGTCTGTATAGGATTTATCTCTCTGTGTGTTTTATGAAAAGTATAGCATTGGCAGAAGAGGTGCGTGTGGGTGTTTTGCTTTTTGTTTTAAAATGGAAACGGGGTGGGAGGCGAGACAAAGATAAAGTCTCTGTGTGTTTTGCGAGATGTCCGGGCGAAAAGCCTCATGACATGACGCCTAGAACCTCGATTGCTGACTGCAATCTGCCTGGACTTGACAAATGGGACTCGATCCCCGAGGAAGAGATCTTGGGCGTTGGGGGGGGGGCGTACTGGGTAGGATGCAGGCAGCTCCTTCAAAAGTCGATATGCTCGCAGATCAAAGGGGCAGCCTCGGAGCGGACCGAGGGAGAAAGACCTCGCCATCAGCGAGGGGAAAAAAAAAGGTATTTTGGAAGGAAGGAACTTTAGTCCGGGAGGACGCGGGTGGAGACGTCCTGATAAGATCGTCCTCACGTTCCCAGATCTGCAGTACTTCTTGTACCATAAAAATAAAGGGTGTACCATGTGTATATATGCATACTGCGTGTATACGTGTGTCAAGTGTGCATGAGTTGTATTCAACAAATTTTTACTCACTGAAATTAATCCATACAAGTCAGGCTCGTTATTTTCAATGGCTCTAGTCTCCCTCTCTCTCTGTGTGTATATATATATAAAACATACAGTACACAAACTCCCCGTGCTTTGTGAAGGATGCTGTGTCATGTGACCATTTTTTGGCAGGGGGAGGGATTTCCGTGAAAGAACAACTCTTGAGCTCTGGGTTAGGCCTCGAGGCTGAAGTGAAGGGGGGGGGATATATTCATCCATATATGTATCCCCCCTTTTTTATTTCCCGTTTGTCTCCTGTACTTTCACTCTCCTATATATATATATGGGGACTGGTCACCCTTTGGAAATGGATGACTCGAGGTGGAGAAGACAAAAAGATGTCTGTGTGTCGTACAAATCGCTTAATCCGGGTAGCACTTGTTGATCTGGGGGAAGGGAGGCCGGAGACACCCCCTCTTTCCAGCCCTCACCTGCCCCCTCCTCGAAAATAGAAGTTTTAAAAGTCGATTTCCATTAGCTGCAGAAACGCGAGTGGCTTAAAATCTCCCCTTCTGACAAATTCCTCACCTAAAATCTTGTCGCTCTCTCGGTCAGGAGGCTCAAACGCCTGAGAAAACAGCCGCGTTTGTTTGTTTTTTAACAGGAGAGAGCTACATTTAAACCCCCCTCCCAGTCAAATCCCTTCTCAAATAGAAGGCTAACAAGTTCTCGCCTTTGGGTTTACACAACATGACTAGCAAGATGAGTGGAGCCGAAGAATTTCGCAGGCAGACGGCATCCCGACACTTCTCCGGTTCGGTTTGGCTCTCCGAGTGCCAAAACAAACAAACAAGGAAAACCATAAAAATAAAAATTAATGAATTTAGTTGTAATTGTTTTTTAATCTCGAATGACTAGGAAAAGGGATAAAATAATAATGGAAGCAAAAAGATTGCTGCTGCTATTAATTCTGATAATAATAATAATAATAATAATATCCAGTCACCTTTAACCGTCTCATTTCTACTTATTTTAGATTTGTTTATTTATCCCGAAAAATAAATCGAACTCCTACATTTTCTCCTTTCTTATTATTTCCTTTTTCTAACGGAACACATTCTTACAAACCAAGGTTTCTCCAAAACTGCCACACAGACGCAAGTTTCCTTTTTTCAAAAAGTGAAATCGGTTTGTTCCCTAAAGTTTCTCCGCTTAGTTGGAAGGGATGCGAAACGAAGAGCATTTATTTCCCGTCTAAAATTTGCTTAGGATCCCGATGCCACTTCTTTTAAAATGAATTATTGGCTTGGAGACCAAACATGTGATGTTAAAACAACGGGGTGAAGGCGAAACTATGGTGTTTTTAAAACACGCTTTTCTGGAAATGAGATTTATTGAACGCAGTAGGACATAATTTCTGATGAGAGGCGCATAGGATTGCGCTGCTGCTGTTTCTTTTAACGTAAACGCTCCAGAAAGTACCCCACCCCCAAATGGGCTGTTTTTGCAAGCTCAAATCAGTTCAAGAGATAACTTTCCTCACCACCTCAGCTAATCTCTTAATTCTCCACCCCTGAAGTATTTCTGCTATCTTGCAAGTTTGCCATAAACTGATACATCCTGCCCCCCCTCAACTGACATAGGGCGGAGTGTGAGGTCAGCAACACCCCTATTCTCCCCCCAACCACCCCTCTCAATCCGATTTACAACCTAGTTAATCCAGAGTGAAGCCTCTTTGTGCTCCCCAACTTGAAACACGTTGCTTAGGGGAGCAAATCCCGCCCATGTTTTCCCCATGAAATCCGTTTCCAGATCTGGACCTGCGGGTCAATTCTACAGAAACGATTAATACGGAATACTGCAGCCCGACCACCAGCAAACTAGTTAGGTGCGTTTACTATTAGTTTACGAGAATGGGATAGCTGCGATCCTCGGCAAGCGTGGTTTAGGAGGAAACTCCGTGCACCCCGATCGGGACCTGCTTCCGAAGAAATTTCGTTACATAAGAAGATGTGCAGGGGTTGGAAGGATCTTAGACTGGCCAAGGATTTAGCCGGGCAGCCAAGGCGCGCAGCGGGTCTGGTCGAGCTGCTCAGATCGCGATCCTGAGCGCCCCAACAGTCCGATCCTATACATGTTTACTCAGAAGCAAGTCGCCTTCGAGCCTTGCTCAAGAGGCGTGCCTAGGCTTCGTTGGTCGCGTCGGAGGTTTCCTAGGAGAGTAGTCTCGCGATTTACCCTCTCCGAGAGTGTTCCCCTTTTACTGAAGCCGAGACAGTTTGCATTTATGAGCAAGAGGGGTTCAAACAAATGCTGGAAAAAGAAAAAGCTTTGCATGGACAGATTCCTCGTCGAAGACGTGCCTGGAACGGATTCCGACGTAACTGTGCAGATTCCGTGTCTAAATCGTCTCTGGGACGCATTCCGACGTAATTTTGCAGATTCCGTATCTAAAGCCAGACCTAACTTTATGGATTCCGCGTCTAAGGTGTCTCTGGGTTTTGCCATTGCTTGTCTGCTTCTTGACTTTTTGCCTATGTGGGTGTAGAAGAAGGGGGAGGGTTCTGGGGGGGGAAAGGTATGGGGGTTCATAATGATTCTCACTGATTCCCCTCCCCCCATGTAGGCAAAGGGGAAATAACAAAAGGTATTGGGTGCAATTTTTCGGGGTGTGTGTGTAAGTTGAGCAAAGGGAGAGAGAAAGAAGAGAAAGTGAGAGGGGCAGGGAAGGAGGGAGAGGGAAAACACACGGGGAGAAGGGAAAAATGAAGGGGAAGACACGTCTCTTTCCCCGCTGCAAAAAGGACTCTTTGAGAGCTTCAAAATACCGATTTATTGAGCTATAATTCGATTTTGTTTGTGGGAGGTTACTTCCAGGCAGCGTTACTTCCCAGTGCCTCTCTCCGTCACTTTCCTTTTCGCAAAAAAGAGAGCAGAAAGTCTTAAGTTTTGGGCGCAAGCCGGTTTGTTGTGCAAGAGTCCCTGCTCCCCAGCTATAATTGCGCAACCTGAATTTTTTGGTGGTAGGGGATCAAACTTCCTCCTTTTGAAAAAAGCGACAGTGTGGAAGCCCGCCCCCCTTTGAGATAAAGAGGGGGGGGAGTGAAAATGCACGGGGGGGGGAGCGTGCCGAGTCAGTTATTTTGAGGCAACTGTCGTCTAACATACCACAAGGCCCGTGAAAGAGCCGACGTCGTCTAATCTCCCTGCACGGAAACAGGGAAGGATGCTCAGTGAACTGGTTGACTGGGAGAGAGGAAGGGAAAGAAAGAAAGAAAGAAAGAGAGAGAGAGAGAGAGAGAGAGAGAGAGAGAGAGAGATAGAAATGAATGAGCGATAGTACAAAGGAGAAGAGGGAAAGGCCTAGAGTCCCTGGCCCCATATCTCCAGAGGGTCCACTTGGCGGCCAGCGCTGGGCTCCTCCTCCTCCTCCTCCGTCCCCTGTCCTCCTGCCAAGCTGCACGGCCCGCCGGCTCCCTCCATCCCCTCCCAGGCGACAGATGCACCAGCGGTGCCAAGGGACCCATTCGCCTTTGACTCCAGCCCCCCAAGTGAAAAGCGCTGATGCGGGATGAATAAGGCGCAGGAGATGAGCATCGCAGGCCCCTCAACGGTTTGCGGAGATGAGGGGTTTGTGTGTGTGAATTGGGCGGGGGAAGAAACCCAGCTGCGGATTTCGCTTAGCAAGAAGAGACTTTGTTATCAGCCTGCCAGGGCTGGACTTCCAGGAAGGAGCAGGCTAGGAGGAGAATACCAGATTATCTATCTATCTATCTAATCTATCCTTCCTTCCTTCCTTCCTTCCTTCCTTCCTTCCTTCCTTCCTTCCTTCCTTCCTTCTCTTCATCTATTTATCTCTTTAGTTATTCTTTCTTTCTTCATCTGTCTAAATCTATCTTGTTCATTCATTCACTGTCTTTCATTTATTCTCTAACTATATATATATATTCTTCCTGCCTTCCTCCCTCTATCTATATGCCTGTCCATGTAGTTCACTATTTCTTTCATTTATTCTCTCTTCAAATTATTTCTCTCCCCCCCCCTCGTTTATTCTCTCTCCCTCCCTTTTCACTTTCCCAAACTGTTACAGACAGACTGGCTAAAGGCTCCAAGCTTTCCTCCTTTGCCCCCATGCATCCAGTCAACAAAAGTATGAACAGTGCAACCCTGTGCCCAGTTCCTCTGAAGCTCTGCTCTGTTCAATACACCTTCCTCCCCAATAACTGTGCTTGAGCCTGCAGCCGTATAGTACAATCCTAATCATTTCGACCCAGAAGAAGAATTCAACAGGTAAAGGTAAAGGTAAAGGGACCCCTGACCATTAGGTCCAGTCATGACCGACTCTGGGGTTGTGCTCATCTCACTTTATTGGCCGAGAGCCGACGTACAGCTTCCGGGTCATGTGGCCAGCATGACAAAGCCGCTTCTGGCGAACCAGAGCAGCGCACGGAAACGCCGTTTACCTTCCCGCCGGAGCGGTTCCTATTTATCTACTTGCACTTTGACGTGCTTTTGAACTGCTAGG
Organism: Darevskia mixta; assembly: GCA_034641385.1. Taxonomy (NCBI): domain Eukaryota; kingdom Metazoa; phylum Chordata; class Lepidosauria; order Squamata; family Lacertidae; genus Darevskia; species Darevskia mixta. The sequence goes on from JAWWNH010000095.1 coordinate 2,664,241, forward strand.
TTGGCAGGAGCAGGGACCGAGCAACGGGAGCTCATCCTGTCGCAGGGATTCGAACCGCTGACCTTCTGATCGTCAAGCCCTGGGCTCTGTGGTTTAACCCACAGCGCCACCTGGGTTCCTGGAGAATTCAACAGGGCTCATTCCCAAATAAGCTAGGTTCAGATTGCAGCCTATAGTCCACTATGACTATTACTACTATTTCTGTACCATCCATCATCCAAAGATCAGAGGGAGGTATACAATATAAAAACACAAAAATTAATAGCATAATAACAAAAAGAAGTATACCCCAAACAACAACAACAGCAACAACAGCAGCAACAACAACAACAACATACCCCCCTCAATTAATTGCACAGGCCTAATTTAATTGGCATAGGGATGTTTTGTTTAAGATTATTGGTAGGCAGAAGGGCATTGTGAGATCTTTAAAAGACTCAAGGCACACATGGCTAAAAACTGCATAAAATTCGCAAATGCTAATTTATGTGGCTAAGTGCAAATTTTGGCAGACTTCCAGGAGGAAACACTGCCCTGTAAACAAAGTAAAATATTTTTCTTGTTTGTTTCAATAACAATTGCTTCCCCTGAGACATCCCAAAGCAATAAGCAATATAGTACCATATATAAAACAGTTACACATATAAGAAACAATTAAAGTGATTGCATATATAAAAACCATTTAGAAATCATAATATAAAAGCAGTTAAAGAAAATGACAACAGTATGTATTTAAGATCAATTCAGATCCAAAACAGATACTGGCTGTTGGTTTTTCAATAGTGCTGGACATCGGAAACTTGTTACAAAATTTGATGATGACAAAAAAGGGGGCTTGTTTCTTCCTTGCCCCGGACCCTATGATAATATTATCCTTTTCTGCAGCACCAAATTTGGCGAAGTCGCCATCTTTGGTCCAGCATCTCGATTCAAAATGGTGCCCGGCATCCAAAGACAATGAAGAGCGCTGTCCCATCTCATGAATTCTCGTGCTGAGTTTGGAGATGGTATCTTAAGAAGTGGCCAAGCCTATGCTTAAAAAGTGGGTGACGGTGTAATTGGGCCCCACCATCTTGATTCAAACATGGCACTTGGCATCCAAACTTTGGTAAAGACCCCCGACCTGCGAACCCTTCTGCCAAGTTTGGTGACAATATCTTGAGAGGTGCCAAACCCCGGTGAAGTCATGCCAAAGTGATGCTCTGGTCCACCGTCTTGTTTCGAATTGGTGGCTGGCATCTCAGCAGTTACAAAGACCACCCCCATCCCCACCATAGGAACCCTCAGGCCAACTTCAGCCATGGTCCAGCTGGACTTGGGTTCAGCTGGAGAACCCGAGTTTGGGAAACCCTGATCTAGTGTGTTGGCTGGACTTCCAAGAAAAGGTAAAGGTAAAGGGACCCCTGACCATTAGGTCCAGTCGTGTCCGACTCTGGGGTAGCGGCGCTCATCTCGCTTTATTGGCCGAGGGAGCCGGTGTACAGCTTCCAGGTCATGTGGCCAGCATGACAAAGCCGCTTCTGGCGAACCAGAGCAGCGCACGGAAACGCCGTTTACCTTCCCGCCAGAGCGGTTCCTATTTATCTACTTGCACTTTGACATGCTTTCGAACTGCTAGGTGGGTAGGAGCTGGGACTGAGCAACGGGAGCTCACCCCGTTGCAGGGATTCGAACCGCCGACTTTCTGATCAGCAAGTCCTAGGCTCTGTGGTTTAACCCACAGCGCCACCTAGATCCTAAATCAGAGTCACACAACTTCTCTCTCTCTGCATCCCTGACCTTTAGCTGTGCTGGCTGGAGTTGATGCAGTTTGGCGAAATCTGGGGGGTTGTGTATTAAGACCTTACCCAGCCCTGCTGGATCATGCTAATGCAGTGTTTCCCAACCAGTGTGCCTCCAGATGTTTTGGGACTACAATTCCCATCATCCCTGACCACTGGTATTGCTAGCGAGGGATGATGGGAGTTGTAGTCCCAAAACATCTGGAGGCACACTGGTTGGGAAACACTGTGCTAATGGACCTCCTTGTCCAGCATCCTGTTCTCACAGTGACCAGCCAGATGCCCCCAATGGAAAGGCTGCAAGCAGGGCCCTGAGTGCGAGAGCACTCTCCCCTCCTGTGGTTTTCAGCAACGGGCATCCAGAAGAATACTGCCTCTGACCATAGGATATAAAACCATATATCCTAAAGACAGCACAGTCACCACAGTTCCCAAGAAACTGAATCACGGTTAAGCACTGCGACCCCTGCAGTCTTTCACCACTCAGAGACTGGGGTGGTACCCAACAATGCATTTCTTCCTTTTGGCAGGCAATAAGGTGGTTTTTTGCCAGCTCAGTATGGAATGGGTTTCCTGCAAGCAAGGGGCAAAGGGGAGCCTGAGAGCATCACCAATATAGTTGCATCATTCTACATCGCCGTTTTTAGACAGTCTCGTGAGCCAAAATAAAGACAATTAAATAATCATGGGCCTCTGCTCCCAAGAGGCTTACAATATGACATTGATGAGAAGACCCTGCTGGGCTTTGCAAGAGTTACCCACAAACAAACAAACAAACAAACAAACAAACAAACAAACAAACAAGATCCTCATGTGGCAACAAGACTGAAAACAGGGACGTGCAAAAGGTTAGCAAGTGATTAAATGTGTTCACACGTACTAGTGAACATAGATAGACTTTGTTTTGGGTTGGGGGAAGATGAAGATTAAAGGCATGAAGGCAAAGGCTTTTTTTTTTTTTTAAACTGGGTTGTTTTGAAGGAGATGCTTCAACAGAGAGGAAAAGAGACATCATCATAACATTTCACATGGAAGTGAAACAAACAAACAAAGGTTGCAGCCAATAGTTAAGAGACAATAATGCTTCTGAAGGCCAGCTGCTGGAGACCAAAGGAGGGGAGGATTCTCTTATGCTCGAATCCTGCAGGCTTTTCCCATTGGGGCATCTGGTTGGCCACCGTGAGAACAGGACGCTGCTGAATTGGATGGACCGTTGGCCTGATCCAGCAGGCTCTTCTTATATACTCAGGGTAGACCGACTGAAATTAATGGAGCCAAGTTAAGTCATGAGCCTCTTATTTTAAACTAGCCTGCCTTGTGCAGCATTAGCATGGGGTACAACCCCAGATCTACAAATCCTGGTGGCAAAGATGACGATGGTGCGTTTTTATATAGCGTCATCTGCACGCGTAGTGCTTGTTGAAGAGCAAGAGGATAGGCTCTTGCCTTGAGGAACCTCCAATCTAAAATGATGGGAGAGAGAGAGGGAGAGAGAGAGAGAGAGAGAAGTGGGGAGGAAGAAAGACAACTTTTGCCATTTCCTCCCCAAAAGGACCGGGCAGCCATTCACCCTCCTTTCTTTCCAGGTGGGGACGTTTCCTCTGTGCAGTGGGCTATATCTGGGCTATAGGATATGAAAAGGCGAGCAGGAAGGTGTGTGTGGGGGGGAAATAAGGGAGGAGGTCAGGGCTGTAATTGCTTCCAAGGTCCCACAAAAGGAGATTATTATACAAACCTGTTTCTCCCCCTTCTTTCAAGCATCCCCACCCGTCCCCTTAATGATTTTAGGAACCTGTAAGAGCACTGATTTGGAAAGCGTCAGACTTCCCTCGCAAAACCACTAAAGCAAACCTGCCTTTTGATCAGATGGGTTTTGAAAGGTTACATTGATTTATTGTCAGAGCTTCCTGGCAAAGCCTCCTTTGGTTTTTGGGCAAATCATTTGGGAAGGAGGTAAAAGCGTGGGGCGGGGGGGGGGGGGAGAGAGAGAAGGAAGCCCAGGGAGTTGGAGAAGGTTGTTTCCTGGGTTTATCCAGGCTGGTTCCTGCAGTGGGTCATTAACGTGACATGACTTCCATCATGGGAACTACGGTGTGTGCGTGGGTAAGAGGAAATCTGTGTTATTCACCTTTGCAGAAAAGTATTTGTGTGCACTGAAAGTATTATAAATAATATAAGGCAGCCTTTGCCAACCAGCTGCCCTCTGGATGTGCCGGTCCCATGGGTTACCTCAAAGGCAAGGTCCAAGTCCGGTCCGTCGTCAGAGGTGCAACATAGAGGCAGTCCGTAGTAACTGAAGCTGGGTGCAGGGCAGGGAGTCAGGCGAAGTCAGGAACAGGTAGGCAAGCAGGGAACCAGGGCGGGTCAGGAGCTCAGGCAGGAAAGCAGGATAGGTTTCAAACAGGAACTGGTATCCAACAATGTTGCTCCTGCAACTTGGGGCTGGGGCTGGCCGGCTTTTATCTGCTCCGAGGCATTAGGGCGGCCCCGATCCTCTGGTGACTCACCTCTCCTGGCTTGGAGGCGAGCACTCCTCCTGCAGGAACTCAGTTCCCTTCGCCTCTCTGCCCTTCGCCTCTGCAGCTCAGGAGAGGCTGGAGGGTTACCAGACCCAGAGGCACCCTCAGCTTCCCCTGACGGGGCTGGGAGTGGAGCACCTGCAGGCAATGGGTCCTCCATCCCATCAGGAGCCAGAGCAGACTCAGCAGATGCCTGCACCTGAGGATCCAGCACAGGTGAGGACCCTTCAGACTCAAGCCCTAGCCCCGGCTCTGCTGGTTCTGGAGGCGGGGAATCCTGTGCAGGATGGGGTCCCTCAGGTTCAGCATCTGAGTCTGAATCCCAAGCCATCACACTGGATGTCTTGGACCACAATTCCCATCAGTCCCAGTTTTTGTCCAAAACATCTGGCAGGCACCTGGTTGGCAAATGCCGATATAAGGCGATAGCCAATGTTAATCATGCTCAGAGCAGATTGATTGAAATCGGTGCGTGTGCTGGAATGAGTCGTTGTTGTAATATAGAGTGAAAGCCAATGTTACTCATGCGGTAGACCTATGAAATCAATGCAAAGTTCACGGATTTCATTCGGTCTACTCTGAGTATGGTTTAGTTGGGTATCACTGCTGAGACCTCAACATTTCTCCCAAGTACTGTATAAGAACAGAGAGTGTCCTCTTTGGCTTAATGACAAATGGGATAAAGAAAGGGGTGGGCAGAGAGAGAGGAAGCTAATTTGGGTGCCAGCTCTTACATAATAGTTACATAATGACCAGGTGGAATAGCCACTGTGGGGGGTGCAGTTCTGGAGGATGTCAATGGCAGTCGGCCCTAGCCAGCTGAGCTAAATTTGAATATGTGTGAGATTTAAGCTGGGTTCAGTCCAACTCCAGCAAACTCCCACCTGCTGGTGTTTGAAGCAGAGCACACAGAGGAGCAGGCCACGATCCATGCAGATCCTGTTGTTTCCTGAGAAATGCTGCCGTTTGGTGTGTTTCCCTTCAAGCCAGCTTCTGTCCCAATGGAAAATGTTAAGTAGAGGTGTGTACACTGGAGACAATTCTTGCACGTGTGCAGGCAGCAGCTTCCTTGAATTTGAGCAGGAGTTTGGCAAACATATCAGGCAAGGTGTGTTGGGTGAAGACTTCCCAGCCCTCTCCCCCTGCAACATTTTCGGCAATATTCTGGTGAACACATGCCTATGGAAGGGGGGTCCAGAGGCAAAAGTGGTTGGAACAATGTAGAAACTGACTTTATTTTAATTTTTTTTTAGAGTAGGCTAGGTAAAGGTAAAGGGACCCCTGACCATTAGGTCCAGTCGTGTCCGACTCTGGGGTTGCAGCGCTCATCTCGCTTTATTGGCCGAGAGCCGGCGTACAGCTTCCAGGTCATGTGGCCAGCATGACAAAGCCGCTTCTGGCGAACCAGAGCAGTGCACAGAAACACCGTTTACCTTCCCGCTGGAGCGGTTCCTATTTATCTAGTTGCACTTTGACGTCTTTTGTGGACAAAAGTTCCTTGCCTCAAACCTCCAATCCTGTAAACTGGGCATATTAACACCTTGTATCTCATGGATAAAACCCCAGTGCTTTTAATAGCTGCTTGAGAGACCATCTCTCTCTCTCTCTCTCTCTCTCTCTCTCTCTCTCTCTCTCTCTGCCATTATTCAAAAGGTGTTCCCCAGCATCTCCTGTCTTCTCTTTCTCTGTATGCCTTGACATCTTCCTTTTTCGGGCTTCCTTTCCCCAGACCTCAGGCCCAATGGCTTCTACTAAAACAGGCAGCCAGGCAAAATGACTTGAGCGTCACTCCTTTCCCCCATTTAAATCCCAAGGTTTTTGTTTTCAGGCTTTCATTGCTAAAGATGAAACACTCCTGTCTTTGGAGGAGAAATCACCATCCTGTCTGCCAGCCGTGGGCAGAATAAGATGCACACTATGTCTCCTCCTCCTCCTCCTCTTCTTCATAGCTGGCATCTTGAATATTTGCAAAGGAATATCTATTTCTTTTATGAAGTGAGCCATGCAGCTCAGTTACTTTCTGTGCCTTCCCTCTTCATTTATCCCTTCTCTTTTGGATTTTACCTTCTAATTTTAAAAAAAAGATTCTGGTCTGCTTGATTCCGTGATGAATAGTTTAGTTTAAACAGGAATATAGAAAGCTGCCTTATATTGAGTCACAAAATTGCAGAGTTGGAAGGGACCCCAGGGGGTCATCTAGTCCAACCCCCTGCAATGCAGGAATTTCAACAAAAGAATACAGTTGGTCTTTCTGGATCAGTACTGTCTACACTGACTGGCAGTGGCTCTCCAAGGTTTCAAGCAAGCAAGCCCTGCCTGGAAATGCCAGGGATTGAACCTGGGACCTTCTGCATGCAGGGCACATGGCCTGCCAACTGAGCTGCGGCCCTTACACTCATGATCCCTAGGTTGACAAACTCCCAGCAGCTCCCTTTTCTCCAAGCCTGAACAGAAGACAATGCTTTGAAGTTCCCTCTGCTTTCATTTTTAAAATATTCACAAATACTTTTAATATTTCCATATGGCAAACACCGCAGGCAAACACATTTAGGATGTTAGGGAGAGAACTCCATAGCCCTCAATTATTCATATTATTTGCCCACCATCTTGTAATCTGAACAGCAGATTCAAAATTAATAGGGTTATATACATATATGTTTACTTTAAGTTTCTCCCTCTCCTCAAACTCCATTTTCTCTCTTGTACTCTTTGAGTGGGGGGTGGGGGTGGAAAATGAGTGGCTTTCTGACACCCCCCCCCCCAATGGTGAATTCATATGGAATGAAGAAGGGAGCAGCCTTCTCTGGCACACTCAAGGCATTACATAGCATGACTCTAGTTTGGACAGAGCTGGGGAAAAGAAAGGAAGAATTAGAAAAGATGGAAGCTTTTGGAGACTTTAATTTTTTGCTAGTGTGGAAGCTGACCTGAAGCCGAACTAAATCCATTGCATGCAAACATGCATTTAAAAATAAATAAATGCCAAAGGTACCTATGCTCCTTTCTTCAAAAGGGAAAAGTAGCCTTCGTTTTCAGCCGAGAAGTAATAATAATAATAATAATAATAATAATAATAATAATAATAATAATAATTTATTATTTCTACCCCGCCCATCTGGCTGGGTTTCCCCAGCCACTCTGGGCGGCTTTCAACAGAGCATTAAAATACAGTAATCTGTTAAACATTAAAAGCCTCCCTAAACAGGGCTGCCTTCAGATGTCTTCTAAAGGTCTGGTAGTTGTTGTTCTCTTTGACATCTGAAGGGAGGGCGTTCCAAAGGGCGGGTGCCACTACCGAGAAGGCCCTCTGCCTGGTTCCCTGTAACTTGGCTTCTCGTAGTGAGGGAACTGCCAGAAGGCCCTCGGAGCTGGATCTGTGTCCGGGCTGAACGATGGGGGTGGAGACGCTCCTTCAGGTGCAGAGGAGAGGCACCTAACCCTTATCCTCCTCCTGTTTTTATGCTGCAACTCCTTTCCCCTCCAACATCCCCCCTTGCAGGGTTCCAGGTGCTTGTTTGCCCTGAAAAACGTTTTTCTGCGATGTTGGTGGGAAAGCAGTTTAGGAGAGGGAAGGTGCGGCGGTGGCAGAAGGGTGAAGCCGCCTGCATCACTCCTATACTGAAAAATCGGTTCTGCCTGAAGCTGCTTTTTTCTCCAAAGCTGCCGTTGGGGTTTCAGTACAAGCGCCTGTGTGCAGATGTGTAGCTTAGGCTTGTCAGGTCTTGGCTGAGTTCCAAGGCGGCCCAGGGCTGGAGGGGAAGGGTTTGGTTCTGGAACGAGCAAATGAAGATTAAGAGGGCCAGAGGCAGACGATGTGGGTGAAGATGTCAGGCTGGTGGTGGTCAAGTTCCAGAGAAGGGAGATGGGGAGTCTGGTCTGTGTGTCTCGTAGGCATCTGGGGGTAGGTGAGTAAGACGAACTGTGACCCCCAGATTCCCATTCCCAGAAAGAGTAAAATGTGTGGAGCCAGTGATATGAAGCATCATGACAGGCACTTTTCTCCTCATTTCTCTTCTGGGCAGGAACTGTAGCCTAGAGAGCCTCCTTGATGGAGAAGACTTGAGGGCTACATTTGACTGCCCCAGGCCTAAGACTCCCTACCCCTGAACTGGATGAGGTACGAAGTAGGGATTCCTGCATTGCAGGGGGTTGGACTAGATGACCCTTGGGACAGTGGTGTAAGGGGGGGGCACAGGGGCGGTTGCCCTGGGTGCAAAATTCTTGTTGTTCAGTCGTTCAGTCGTGTCCGACTCTTTGTGACCCCATGGACCAGAGCACGCCAGGCACGCCTATCCTTCACTGCCTCTCGCAGTTTGGCCAGACTCATGTTAGTAGCTTCGAGAACACTGTCCAACCATCTCATCCTCTGTCGTCCCCTTCTCCTTGTGCCCTCCATCTTTCCCAACACCAGGGTCTTTTCTAGGGAGTCTTCTCTTCTCATGAGGTGGCCAAAGTACTGGAGCCTCAACTTCAGGATCTGTCCTTCTAGTGAGCACGCAGGGCTGATTTCTTTAAGAATGGATAGGTTTGATCTTCTTGCAGTCCATGGGACTCTCAAGAGTCTCCTCCAGCACCAGAATTCAAAAGCATCAATTCTTCGGCGATCAGCCTTCTTTATGGTCCAGCTCTCACTTCCATACATTACTACTGGGAAAACCATAGCTTTAACTATACGGACATTTGTCAGCAAGGTGATGTCTTTGCTTTTTAAGATGCTGTCTAGGTTTGTCATTGCTTTTCTCCCAAGAAGCAGGCGTCTTTTAATTTCGTGACTGCTGTCACCATCTGCAGTGATCATGGAACCCAAGAAAGTGAAATCTCTCACTGCCTCCATTTCTTCCCCTTCTATTTGCCAGGAGGCGATGGCAAAATTCTTAGGGGTGTAAAATTTCAGCACCTGGTGCTGCATCAATACAGCTGCGCACTTCGGTCACTGGGCTCCATTGAAAATGGCTTCTCCATGAGAACCAGGATGTGACCTCTCCAGACAAAGCAACAACTCTTCTTTTCTTATCTCTGCAGCTGTGATATCCTGGGTGATGCAGATAACATTATGCAGCTGGATGTGCATGCGTACTCCATCCGCTTCCCTCCCACCAATCCTCCTCCATGTGGCCCCGGGCACTGACACCCCACGCTATGCCACCGCCTTGGGGTCCCTTCTAACTCTACAATTCCATGCTTCTATGGGAAACGATTTGAACGACTGAAAGCGCTATACAAATGTTGGCAAAGTGTTATTGCGTGACCAAGCAGCGCAGCCGGGAACAGAGGATTCGAAGAGGGGATTTAAAAACAAGAAGCGAAAGAGGGGGAGACTGACAAAGACGAAAGAAGAATAAAAAGAAAGACAGGGTGAAGTAAAACCTGGAGAATCTGCGCCATCCATCTTCATTGTCTTCCTGTGTGGAAGAACAACCCCAGCATAAGGAAAAGCCACTATCAAAGTCTCGGCTTTATTTTATATCCTATAGATCAGGAGGGAGGCAAAGCTTTATTTTCGCCCAGAGACTGATATTTTATTTCTCTCTTACCGTTTTATGTGTGAGAGATGTCAGAAAGCTGAAATAGATGGCTAATGCATAAGCAAGAGGGAGCTGGCTTGGCATGTTCCGTGTCATGAGGTCTCCCGGGGAGAACAGGTTGGGGATTTAAGGCTTGAAGGGGAGACTCTGGGGGATTTTCTGCTAAAACATCTCTCTTCATAAATTCAACAGCATGGCCGGCTCAATAGGGAGACGGGGAGCTTGCGAGGCGGGGTGGGGGGTGGGGGGGAAGGGGCTGGCAAGCAAAGCCTAAACACCGCGCTGCCGCCATCGCACAAAGGGATCAATTACTCGCCTTTCAATCTACATACCGCGCTTGTGACATTTCACTCAGAGGTTAAAGGATGGCTGAGTGGTGTGCATGAGCGTTGGATGACAAGCTTAGGGCCTGTTTAAATATGGATTGCGTAGCCAACACAAACAGGCCAAAAAAGACCTCCCTTCCCCCCCACCCCGGTCCCTTCATCCTTGGACAAGTGTAGCATCAATTTTCTGGGTTCACAATTGGGATGCAGGTTACGCTGACCACTCCATTTGTATCTGGAACACCCAGCGGCAAACCCTTGTCCTCATATATATTGTGAAATAAACTAGGTACGCGAACCACAAAAGAAGAGCGGTATTAGTGGCATATAGGTAGATCACCTTTGCTTAACCAATTAGAAGAGGACTGGACTGGTCACTGAAACCAGTCGCTGCAGGATCCATTGTCAGGAGCTGCTGACCACTGCCCCATGTGGCGAGCTGCATCACTGCGGCCTCTCAGGGAAGAACCTTCCGGATCTGGCCAAGCTCCACCCACCCAGTATGGCCATTGGCTGCTCCTGGGCAGGAAGGCACACCTCTTCCTGCTAATGGTTGCTTGAGCAACATGACCTACCTGAGCTATACCTTGCCTTGTGTTTCTGGCCTGACTTTTTGGTCCTGCCTTCTGATCCTGATATTCTGATTGTCCTGGTTGCCCCTGGATCCTGGCTCTCTTCAGTGGCTCAGCCTTGACGTCCAACAAGGACCAGAGGCTGAAAAGGGTGGCTGTACTGAAAGCGAAACAGCATTGACTCTAAGATCCTGCACTCTTTTCTTCTTGTTGGGTGCTATGCCCTCCTTTTCTTTCAGATCCCAGTTTGTTTTTAAAAGCACCTTCTGGATTAACCCCATAATCTTCATTCCCGAATCAAAGACAAGTGTCAGAGTTGGGCCTTCGTATATTTCTGGTACGGTAAGGCTTGGCAGGACCCAGGTGGCGCTGTGGGTTAAACCACAGAGCCTAGGGCTTGCCGATCAGAAGGTTGGCGGTTCGAATCCCTGCGACGGGGTGAGCTCCCATTGCTCGGTCCCAGCTCCTGCCCACCTAGCAGTTCAAAAGCACGTCAAAGTGCAAATAGATAAATAGGAACCACTCTGGCGGGAAGGTAAACGGCGTTTCCGTGCGCTGCTCTGGTTTGCCAGAAGTGGCTTTGTCATGCTGGCCACATGACCCGGAAGCTGTATGCCGGCTCTCGGCCAATAAAGCGAGAGGAGCGCCGCAACCCCAGAGTCAGACATGACTGGACCTAATGGTCAGGGGTCCCTTTACCTTTACCTAAGGCTTGGCAGGCTTAGTGCAGGAGATCAGGACCCTGGAGAGCTCCCTAGGGAGGAGGACGTGCCAGAGGCTGGATGCAAGGCAAACTCGAGAGCAAGTCCAAGATGTTGTTGCAGCAACAGTTGGGGGGGGGGGCCAGCTGGCCGCTTACGTTGTCCTGCAGCCAAGGGGTTGCCTCTAGCCACAACCTCTCTGTGGGAACCTGCTGTGACATAAAGGGACTATGTCCTGTCCCTCTGGTATAGGCTCTGGAAAGACTGAGAGATGTATAAAAAATAAAAAAAAATCCTTCCAGTAGCACCTTAGAGACCAACTAAGTTTGTTCTTGGTATGAGCTTTCGTGTGCATGCACACGAAAGCTCATACCAAGAACAAACTTAGCTGGTCTCTAAGGTGCTACTGGAAGGTATTTTTTTATTTTGTTTTGACTATGGCAGACCAACACGGCTACCTACCTGTAACTGAGAGATGTATGTCTATCCCAGTTACAGGGTGGTGATGGATCCCCACTTGCCTTGCAGAGGGCTTTGCGGAGCTGTCGTCCTCTGAGTCAGAGGGGGAGAGACCTACTTCCCCAGGAAAAGCAAAGGTTGGTATACATGGAATCATAGAATTGTAGAGTTGGGTGGGACCCAAACAGTAATCTAGTCCAACCCCCTGCAATGGTGGGTCCTCTCCCACTAGAATCATAGAATCATAGAGTTGGAAGAGACCACAAGGCCATCCAGTCCAACCCCCTGCCAAGCAGGAAACACCATCAAAACATTCCTGACAGGTGGCTGTCAAGCCTCTGCTTAAAGACCTCCAAAGAAGGAGACTCCACCACACTCCTTGGCAGCAAATTCCACTGTCGAACAGCTCTTACTGTCAGGAAGTTCTTCCTAATGTTTAGGTGGAATCTTCTTTCTTGTAGTTTGAATCCAAACTACAAGACACCCCTGCGAGGCATGTTCTCTCCAAATGTGGTTAATAGTCCCAGTCTTCCCCATCCTCTGTGTCCTCAGGGTCGGGGTCTGTGAACCTTGGCAATAATTTAGCCTCCCACTGTCCCCAAATGAGCACACAAGTACGTATGCATATCTACTGCTGTGTTGAAATCTGCCTGTGAAACAATTTCACAGGTCCATTCATAGGCTGACCATGTGTGTGAGAGATTTGGGCATAGCTGTCAACCCTCCCTTTTTTTGTTGGAAACTCCCTTATTCCAATGCCGTTTCCCGCTGCTATCCCGGATTGTTGATATCCCTTAAATTTCCCGGATTTCAAAGGAAGCAGCTCCTCTCCCTCCCTGCCGGCCAGGGAGGCTCCTCAGCTGCATTGCTCGGCTGCCAATAAGGAGTCTGAGACCGACTGGGGGCGGAGCTTGCATGCCTTGTGCAGCCAGACCCTCACGCCCAACCAGACAGACAGCCTGCCTGCCGTCTACACGCTCGCTCTTTCGCTCACCCGTTTGCGCGCAGGGTGGCGAGGCTACTTGGTGCCATTGCACCGCCCTCGCAGCATCCCTGATTTTCAAATCCGAAAGTTTGGAAAAAATCCCTTATTTTCAAAGCCGAAAGTTGACAGCTATGGATTTGGGGTAGTTTCAAGAGCAGGGTCAGTTTTTTAAGGGCTAGGAGGTTGCAAACTGCAGGCAGGGATATATAAGGATGTCCAGCGGTCCTCAAGGTATCCTAGAACCCAAGTCATCGAGGTGCCTTGTAGATTAGGACCTTGAACCCGTCCCAAGTACAGCACAGCAGTGCAATGGGTTTCCTTCGCCGTAGTGTCATCTCACACAAAGAAATGCTAAAGAGTTGTTCATCTGGTGCAACTCTTGGACGAGGGAGAAGAAGGAGGGGAGGGGAAACCCTGGCAGTAGATTTGCAGGAACCTTTTGGAGAGTTAAAAATATGTCTCCCTGAGCTGCAACAATTTCCATACATTTTTAACCTCGGGGATTTACTTAGCACATTAAGTTGAAGGCTCGGAGGCCCAGCGCTATCACTTACTCCACTTGTCCCTCCCCAGACTTACCAACCACATATTTTATCATCCGACTTCCTGGTTTTAAACTCATGTTATGGCAAATAATAGATGGTAATGCTTTCTCGCCCCCACCCCACCCTCTTATTAATGGCTTTTTTCCCTGATAGAACTTCTGCAAGTGAGAATGATTTAAAAGACAGCCTCTCAGCTTCCTTCTCCCTGGCAGTCGGCAAGGAAGCGATATGCGAAGACTAAAAAATGCAAATGCGTAGATATTTCACGGACCTATATTCCCTTCCTTGCTTGACCCCCTGCCACCCCAGATGTTTCTGAAACACAAGATTTGAGGTGGTTTATTGTTAAGAATTGTCCACTTTCATAAACCCACAGAGGGGTTGCCTGCTATGAATCCTGCTTATCCTTTTTGCTGTACAATTGGCCAAGACAGATTAGATTGGCTTGGAATCCAACTTAGCTGTGAAAGAAGTAAATTCTCCCTGGCCAAATTCTTCTGGCCCACAGGAACTTTTAAAACACCGTTTCATTGCATTTTCATCCTGGCTCAAGGCGGCACGCTGGCTACACCACATGTTCATATGCAATGTGGGGATAATAATATGGCCTACCTTGCAAGGTTGTTGTGAGGGCGACTTGCAGTGCTCCTGAAAAAGAGCAGCATCCATGCAGATCTATTCAGAAGCACATATGAACAGGACCGGTGCTGGCAATTTTGGCGCCCTAGGCGAGGGGGCGGGCCACATGACATCATTGCGTATGACGTACGTTGCGGAGCGGTGCCCCGCCCCCTGCCTGGCTGGGCGCCCCCGCTGCCGAGGTTTGCTTGCTCCACCGCTGGTTGGGGCGGCGGTGGGGGGCAGGCTGGCCAGGGCCCCCTCCATTTTGGCGCCCTCACCGCTGCGGTTTTCGCCCCAACCTGCTTGCTCCGCCGCTGGTTGGGGCGGCACCGGGTGGCGGCGGGGGGCGGGGGGCAGGCTGGCCAGCGCCCCCTCCATTTTGGCGCCCTAGGCAATTGCCTAGTTCGCCTAAATGGACGCGCCAGCCCTGCATATGAATTCACTCAGAGGGACTTAACTTTGCTCCAGGGCTAATGGCGTTTCAGAATGTTTGACCAGCAATTTGCATGCTACATGGCAGTGATAAAAGGTTTCTTCTTAGTTGCCTCGCTGTGGACTTGTAACAACTGCAGTTTTGTCTCTCTTTTAGAGCCTCCCATGGGATCCCTGTGCCCCGCAGAGTCCCAGCGTGAAAACACACAGAGAGAAGAAGCAACAACAACAACAACGGGATTGGTTTGGCAGCTGTCACTCAACAATACACAGTGCACAGCAGTGGCTGGAGAGGCAGAGCATATAGGGTGAATGCACTGGCCATTGACAAATTTAGCATTTGGGTTACTAGTCCTCAGTGACACCCCATACTGGGAGCACCAAGCAACTAGCTTCATCCGCTAGCTGGCTACAATAAAATTTGACTCACATCTGTAGCTTTGGGAAGCAGCCCAGTCTGTTCTGAAGTTGCTCTGTCCACTTCGACTCGCCATCCAGGCTCAAATGAGATCTTATCAGAAACAAAGCCCTATTTCCTCCCCATTCACTATAATGGGGAATAAAAAATATATCTCTCTCTCTCCTTTTTGGAAAAGTAGATAACATTTTCAGGTACAGAAGGTCTTCCAGATTGGAGCAAGCTTGCCAAATTGTAAGCAGATGATATATCTGGGGGGGGGGGGGCTTGGCCAGAGCACCCCTTAAAGTTTGGGTGGTTTTTTTTTAAAAGAAACAAGTCTTGTTTTCTTCCAGACTTGGATGCAATCTGCAGGCACGCTCACCCTTCTGAGGGGATGAAACATGCTAAATTTCAGAATGATAGTTGCAGTGGTTCTCCTTCAAAGACAGACTTTACTGTTTTGGGGTGGGAATAATGGGAATTATAGGGGTGGAGGAGGAAAGATCATGGATCACCAGAAAAGATTAGAGTGGGGGAAATGCCGCTCGTGCTATCGCATGCCTTCCAAACATCCTAAGAGATATTGTATGTAAGCTGTGAAACGCCATCACATGCCTGCTGCCACTGCTTATCAGCTATCAATTACTAATAACATTGCATGTCAATTTGGGAAAGAAGAAAAAAAGGTGACATTGTGTGTCATTTATTAAAAAATGGTCAAAGAGTAAACACTGTCTCATGCCAAATATGACCACAGGATGTAACCAAACTGAATGAGGGTCTAAAACAAAACACAAGTCACCAAGATCGTAAGTGATTATTGCATGGCTCATATGAATCATTCAAATGACTCAAATAATAAAAATATCATTTAAAAATGACCCCACCATATGCTTTCCTATGTAAAGGCATTCCAGACTTCCTGAAGCTCAGAAGTCATAGCTTTTCACTGCTCACAATAAGAAATTCAGTTCCAGTAGGAAGTGGACAATTTTTGTTTTTCTCAATCTACCAAACACTGTCAGATGTGAAATACATGCCAGTAATCAAACCATCACGTTAAAAACAAAACAACTGATGGAAATAAAACACTGTGGCCAAGTACTAAAGTCAAATATCATCAGATGTCACCATCTTTTTAATATTCATGTCTGCACAACGAGCCTGCAGAGTAGGTTAGACTGAGACAACAGTGAATTTCCTGAAGTAAAACAGTGATGTGGAAGATATGGAAGGGACTCTCTGTGGGCTGTTCCAAGACATTATGATGGTTGTTAGTAGGATTAGAACCAAAGATAGGAAATTTAAAGGAAGCAGTTTTTGACTAAACATTAGGACAAAGTGTGTGTGTGGGGTGGTGGGGCACATGCCGGTTGTGTGCAGGTGGTGGCTGGAGGAACAACAAATATTTCTGAGCACAATTCAAAGTGTTGGTGCTGACCTTTAAAGCCCTAAATGGCTTCGGTCCAGTATACCTGAAGGAGCGTCTCCACCCCCATCGTTCTGCCCGGACACTGAGGTCCAGTGCTGAGGGCCTTCTGGTGGTTCCCTCACTGCGAGAAGCCAAGTTACAGGGAACCAGGCAGAGGGCCTTCTCGGTAGTGGCACCCGCCCTGTGGAACGCCCTCCCAGCAGAGGTTAAAGTGATAAACAGCTATCTGACATTCAGAAAATACCTCAAGGCAGCTCTGTTTAGGGAAGTTTTTAGCCTGTGATATTTTAATGTATTTTAATATCTGTTGGAGGCCGCCCAGAGTGGCTGGGGGGACCCGGCAGATGGGCGGGGTACAAATAAAATTATTATTATTATTATTATTATTATTATTATTATTATTATTATTATATTAATTTTAACTTTGTACAATAGGCTTGCTTCTGCGCACAACCACTGCCCCTTCATCCTCCGTACGGACTAGCAAGAAGTGTGATCATTGCCCAATGACACTTTCCAACTTGGAAACAACAGAGGGTGTGAAGGGATGTGTCCTGTGGGGAGGGGGGAAAGGAGGTGTGTGTGGCCTGGGGGCATAGGTGCCCTGGGGCCCTGGGTGCCCAAGCACCCACAAAATTCCACATGAAGGTGCTGGGCACCCCCAAATTTCGGTGCCACGGCCGTGCCCACTGCATGGCACCCATGGCTCCATGCACCCACAGCCGTGGGACCAAGCCGGCACTCCTGCCTGGGGGGATGTCCCAAGGGCCTGATGGAGAGGCCTTGAGGGCCGCATTTGAGGGTTTCCTATTCAGAGATTCTTAGCAGTAAGACTTAGTGTGGAACTTGGGGTGTGTATACCACACATTTAAAACAACCCCCCTTGAAAAAATCATGGGAACTGTATAATTTGTCAAGGGTGCTAGATACTGTAGTTCTGCAATGTGTGAACTACCCTTCCCAGGATTCCTTGGGAGAAGACTGGTGTGGTGTGTGTCTTGGGAAGTGGTGGACTCTCCTTCCCCCTGGAGGTGCTTAAGTAGGAGGCCGGCCAGCCAACTTGTGAGGGATGAAGCAGTTGCATCCTGCCCTGCCAATCCTGCCCCGAGCAGAGGGTTGGACTAGATGTCCTCTGGAGTCTCCCCCAGCTCTATGATTCTAGGTGGCCCAGATTCAGCCCTTGTGAGTGTGCCAAAAGAACGCATTTCTGAGGACCTGTGGCCAGTTCTGGGCACCACAGTTTAAGGAGGATATTGACAAGTAGGCTTCTCTGAGTTTGGATGGCCATGTGCCAGGAATTCCTTAGCTGTGATTCCTGCATTGCAGGGGGTTGGACTAGATGACCCTTGGAGTCCCCCCCGACTCTGCGATTCTGCGTTTCTGTGAAAGCTCCTTTGCCTGAGCTGCCTCCATCCCCTTCTCGCCAGGCCTGGCTTCCGGGTCAGAGGGGGCACAGCCTCCAAGGGGACTGGAAGCCTCCAGATCGTCTCTTAGCAGAAGTTAAACGCTGGGGCCCACCCGCTGCTCGATCGACTTTGCCATCACCGACTCTAATCCCATTCATCCTCATGACAACGAAGCACTTGCAGCATCGCTGACACCGTCGCGGCATTCCGATAGATCTGGCCCCGTGCGCGCTATGGGAGCATAATGCCGGCTGCCTGCTCTGGCCCCCGGCACGGGGCTTTACATAATACAAATCAATAGCATGCTAATTCAAAAATAAATCTTTTATGTACACCTGCCGGAAAGATTACGCCTGTGTCTGCAGATGGGGGAGCACATGCTTCGTGTCGGTTTCGCTTCCTCGCTGCCACCGCTTTCCCCCACACCGAGTGGCCGCATCCAAGTAAACAGAGCAAGGCCTGTCACCGGGAAGATGGACCTGGTACTTGAAGGATGGTTGAGGGCACAGTGTCATACCCTTCAACGTTCCTCTGACGAAAATAGGGATGTCATATTTACTATTATTATTATTAATACCACAGCTATCTGATTGGGTTGCCCCAGCCACTCTGGGCGGTTTCCAACATATCTAAAAACATAAAAATGTAATAAGCTTCCCTAAACTTATTTAGGGAATAAGTGGATCTGGCCACTGTGGATCTGGCCACAGTGATCCATGCGACGGTCACCTCCAGGCTTGATTATTGTAACTCGCTCTATGCGGGGCTGCCCTTGAAGCTGATCCAGAAACTCCAGCGGGTGCAGAATGCCGCGGCGAGGCTCCTTACGGGGTCCTTGCCGCGGGGACCACATTCATCCAGTGCTTTACCAGCTTCACTGGCTCCCGGTGGAGTACAGGATCAGGTTCAAGGTGCTGGTTTTGACCTTTAAAGCCTTATGCGGCCTAGGACCCTCGTACCTACAGGACCGCCTCTCCCAGTATGCCCCACAAAGGACCTTAAGGTCTACAAATAATAATCTGCTGGAGATCCCGAGCCACAAGGCTGCCAGACTGGTGTCAACCAGGGCCAGGGCTTTTTCAGTTCTGGCCCCAACTTGGTGGAACACTCTGTCACAAGAGACTAGGGCCCTGCGGGATTTGACATCTTTCCGCAGGGCCTGCAAGACAGAGTTGTTCCACCTGGCCTTCTGGTCGGACACAGTTTGATGGTTTCCTCCCCTTGGTTTTGTTTATGGGCGCTAAATGAATCGGCATTTTAAACTGGCTTTTAACTTGTATTTTAATTAATGGTTTTTATATTCTACTGTAATTTTTGTTGATGTTAGCCGCCCTGAGCCCGGTTCTGGCTGGGGAGGGCGGGGTATAAATAAAAATTTATTATTATTATTATTAAACAGGGCTACCGTGTTTCTCCTAAAATAAGACACCGTCTTATATTCCCCCCCCTCAAAAAAAACACAGTATGGCTTATTTTCGGGGGATTATTTTAACCGCTCCGCGTCGGTACGCTGCATAGCCACGCCTATCCAGGCCGTCTTAAGGGAGAGGCACCGCTATGTCTTATTATCACTATGTCTTATTTTCGGGGTATGGCTTATATTTCACAAATGCGTAGAAATCCTGCTACGGCTTATTTTATGGCTACGTCTTATTTTAGGAGAAACACGGTACCTTCAGACAGTGGCAGAGCCTCATGCTCCATCACCAGGGTGGGGGGGGGGCGGAGAGCAGGTGGGGGCAGGGCTGGTGCGCATCCCAGGGATGGGGTGCGCATCCTGGGGGCATGGCACACCACCTGTGGGGTTGTGGCACCCAGCACGGGGGCAGCCACGATGGCACCCCACTGGGATCGTGCTGCTGGGGGTGGTACGCTCCCCCCCACCCCTCTTCCTCTGCCAGTGCCTTCAGATGTCTTCTAAAGTTTGTATAGTTACTTATCTCCTTGGCTCGGGGGTCGCATAACCCCACACCCTCCAACATTTCTCTGATGAAAATAGGGAAATCCTAAGGAAAAGCGGGATCATTTCGGGATCAAATCAGAAACTGGGACGGCTTCTGTAAATCTGGGACTGTTCCTGGAAAATAGGGACACTTGGAGGGTCTGCTGTAGGTGTGTGTTATGGGAAGAGGTGTGTGTGTAGACATGAAATTATACATGTATGTAGAGGAAGTGGATTAGGGGAAGGTTTTTCTTCCTCCCTCATAATGCTAAAACTCCGGGGGTGAGCGGATCCAACGAAACTGGAGGCTGGAAGGTTCAGGGCAGACCAAAAGAAAGGACTTGTTCACACAGCGCATAGCTGACCTAGGAAACTTGCTTCTCCAAGATGGAGTAATGGCTGCCAATATGGGTGGCTTATCAAAGCAAATCAGAGCCATTCATGGAGGAGAAGGCAACCAACCAACCAATGGCTAGTAGCCACAATGGCTGTGTTCTTCCTTCACTGCTGGGTAGCAATGCTACCTCTTGTGTTGGGAGTCACAAGAGTTGCTATTGCACTCGGGTGAGCTTCCCAGGCCTAATGAGCAGAGCAACTCATCTCCGGCAGGTCTTGCCTCCATGAAGCAGTTGCTGAGACTGAAGGTCCCCACCTCCCCACAGCTGCCTAAGTCCCCTCCTCTACAGGGTTTCCCCCAAGCGATCAGAGACTGTGCCTCCATGAAGCTAACTTCTCCACCCTCTTCATGCCTCTGCTGGTTCTGGGAGACCAGGGAGGAGGGGAGCTTGCTGCAACAGGAGTGGGGAACACCCGCCTGAGTTATCTCTTCCTCTTGGCTTCCGTCCTTTCCTGCTTCTGCCCCTGATTCTGGACTTCTCTCTGCCACAACCTCTCCCTGCTCACTAAGCCCTGTCACCTCTTTAGCTTCTGACCTCTCCTCCCCCCAGTCTTCTCCCTCTGACCACTCATTGTAATCCCACCACTACTTCCTGGGCCAGCCAATCTGTTACATCCTGAAAGCCACAGTCTAAAACAGGCATTCCCAAACTTCGGCCCTCCAGATGTTTTGGACTACAATTCCCATCATCCCTGACCACTGGTCCTGTTAGCTAGGGTTCATGGGAGTTGTAGGCCAAAACATCTGGAGGGCTGCAGTTTGGGGATGCCTGGTCTAAAAACACCAAACTGCACCACTCAGGCAGTCTCTGCCCTTAACAGGGGCCTGGCAGCACACGGAATTTCAAACAGCTTAGAGACTTTAACCAACTAGATCCCACCATTTCTGCATTGTCCTCCTCTGGGGAAAGTGGCAAAGGGATAGGAGGCTGCCTTGAGGCTATCTAATTATTATTATTATTATTAATTAAATTTGTTTGCCACCCTCCACCCATCAATCTCAGGCCGGATCACAACATAGTTGCCGAATAGGGGTGGAATCAGGGCCGGCGCGTCCATTTAGGCGAACTAGGCAATTGCCTAGGGCGCCAAAATGGAGGGGGCGGTGGCCAGCCTGCCCCCCGCCCACCCCGCCGCCGCTCGGTGCCGCCCCAACCAGCGGCGGAGCAAGCAGGTTGGGGCAAAAACCGGGACGTCGAGGACACCAAAATGGAGGGGGCGCCCGGCCGGCCAGGGGTCGGGGCACCGCTCCGCAACGTGCGTCATACGCAATGACGTCACGTGGCCCGCCCCCTCGCCTAGGGCGCCAAAATTGCCAGCACCGGTCCTGGGTGGAATGGATGTAATAAATCAGGGCTAGCTTCTCTATCAGGATTCTCCTTATCCACACCCTCCTGGAATGTCTTTGGCTGGCTTTTGTGTGTCCTTGAACTCTGATAATGCCTCTCACTTGCCTAGCGGAAGGATGGAGAGGAGGGCTCATGTAGAAACCAACCTACTGTACAAAGGCAGAATTTTACAATTGTTGCCCCGCCCACTTTGTCCCTGGCCCCGCCCACCACTGACATGTGCCCTGCCCCTCGGAGGTTGCCCAGGAGGGAATGCTGCCTTCGGTCAGAAAAATGACCCCCTGCCTTTGCAAATATATATAGTGTCACTCGAACACAAAATAATGCATGTGATTGTTAGCCTTGTCTCAAGGAGTTATTCGAAATCCTCTCTTCTCCACCCCCCCAGGACCCCTTCCTTCCCCAAATCTGCAAAATATAATTAACCCATTGAGAGCTTTTAAAAGAGGGGAAAGAATCCTCACTTAGCCCAAACCTCCTCCGCTGATAATATTGCAGCAATGCCGAGGCTCTCTTTCCTATAAATGTTAAGCAGACCTCCATAAAACTAATTGGAATTTACTGCACATGTGAACAACTGCATATCAATGAGGTTTTCTTGCTCCAGGCAGGTTTAAGGAAGAGCTAGCGGGGTGTTCCCCCACCAACACATCCCTCCAGAAGGATGAAATGTTTGCCGTACCCCATTCGCCCCCTTTGAGGGCTGTAGTTCCATTTGATCACAGCTACATAAGGGACCCAGGTGGCACTGTGGGTTAAACCACAGAGCCCAGGGCTTGCTGATCAGAAGGTTGGCGGTTCGAATCCCTGCGATGGGGTGAGCTCCCGTTGCTTGGTCCCTGCTCCTGCCCACCAAGCAGTTCGAAAGCACGTCAAAGTGCAAGTAGATAAATAGGAACCACTCTGGCGGGAAGGTAAACGGCGTTTCCGTGCGCTGCTCTGGTTCGCCAGAAGCGGCTTAGTCCTGCTGGCCACATGACCCGGAAGCTGTATGCCGGCTCTCGGCCAATAAAGCGAGATGAACGCCGCAACCCCAGAGTCGGTTATGACTGGACCTAATGGTCAGGGGTCCCTTTACCTTTAACTTACATAAGGAGGGGCACCTGGGCCTCAATTCTCTGCAATTTGTGGGTACAGTGGTACCTCAGGTTACAGACGCTTCAGGTTACAGACGCTTCAGGTTACAGACTCCGCTAACCCAGAAATAGTACCTCGGGTTAAGAACTTTGCTTCAGGATGAGAACAGAAATAGTGTGGTGGCGACGCAGCGGGAGGCCCACATTAGCTAAAGTGGTACCTCAGGTTAAGAACAGTTTCAGGTTAGGAACGGACCTCCAGAACAAATTAAGCTCTTAACCCGAGGTACCACTGTACTCCATTTCTATAGAATCATAGTGTTGGAAGGGACCCAGGGGGTCATCTAGTCCAACCCCCTGCTATGCAGGAATCTCAACTAAAGCATCCATGACAGAAGGCCATCCATTAAAGGATGGAGAGCCCACCATCTCTCGAAGGAGTCCGTTCCACTGCCTTAGCAGCTCTTAGTGTCAAAAAGTTCTTCCTGATAAGAATATAAGGAAAGGAGATTCTGACTACACATTTGTTTCATTTATATCTCTGCGGAACTCAAGGTGGGGTACATGGTTCTCCTCCCCTCCTTCATTTTTATTCTCAAAACAGCTCTGCAAGGTAGGTTAGGCAAAGCAACAGTGAAAGGCCCATGGTCAACCAGTGTGCTCCATGGCTGAGTGGGGATTCAAACCCGAGACGCCCAGGTCCTAGTCCAACACACGAATCACTGTACCACACACTCTGCATGCATAAAAGGCTGCGTGAGCAGTGTACCATTTGCAAAGGAAAAGTGGGGTTGTGTCTCTGCTCCGCTTGTATCATGGGCAGTGAACCTGGGGTCCTCCAGATGTTGTTGGACTACGCTGCCCATCATCCCTGACCACTGGCCATGCTGGCTGGGGCTGATGGGAGTTGGAGTCCAACAACACGCAGAGGGCCACAGGCTCCCCAACTCTGCCCTCTACTGCTTAGAGCAATTTATTGGGGGGATTGAAGTGGACTTTTGCACTACAACCTAATACAGTGGTACCTCAGGTTACAAACTCCATTAACCCAGAAGTAGTACCTTGGGTTGCAAACTTTGCCCCAGGATGAGAACGGAAATCCCGCGGTGCGGCAGCAGCAGGAGGCCCCATTAGCGAAAGCGCGTCTCAGGTTAAGAACAGTTTCGGAACAATTAAGTTCGTAAGCCGAGGTACCACTGTATATTATAGAATCATAGAATCCTAGAGTTGGAAGAGACCCCAAGGGCCATCCAGTCCAACCCCCTGCCAAGCAGGAAACACCATCAAAGCATTCCTGACAGGTGGCTGTCAAGCCTCTGCTTAAAGACCTCCAAAGAAGGAGACTCCACCACACTCCTTGGCAGCAAATTCCACTGTCAAACAGCTCTTACTGTCAGGAAGTTCTTCCTAATGTTTAGGTGGAATCTTCTTTCTTGTAGTTTGAATCCATTGCTCCGTGTCCGCTTCTCTGGAGCAGCAGAAAACAACCTTTCTCCCTCCTCTATATGACATCCTTTTATATATTTGAACATGGCTATCATATCACCCCTTAACCTTCTCTTCTCCAGGCTAAACATATCCAGCTCCCTAAGCCGTTCCTCATAAGGCATCGTTTCCAGGCCTTTGACCATTTTGGTTGCCCTCCTCTGGACACGTTCCAGCTTGTCAGTATCCTTCTTGAACTGTGGTACCCAGAACTGGACACAGTATTCCAGGTGAGGTCTGACCAGAGCAGAATACAGTGGTACTATTACTTCCCTTGATCTAGATGATATACTCCTATTGATGCAGCCCAGAATTGCAAAGCTACATATGAAAGCTACAATGAAAGCTACAGTATATGAAAGCTACAATGCCAGAATCATCTCCACCACCTTCAGGGCACTGTCTAGTCTTGGGGTGGGGAGCCCCTGGCCTTCCACATGTTGTTGGCCTGCCCTGAGGAGCTCAAGGTGGCTCTCCCTCTCCTCATTTTATCCTCACAACAACCCTGTGAGGTAGGTTAGGCTGGAAGTCAGGAACTGGCCCAAGGTCACCCAGTGAGGTCCATGCAGCTGAACCCCAATCTCCTGGGTCTTATTCCAACACTCTAACCACTACACCGCACTACTTCCAAATGTAAGTTTTACCTTGATATAGTAGGCTAGCTTCTTTGCACACTTAAACGCCCTTCTCTCTATCCGCTGTCTAGGCAAGCAAGAGGGATTATCCGAGTTGAAGGATGCATTTCATACAGACAACCCCCTGCCTCGCACACACACCCTCAAAAAGGGTGCAAACAAGGCCTGTAAGGGGGTGTAGGATGGTGTGTGGCTTAGGGAGAGTCCTGAGGGCCAGATGGAGAGGTTTGGAGGTCCGCAGTTGTCCCTCAGCCCATTCCTGGTCTACATGGTAATCTACAACTCTATGATTCCCAGTGACTAAAACAGGCCTTTGTAGGCCCGGGAGGAGCCTTCTTGGCGTTCCCTTGGCAACAACGCTCCCTGGGAATCAATGATGAGATTTACTGCCACTTCCTCCCCCCACCACCGCAAGACCCAACACTTGCTTCCCCACACCATTCCTGCTCCCTCCACCCCAACCACCGCCAACACCTCTTATCTTAGTCACAAACATTGTTTGTTTTCAGGAGACGCTCTGAAACCCTAGGCAAGGGCTATAAAACCATTAAGGAGCGCAGTAACTTCAAGAGGAGGCCTTTACATCACGCCCTCGGCCATTTCACGGATGAAGAAGTGTGACACGCTTGCCGCACCCCTACGTTGACACACCAGGGATGGCGAGAACAGTGATGGCCGCCCATCTGGAGGGCTTTAAAAGGGTTCAGAAGTTCATGGAGTTCACAGAAAAGGAAGACTGTTGATGGCTACTAGTCGCGGTGACTGCGTCTCTACAACCACTGTTGGAGGCAGTTTGCTTTTGGGTACCAGTTGCCGGGAATCACAAGTGGGGAGAACGCCACATCTTACATGCTAGAAGATGCTCATGCTCTCTTCCACAGCAGATGAGAGCCAGTGTGGCGTAAGGGTTAGAGTGTTGGACTAGGACTTGGGAGAGCAGGGTTCGAATCCCAGAATCAGCCATGAAGCTCGCTGGGTGACCCTGGGCCAGTCGCCACCTCTCAGCCTAACCTACCTCACAGGGTTGTTGTGAGGATGAAACGGAGAGGAGGGGAACCTTGAGATCCTTGGAAGATAAAGGTGGCATATGAAATCAATCAATCAATCAATCTGACTACCATAGCTGTCAACTTTCGGATTTGAAAATAAGGGATTTTAAAAAACTTTCTGATTTGAAAATAAGGGATGCCATGAGGGTGGTGCAATGGCACCAAGTAGCCTCACCACCCTGTGCTCCAGAGGCTGTGTGCGAACGGGTGAGCGAAAGAGCGAGCGCGTAGACAGCAGGCAGGCTGTCTGTCTGGTTGGGCGTGAGGGTCTGGCTGCACAAGGCATGCAAGCTCCGCCCCCAGTCGGTCTCAGACTCCTTATTGGCAGCCGAGCAACGCAGCTGAGGAGCCTCCCTGGCCGGCAGGGAGGGAGAGGAGCTGCTTCCTTTGAAATCTGGGAAATTTAAGGGATATAAACAATCTGGGATAGCAGCGGGAAACAGCATTGGAATAAGGGAGTTTCCCGCAAAAAAAGGGAGGGTTGACAGCTATGCTGATTACTGAGCTGCTCTCAGGGCCAAACTATACTAATCTAATTCAAAACAAAAAGGATGGAGGTGGGGGGTGAGGAGAATCTATATATAAACATAGACTAGTTAAAATTGTTCAGATGTGTTCTAACTATCCATTTCAACTAGTCTGTTTATTCTGCCCTCTGCACCTCCATCCTTTTTTTAGATTAGAGCCGATTACAGCTATCTAAAGCACATGCACAATTAAAGATTGCTCCATCTGGGCTTCCCATCCACCTGGCACACCGAGGCACTCGTTTCTAGGCAAAGGGGGGTGCCTGCTGCTTATCAGTTCTCAATTACACACACACACACACACACACACACACACACACACACACACACACCCCTCCTCTACAGCTGCAGCACACCCGTCCTCTTGGTACTCACTGCCACTAGGCTCACTGCCATCTACAGGGAACAAGACGGCACTTGGACGGTGTCAGGAAGTCGCAGCAGAATCACCTAGCAGTGTGGAACGCCCTCCCTTCAGATGTCAAAGAGAACAACAACTACCAGACCTTTAGAAGACATCTGAAGGCAGCCCTGTTTAGGGAGGCTTTTAATGCTGAATAGATTGTTGTATTTTAATGTTCTGTTGGAAGCCGCCCAGAGTGGCTGGGGAAACCCAGCCAGATGGGCGGGGTATAAATAATATATTATTATTATTATTATTATTATTATTATTATTATTATTATTATTATTATTAACTTGAATTGGCCAGATAAACTCAGAAGAAGCATGCCACACTGAAGGTTGCTGGGTGGGTGGAGCGGGAGGGGTCTTCTGTTTTCACCTGGGTGGCGAAGCCTTCCCCTCCGTCCCCCACCTCTCCCAATCTCCTCTCTACAGCTCATTCTCGCTCACATCTTTTAACAGGGACATTAGAGCTGCTTTCACTACTCTGTGCTTAAGTCCTCCAGAGTGATGCTTAATCGATACGACTCCCCTGACAACAGCGACAACGGAGACCCCTTAACAAAAGCCATGCTTTCACCTGGGGTGGTCTGGACAGATGGGAGCTTAGGTGTCACGTTGAGGAGGTAGCGAAGCCCGTGGCGTAATTTTCTTTTTTAAAAAAAGGACGTCAGTGGAAACAAGCAGAACAAATCCAGTTTCCCATGATCCGGATGCTTAAAATGATTTTTTTTTAAAAACAACAATATCAAAGCTTCCCAGTTCACACTCTGAATGGCAGCAGCGCTACAGGTCTTGGATAAACAAAGGTTATCCCAATGACCTGGTACTTTTAACTGGAAACCAGTAGGAACTGGTGGGGGGAAGACCAGAAGTTGATAGCTCCAGAGCCATTGACGGGCAGAACCACACTATGATTGGCTACATGTAGGACAGTGGGCAGATGAGGGGCTGGCGGACGGCAAACTGAGGTTGGTGGGGCAGTGCCCCATTTGCCCCATTTGCCCCAGTGAACCAGCTTCCTTTGCTGGAGGTGCCAGGGACTGAACATGGCACCTTCTGAATGAAAAGGAGGCACAACCTTCTGAACTGCAGTAACCGGTAAAGGTAAAGGTAAAGGTAAAGGGACCCCTGACCATTAGGTCCAGTCGTGTCCAACTCTGGGGTTGTGGTGCTCATCTCGCTTTATTGGCCGAGAGAGCCGGCGTATAGCTTCCGGGTCATGTGGCCAGCATGACAAAGCCGCTTCTGGCTAACCAGAGCAGCGCACGGAAACACCGTTTACCTTCCCGCCAGAGCGGTTCCTATTTATCTACTTGCACTTTGACATGCTTTCGAACTGCTAGGTGGGCAGGAGCTGGGACCGAACAACGGGAGCTCACCCTGTCGCGGGGATTCGAACCGCCAACCTTCTGATTGGCAAGCCCTAGGCTCTGTGGTTTAACCCACAGCGCCACCTGGGTCCCGCAGTAACCGGTATGTTCCCACAAATGGTTTAGCTGCTGTTGGGATGTTGGACTAGATGGGCCCCTGGGCTGATCTGGCAGGGCAGTTCTTCGGTCACAGCCTTGATACTCAGGAATGGAACCTCCAGGTTGAGGGTCAGTCTACCTCTGTGCTGGTCCCATGGGGTATCCGGAAGGCGAGGTCCAAGTCCAGTCCGTGGTCAGAGGTGCAACGTAGAGGCAGTCCGTAATAACTGAAGCTGGGTGCAGGGCAGGGAGTCAGGCAAAGTCAGGAACAGGTAGGCAAGTAGGGAACCAGGGCGGGTCAGGAGCTCAGGCAGGAAAACAGGACATGTTTTAAGCAGGAACTGGTATTCAACAATGTTGATCCTGCAACTTGGGGCTGGGGCTGGCCGGCTTTTATCTGCCCCGAGGCAAAGGGCGGCCCCAATCCTCTGGTGACTCGCCTCTCCTGGCTTGGAGGCGAGCACTCCTCCTGCGGGAACTCAGTTCCCTTCGCCTCTCTGCCCTGAGCCTCTGCAGCTCAGGAGAGGCTGGAGGGTTACCGGACCCAGAGGCAACCTCAGCTTCCCCTGACGGGGCTGGGAATGGAGCACCTGCAGGCAATGAGTCCTCCACCATCAGGAGCCAGAGCAGACTCAACCGATGCCTGCACCTGAGGATCCAGCACAGGTGAGGACCCTTCAGACTCAGGCCCTAGCCCCGGCTCTGCTGGTTTTCGAGGTGGGGAATCCTGTGCAGGCTGGGATCCCTCAGGTTCAGCGTCTGAGTCTGAATCCCAGGCCATCACAACCTCAAAGCACCAGGTGCCAGAATACAGGGAAAGTTCTTGCCTTGACCTCCCCTGACATGTTTGGCTGGCTGCTCTCGGGAACAGGATGTGTGGGAAGAGATGGCAGAACGCAAACTGAGCTTGAGCCAGCCGTGTGATGCGGCAGCAAAAAAGGCACATGTGATTTTAGGCTGCAGTCATCTTTCATGGGTGCTACCGTTGCTTCCTGCACCGTTGACCCTTGCATTGTGCAGGGTGTTGGACCGGGTGACCTCTAACCTTTCCAACCCTATATAATATTTGCTCCAATCCAGCATCCTTCTGACTTTTTGTTCATGTGCCGAGGTCCCAATTCAAATGCGACGCAGCAAGAATTCTCCAACCGCCTACAAATTCATAACCAGGAATGAAAAGAAGAGGGTTTGATGGTCAGGAAAATAGCTGCCTGCTAGACTACCTTGGGTTGCTTTTGATTTACGGTGTGATAACACTGGTTTTTACTGAGCAGGACCCCTCCTGCCCCCAACAACAGCAAAGCCCCCGTGGTGTTACCAGGATCCGCAGTAAATCTTTTGTTGCCCTCATATAATTTCCCCTTAGCTTTGCTTTTTGCAGTTAATTTGGATTGGGTGTCCAAAACCTCTGGATTTATGGCTGTTATCTGACATAGTTTAGACCAGGGCAGGAAAGCTTTTTAATATATATATTTTTAAATCTAGCGGGCCATTTTGTGTCCTGGGCAACTTTCTGCAGACCATGGGCCAGTGGGGGGTGGGGCAGAGGCAAGAGACAGTGCAGAAAAGTCTATTATTATCTGAAGAAGTGTGCATGCACACGAAAGCTCATACCAAGAACAAACTTAGTTGGTCTCTAAGGTGCTACTGGAAGGAATTATTTTTTATTTTTTATTTTGTTTTGACTATGACAGACCAACATGGCTACCTACCTGCAGAGGCGTAGCAAGCCCAGGTGGTACCCGGGGCGGATTTTTGTTTTGTCACCCCCCACCACTTTAATTTTAAAAAAATTTAAAAAAATTAAAAAGTGTCACCCCCCTCTGATGGTGCCACTTTGCGAGGTGTGGGGGTTTTGTATTTGTGTGTCTATTATCTCTTTTTTTTCAATAAAGTTAAAATAAAAACAAAATAAATAAAAATAATAATGTAAAAAAATAAGTAAAAATATAAGTAAAAGTAAAAAGTAAAAAGTAAAAAGTAAAAATAAGTAAAAAAATAAGTAAAAGTAAAAAGTGTCACCTCCCTCTGATGGTGCCACTTTGTGAGGTGGGGGGGGGGCGGTTGTGTGTGTGTGTGTGTCTATTATCTCTTTTTTTTCAATAAAGTTAAAATAAAAAAGAATATAAAAAATGATTAAAAAAATTAAAAAATTAAAAAGTGTCACCCCCTCTGATGGTGCCACTTTGTGAGGTGTGGGGGTTGTGTGTGTGTGTCTGTTATCTCTTTTTTTCAATGAAGTTAAATTTTTTTTTTTTTTAAAAGTGTCACCCCCCCTGGGGTGGAACCCGGGGCGGCCCGCCCCCCCGTTGCTACGCCCCTGCCTACCTGTAATATTACCTTTGTTTCTCTCTTTCTCTCACTCCACCCACCCCCAGCAATCCACCACCTTAGTAGCAAAAAGGCATTATCAAAATTTGAAGACAATTTAGAGACAGGCTAAAACACTCAAGGACATAGACGCCATCTATGTGGGCCCCCGGCACCGACAACTTTTCAATGAAGGGGTCGGGCCCCTCCAAAGTTCTACACAGGTTGAGTTCCCTCCTGGATAAGGGTGGTAGGAGTTGAATTTTAACAGTATCAGGAAGGGACACAGGTTGCCCAGGCCTGGTGTGCACACTGGCAGGAAGCTGCCGTCCTGGGCACCGGACACAGGTCTTTCTCCCATCCCTACCTGCAGATGCCAGAGTGGACCCGCCCCCCCTCTTCTGACCCAGCAAAAGCACATATGTTTTCACACATGATGGTATATTCAGGATCTCAGGTTACCTGAGATTCGTCATGTTTCGATTGATCCGAGATCTTGAGCTTCATAAATTCAAAACCCGCTGTTGGTGCTTTGGGGAGTCTGGTAAGTGAACGGGGAAAGTAGATTACAGAATGATGGAGAGAGAGAGAGAGAGAGAGAGAGAGAGAGAGAGAGAGAGAGAGCTGTCACACTCCTATTTCAAGCTTTCACCATCCTCCTCCTCACTAAACATTGTACTGTGGGCTCCATTTTTGCTTAAACTTTCTATTACAGTGTTTCAATATTTATGACATTGATTTCACTTTAAATGCTTTGTAAATCATTGCTTTTTTTAAAAGGGGTTTCAGCAGAGAGTCATATACCATAATCAACTAGTTGGAAGAATATGAAATTGTAATTTAAAGAACACCATCTCTCTCTCTCTCTCTCTCTCTCTCTCTCTCTCTCTCTCTCTCTCATCTATCATCTATCTATCTATCTATCTATCTATCTATCTATCTATCTATCTATCTATCTATCTCTATCTATCTATCTATCTATCTATCTATCTATCTATCTATCTATCATCTATCTATCTATCTCTATGTTGGTATGTGAAACTCTAATTTAAATTAAGGGAAAGCATGTGATGGAAATAGGAAGAGCTTTATCTGGCTTCCTGCTTTTAAAGAGAAGCAAATTTGCTGGGCTCCCAAATGGAGCTGAGAAGGTGTTAAGGTGCAACCTTGATTGTGTTAGATCTTATTTATTTGTTCAGGGCTGTGCTGGAGACCCACAAGCTCATTAAAAAGAGCAAATAAATGAAAGCCACCCCTCAATTTAAATACATAGCCTCTCTCCTACCCTTCCACTCTTTTATTTCTGAAAGAAAGAAAAACTCATGTTGTTGGGGCTCAAGCTTCTATATATAGATATATAAAAACTATAGTATAGTTATATACTAGTTATAGTAAAACTAGGGCCTGGTGCTGCCCAGGAATATGTAAAAACCACATTGTGATTTTTAAATGGGTAGGGTCTAATAATAATAATAATACTGGTAATAATAATAATAATAAAATAATAATAATCAAAAATAGTAAGTTTATTATTTATATGCTACCCAGTGCCTCCAATACAAATGGAATTTTTACTAGATCAAAAAATAAAAGAAAACTTTAAAAATATGGGAGAATAAAATGGTCTTTGCTTGTAGTTTTTTGGTGCTAGGTAACGTTGGTACCCAGGGACCCAGGTGGCGCTGTGGGTTAAACCACAGAGCCTAGGGCTTGCTGATCAGAAGGTTGGCAGTTCGAATCCCTGCGACGGAGTGAGCTCCCGTTGCTCGGTCCCAGCTCCTGCCCACCTAGCAGTTTGAAAGCACGTCAAAGTGCAAGTAGATAAATAGGAACCGCTCCGGCGGGAAGGTAAACGGCGTTTCCGTGCGCTGCTCTGGTTCGCCAGAAGCGGCTTTGTCATGCTGGCCACATGACCTGGAAGCTGTACGCCGGCTCTCGGCCAATAAAGCGAGATGAGTGCGCAACCCCAGAGTCGGACACGACTGGACCAAATGGTCAGGGGTTCCTTTACCTTAATGTTGGTACCAAAAGAGCCCCCTTAGAGTTTTAGGCCACCAATACATCAATACTGATTCCATGTCACAATCTTAGGGATGGAAGAGAATTTCGTTTGGCCCATGTTTTGAAGTGGAGTGGCCTATTTGTGCGCCTTCAGGAATTTATATCAGGGTCAGAACGTGGTTATGCTTCGGATGCCACCCTGAGGGACTCCTAACTTCAGGGCCGTGGGTTCGAGCCCCATGTTGGGCAAAAGATTCCTGCATTGCAGGGGGTTGGACTAGATGACCCTCGTGGTCCCTTCCAACAAGTCTGAATCTGTGATTCTGCGACTTCTCTGAATTCTGGGGTTTCAGTTCTCCGCACAACAGATGTACAAAAACCACCTTTAAAAACTGTGTGTTTTAGAGGAAAATATATTTGGAAATGTGCACATCAAGATAAAACACATGCATATAGCAAAATACGTTGGGGAGAGACATGAGGGCTGCATTTTTCCATCTCCGCCGTATTAGGCAGTTGGCCCCCTATCTCTCTCGCCCTGATCTGGCCTCAGTGATCCATGCGACGGTCACCTCCAGACTTGACTATTGTAACTCGCTCTACGCGGGGCTGCCCTTGAAGCTGACCCAGAAACTCCAGCGGGTGCAGAATGCTGCGGCGAGGCTCCTTATGGGGTCTTTGCTGCGGGACCACATTCATCCAGTGCTCTACCAGCTGCACTGGCTCCCGGTGGAGTACAGGATCAGGTTTAAGGTGCTGGTTTTGACCTTTAAAGCCCTATGCGGCCTAGGACCCTTGTACCTAAGGGACCGTCTCTCCTGGTATGCCCCGTGTAGGACCTTAAGGTCCTCAAACAATAACATGTTGGAGGTCCCGAGCCATAAGGATGCTAGGCTGGTCGCAACTAGGGCCAGGGCCTTCTCAGTACTGGCCCCGACCTGGTGGAACGGTCTGTCAGAAGAGACGAGGGCCCTGCGGGATCTGGCATCTTTCCGCAGGGCCTGCAAGACGGAGCTGTTCCGCCTGGCCTTTGGGTTGGTTTTAGTTTAACCCTGTTCGATTGGTGGGCTGCATTTCAAATTTTAAATCGTATTTTAACTTGCATTTTAATTGATTGTTTTGTATGTTTTGCCGTGATTTTATGGGTGTTAGCCGCTCTGAGCCTGGTCTTGGCTGGGAAGGGTGGGGTATAAATAAAAATTTATTATTATTATTATTTATTATTCTCTCCTGGGTGGGGCAAAAGTTCACCTCTGGCTAGTAGGCCAGTTTCTACACACGGCATCCAAATCCCAACCTTGAGGTTTGTAGAAGTGCAAAACTGTCTTTGGTGCGAAGACACTGTAAATTTGGGGAGAGCATAAAAACACTTCAGCAGAGGACTGAGCATGCGCAGTAGACCTATTGTTGGTGGGAGGGGGCAGAAAACTGATTGGCTGGTGGAATGGAATTGAGTATTCTGGAGAAGGGTGTGACAGTCTGATGGGAACCGCGAACAGGAGCACTCTGCGCTGCAACATTTTGCTGCGGTTTCCCATTTTCTACAGTATAAATTCCAGGGGCTAAACCTGATTTCACAATTAAAGCCCTCCCAGGCCGCCACGGATAGAATATTATAAAGAATAGCGCTAACAAATTCCACCGGAGGGGCCTTTCAGAGAGAACTCCTCGCAACCGGGAGCAAACGTTTTGCAATGTGGCGCTATGCGATTACCTGACTTTCCCACGGCCGAGCGTAGGGCAGAAAAGAGATGACAAATATCCTCTGCTGTAATTCTCAGGCGGCTGCATGTGTGCATTCCTTGACAAGTTATTAAATCATAATTTCTCATTTAAATGCCAGCTCTCTGTGTGTGCGCGCGCTTGTGTATGTATGCTCATGTGTTCACTCAGGATAAGCTAATTTTAATTTTTATTAAACTTTCTCCTTCCTTCCCGCATTAAACACAAAAACAGCTTTCTTAGAGAACAACAAGAACACACCCCTGGTGCTGGATTCGCCCGGGGTAGAGGGTTCAAGCGGGGAAATCATAAGATAGCCGGGTCTGTAAGCATAATAAGAAACCTGTTTCATAATGATTTCTCGGTCGAAGAGTTATCTATTCAGTTGCGTTTCACGGTTAAGTCTGCAAGGCAATGGCCGTTGTTTAGATATGCCAGGAAGGAGGAACACAGGAAGGTGCCTTGCACCAAGCTAGACCGTTTGCCCATCTAACTCAGTATTGTCTGCACTGACTGGCAGCAGCTCTCCAGGGTTTCAGGAAGAAACCTTGCACCCATGGCCGGAGGCAGTAATGCTGCTGATTGCCAGCTTCTGGAAACCACAGGAGGCGAGATTGTGAGAACAGAAGGCTGGACTAGATCAGGGTTTCCCAAACTTGCGTCTCCAGCTGTTTTTGGACTACAGTTCCCATCATCCCTGACCACTGGTCCTGCTAGCAAGGGATTATGGGAGTTGTAGTCCAAAAACTAAATGATGGGCCTGATCCTGCAGAGCTCTTCTTACAGCCCTGATGGAAGTGCCAGGGATTGAACTAGCGACCTACTGCTTTATCACTGAGCTACAGTCTGTCCCTAAAATTAGGATCTCTCTCTCTCTCTCTCTCTCTCTCTCTCTCTCTCTCTCTCTCTCTCTCTCTCTCACACACACACACACACACACACACACACACAAACAGCGCCTTAGTAGGAAGCCAGCTGACTCTTCTTAATTTGAAGACGGTGAGTTACGGTCAGTGGTTAAGGATGATGCAAGATGTAGCTCAGCAACACCTGAGTCACCTTTCCTGAGATGCAGGAATGGAGGTGGAAAACCTCTGCCCCTAGTGATCAGCCTTTCCCCATCCTGGCTCCCTCCAGTGCTGGTGGACACCAACTCTTTGGAGGCTGCCAGAAGCAAGCCAGCAATAAATCACACGGAGCAAGTGACGTTAACTCTTTATTAGACGAAACAGGGGTGCCAGGCCTAATGAGCACAGCAACTCTAGTGGTTAAGAGCGGTAGACTCGTAATCTGGTGAACCGGGTTCGCATCTCCGCTCCTTCACATGCAGCTGCTGGGTGACCTTGGGCTAGTCCCACTTCTCTGAAGTCTCTCAGCCCCACTCACCTCACAGAGTGTTTGTTGTGGGGGAGGAAGGGAAGGGAGAATGTGAGCCGCTTTGAGACTCCTTCGGGGAGTGATAAAGCGGGATATCAAATCCAAACTCTTCTTCTTCTACTACACAAAGGTAACATTTGCCTGCCATACTCTGCTCATGGGTCCCCCTCTGGCGCCACCCACCCACGCCTGGCATGTGGCCCCCAAGGGCCTTCCCAGAAGGGAATGTGGCCCTTGGGGTGGAAAAAAAAGATTCCCCACCAATTTTCTAGGCTCTGGACGTACTGATCATAGTGCGGGGGCCTTCTTTAGACCAATCTCTAATTGGGACAAGGCTGATCTGCTGTGTCCGGGGGCCCCACCCTGTCAGGGACCCCAAAGTCTTGTCAGACGGCGCCACTAACTATAATTCTATGGAGGGGGAATGCTAAGCTATTCCGAGTCTCCTCAAACACCCTTTTAATCTCTCCTCCCTTCCTTTCCCCTAGCTTGGCACATTCCCGGATTGTTCAAGGAAAACAAAACAAAACAGACAAACACAAAAAAACCCCAAGCCTAGCAATGTGCTGTTTGTTTGGGTTTTTTTTCCTTTTTTTTAGGTTCAATGGCATCTCATTTACACGTGTTAATTGCCACTAATTGGCACTAATTGGATGAACAGGAAACCCTCTGGGAGCACTCATACCTTTAATTTGTAGTAAATATCATTAATTAACATATGCTAATTAGAGCCAATTAACATTGATTAAGGGTTGCCAGCTCCTTGGAAAGTACAACTATCTCTGTGGCGCGTTTTAAGGCGGCAAGACAAGGCCAACAAAAAAACCCCATTGAGCCTGCTTTAAGGATGAAAGGGAGATGAAGAGGCTTAAGGCTGGCACTTTCCTGCAATTACGGGGTGGTGGGACGTGTCCAGCATCAGTGGGTAGGGCAGGGATGAGGAAGCTGTGGACCTCCAGATGTTGCAAGGTTGTAGCCACGCCTCCTCTCTCCCCAGGCCATGCCCCTTCTCTCTCTGGACACCCCTTCTCTCCAGGCCACGCCTCCTCTCCAGCCCTGTTCTGCATTCTCCTCCAGAGCTTTGGCTTGGCTGGAATGTGTCTTCAAAGTGCAAGGATAATAATAATAATAATAATAATAATAATAATAATAATAAATTGTATTTATACCCCGCCCTTCCCAGCCAAAACCGGGCTCAGGGCGGCTAACACCAATAAAACTACAATAAAATACAAAAGAAAGAAAAACCGGTAATTAAAATACAGGTTAAAATTTAAAATTTAAATGCAGCTTCATTTATTGCCCATAATCAAAACCATAAGGGAAGGAAACATCAGACTGAGTCCAACCCGAAGGCCAGGCGGAACAGCTCTGTCTTGCAGGCCCTGCGGAAAGATGTCAAATCCTGCAGGGCCCTGGTCTCTTGTGACAGAGCGTTCCACCAAGTTGGGGCCAGTACTGAAAAGGCCCTGGCCCTAGTTGAAACCAGTCAAACAACCTTGTGGCTCGGGACCTCCAAAATGTTGTTATTTGTGGACCTTAAGGTCCTCTGCGGGGCATACCGGGAGAGGCGGTCCTGTAGGTACGAGGGTCCTAGGCCGCATATAGGGCTTTAAAGGTCAAAACCAGCACCTTAAACCTGACCCTGTACTCCACCGGGATCCAGCGCAGCTGGTAAAGCACTGGATGAATGTGGTCCCGCGGCAAGGACCCCGTAAGGAGCCTCGCATTCTGCACCCGCTGGAGTTTCTGGGTCAGCTTCAAGGGCAGCCCCGCGTAGAGCGAGTTACAATAATCAAATATGCCCTCTTTGCTTTCCTGGATGGAGAGGGGTGTAAGAGAAACCTCCGACTTATTCTCCTTGATTGCGTTCCTATGCCACCTTTTCCTCCAAGGGGTTCAAGGCACTTGGTTCTCCCCCGCCCCACAATGAATCCCCACAACAAATCCGTGAGGCTGAGAGGTGGTGACTGGCTCCCAGAGGTCACCTAGTGTCATGGACTGGCTGGACACAGGAATGATGGGAGAAGGTTCAGAGCCCTGGGACTGGTGGTGGGACAATGCTGAGAGGTCAGAGGGAGATGAGGGAGCAGACTGGGAGGAGGAGGCATAGGAATCTGAGGAGGTAACTCAACCTCAGTATTTTCCCTGTAGAATTCCTTCCCACAAGCGTGTCCCCTTCTCCTCGCCCCAGACCCCCATATTGTCTTGGCAAACCGACGTGCTGAGATAAGATGCGTTTCCATTTTATTCGCTACTGACTTGCGAAAGGGGCGATGAGGCGCTGAGCAAGTTGTGGCCCAGTAAATATTTTTATATGTGACGTTTTCTCGCTTTGGCAAGAAGCGCCCTGTTTTGCAGCATACATTAACCCTTGCACCCAAAGCAGAACCGATAATGATCTCTCGCTAGCAGCTCCCTCTTAAATTGGCCCTCTGCGGTTCTCCATTCGCAGATCATCAACACATCCACATCACGGCACCTGGTCCTCGAATGGTTGGCTGGGCGAAGAAATACAGTTAAAAAACAGAAAGCCGTTGGTGCAACACAGGTTTATATGGGGCTCGTTTTTGCATACTAACCGTGTACTAAAAGTGTTCATGATCTTTGCTAGCAAAAGACAGAATCTCTGGACCAAAGTGATGATTAACGAATTTGTTTTAGGTGATTCTAAATGGCGTCATTAAAATGTTGTCACCCACCTTGGAACCTCTTGGTGAAGAGCTGTTAAGAAACAACGACAACTACAACAACATCTCGTATCCAAGTTAGTTCTTCAAATGCTTGATTAAGACTGGTTCCCTCAGTGACTGGTGACGGTTCTTTGGAAAGTTCCTTAGAAAGAGGGATTGTTAAGCCACCCGGGGAACTGTAGCTCTGCGAGGGAAATAGTGGGTCTCCTAGCACCCTTTGCAAAGTACAACTCCCAAGATTCTTTGGGGGAAACCATGACTATTTGAAAGGATAGGACGGTCGTTTAGTGCAGATAGGGCCAAAATCTATGCTTGCCAATCCATGTAACACACGATTTAGCAACCAACCTGCGATCCAATAGTGCTCCATATGGCTCGAAATCTGGAGTTTACTATATGCAGGAAGCATTGTCAATAATGTTTACAGTGACTTAATTGCTGGAATGATTTTAATTTATTTTCATTAGTCCAAATCTCACCCACCAATTAATTGAATCCAATGCAAGAGGCATTGCGGTAGTAAGATGCTGATCAGCTCCCACTGTTTGTTTTGAGGAAATGAGGCATTTTTGTTGTTTTGGACCTGGATGGACAACTTATCAAGCAACGTATTATGGACCATCTGAAGTTCTGGAGCACTTTTCAGAGGTTGCCCAACATGGAACACATTATGTTTAAGGGGACGGACCAAACCTCAGGGGCGGACATCTGCTTTGCATTCAGAAAGTCCCTGATTCAATCCCCGACATATCCAGGTAGGACTGAGAATGTCCCCTCTCTGGAGAGCTGCTGCCACTCAGTGTAGACAATACTGAACCAAATGGTCTGACTCAGTATAAGGAAGCTTCCTGTGTTCTTTATCACTTTTTCAATGGCAAGGACTTAAAAGCAACTGGAAATAACATTCACACTACCTAAAATATCTAATAGAGGACACGGAACCAGAGATTACCTTAAAAGTGGCTGAATTTTGTGCTGCTGCTATAAAATTAAGGAGACAAGCTCTGAATGAATCTGATGGCCAATGTCTTAACACACACATTTTAAATTAGCGGTTAAGGTTTTAATCTACATATTTCAATGGTTTTTGCATCTGTATTATTTACCGTGTTCTCGTTTATAGAGTTTAATTTTAACCTATTTCTATTTACACACTCTCTATTGCTGTTGAAATATACTCGGAGTCGAGTGTGGATTTCATGCTCTTTATTCAGCTCATAGTAGCGAGGAATGAAAGTTTCCCCAGAACATCTGCTTTCTATACATTATTTACACAATGGGTCCCACGTGATTGGCTAATTCCAGGATACTCCTGTAGGCCAATCCGGTTGCGTATTCACTTCCACCTGGAGCTGGATTGGGTGGCTCCTGCGGACCAATCAGACTGCTGCATTCTGGATCCGATTATTCTAGGACCAATCAGACTGCTGCATTCTGAATCCTATTGTTCTAGGACCAATCAGACTGCTGCATTTGGATCCTATTCAACTCAGTACATAACAGCTGTATACGTCCATATCTCTGGCCTGTGACTGTAATAAATCAATTCATTCATTCATTCATCCACACTTTGGAAAATATGCTGGGTGTGTGTGTGTGTGTGTGTGTGTGTGTGTGTGTGTGTGTGTTCCCACACTCTCTAAAAGAAGGGCTGAGCATCTGTTTTGCATGCAGAACGATTGCAGAACGATCTCCTGGTGGAGCTGGGAGAAAATCCTATCTGAAGTTCTAGAGTGCTGCTGTCACTCCGTGCAGACCAGGGGAGGCGAACCTTTTCCAGACCGAGGGCCGCATTCCAATCTGGACAACCTGCCAAGGGCCACATGCCATTGGTGGATTGGGTCCAATGAAAAAAAAAGAACAAAGCAACAGGTGTGACTCTGATCTTTCTGCGGGAGATGTCCACTCTCTATCCGTTTATGCAATTGTCATAAGAAGAGCCTATTGGAACAGGCCATTTGCCCCTCTAGTCCAGCATCCCGTTCTCACAGGGACCAACCAGATGCCTGTAGGAAACTGGCAAGCAGGATCCGAGCACAAGAGAGCTCTCTCCTCCTGAGCCAGTGTGGTGTAGTTGTTAAGAGCGGTAGACTCATAATCTGGTGAACCGGGTTCACTTCCCCGCTCCTCCACATGCAGCTGCTGGGTGACCTTGGGCTAGTCCCACTTCTCTGAAGTCTCTCAGCCCCACTCACCTCACAGAGTGTTTGTTGTGGGGGAGGAAGGGAAAGGAGAATGTGAGCCGCTTGGAGACTCCTTCGGGTAGTGATAAAGCGGGATGTCAAATCCAAACTCCTCCTTCTTCTCCTTCTCCTTATTCTTCTTCTCAGCCGCTGGTATCCAGACAGATTTCTGTCTCTGACCAGAGCAATGCCTAGTCACCATTGGAAGCCTTATCCTCCAGGAATTTGCCTAATCCGCTTTTAAAGCCATCCAAGATGATGGCCTCATGTGGGAGAGAGTTCCATAGTTCAACCATCTGCTTCCTTTTATCTGCCCTGAATCCTCCAGCATGTCCATGATTTCTAATGTTACGAGAGAAGGAGAGAAGCTTTTCGGTATCCGCTTCCTCCAGAGCCTGCAGAATTTGATAGACTTCTATCATGTCACTTCATACTTGAAAAGTCAGTCCCGAATGCTGCAACCGTTCCTCATAGGGTAGTCCCTCCATCCATTTCAGCCGCCCTTTTCTGAACCCTTTCCAACGTTGCTTTTCTGGTGAGGTGACCCCAAAATAAGATGTTTACAGGGGAAACAATATTGCAGAACGGGACTGGGGTGTGCTGGTAGCGAGGTGAACATTCATGGAGCATTTGAGCCCCTGTGTGGTGCACTGAGCCAGTGTGGTGCAGTGGTTAAGAGCGGGA
The DNA here is from genome assembly GCA_034641385.1 of Darevskia mixta. NCBI lineage: Eukaryota > Metazoa > Chordata > Lepidosauria > Squamata > Lacertidae > Darevskia > Darevskia mixta. The sequence goes on from JAWWNH010000095.1 coordinate 2,705,249, forward strand.
GACTCGTAATCTGGTGAACCGGGTTCGCTTCCCTGCTCCTCCACATGCAGCTGCTGGGTGACCTTGGGCTAGTCCCACTTCTCTGAAGTCTCTCAGCCCCACTCACCTCACAGAGTGTTTGTTGTGGGGGAGGAAGGGAAAGGAGAATGTGAGCCGCTTTGAGACTCCTGCGGGTAGTGATAAAGCGGGATGTCAAATCCAAACTCTTCTCTGTGCTGGCGCCAACCGGTGTCCCCACGATGGCAGCGTAACCGCCAGTGCCTTTGAGGACACAGCAGTCATGGTAAGTGAGCGCCACGGCAAGTGATGGTGCCAGTGGAGCAAAAGCATTGAGATTGGGGACATTCCTACCCTTGCCAGTGCATGCCTGGGTGGCCACAGTGGCTGGGGATCACAAGTAGGGAGTGCCGAGTTCTGATCCTCCTTACTGTCTTCCCACAGGCACCTGGGCAGCCACCATGAGAACAGGGTGCTGGGCAAGGTGGGCCCTTGATGTACATGCCCTGGGCTCACCCTCGCCACAAATGCAGGAAGAAGAAGGAAGTGCAAGCATGGGAAAATAACGGTGCAAGGCAGGCCTGATACCCTGTTTCCCCTATTTTAAGACGTAGTCATAAAATAAGCCAGAGCAGGATTTTTTCGCATTTGCGAAATATAAGCCGTACCCCGAAAATAAGCCATAGTGATAGGCGCAGTTCTGGAGGGCGCCAAGGAAAAGGCGGGGCTGGGCATCCAGTCCCGCAACCAAAACCAGTCAGCCCCAGAAGCAGCGCTCAGGAACTCTGCAGAGCAGGGCACACAGGAAGGGGCAGCGGGCGCGACAAAGGCACTCCGAAGGTCTCTTCGCCCGCGCGCTCGCCCAACTCTGCTCGGCACAGAGCGCACGGGGCGACCGCCGTGGCGGAGAGGGAAGGCGGCACAGGCTTTCCCTGCTCTCCGCCACGACGAAATCCCCCAAGCCACCCCGTGCGTCACCCAAGAGACCCCTTGGAAAACAAGGCTTCTGTCGAGTTTTGAGGAGGGAAGGTGGCGGAGGAGCAGCAGGAGAGAGCGCCCAGCGAAAGCGGGTCTCTCTGGTGCCCGTTTCCTCAAAGCTCAGCTTGGATTCTCCCCCTGCTGCCAGCAAGCAAACAAAGAGCTCCGCGCCCGTCCTGTCCTTCGCAGCCCCAGAACTCGAGCGTGGCCTTGCCAAGGCGTGCTTACGTAATAAAAATAAGACATCCCCTCAAAATAAGCCATAGTGTGTTTTCTTGAAGAAGAAGAAATATAAGACAGTGTCTTAAAATAGGGGAAATGCGGTATATACATTTCTTTAAAAACGATGTTTCGGCTGTGTTTTTCGGGAACCAATTCTACAAGTCGGTGCTTCCGACCTAAAAAACTGCAACCTGATTCTGTGCAGCTCCTAAACAGACAGATTTACACCCCCCACAAAGCCCCAGAGTCTCTGTCTCTATTCCTAAAGGAAATTGACCACCGTTTGATATCATCCCCCCCCCCCGGCCCTCCGTAGTTCTGACATTTCTAGCTTGCCCCCAGCCTCGTGCAGTAGTGTCTCTTTCAGGTAATTATTGTGTAAAATTAAGCCAGTCTTGTACATGAAGCCAGCAAATTAGCCAAGGATTGAAGGTCAAAGAGATCTCATTTATAGAGTCTCTAAGAAAATGTTAAGAGCAAGTCTGTGTCAGATGGACCGGGATGCTGGATTATGTGGGGTCATGACAACAGGGACTGAAGTGTCATTGAGGACGATGTAACCACTCCGCAGGGCCCATCAGCACAATTGGGGATTTATCTCTTCCCAGCCTTACAAGAGCTACTGTGAAATCTAAGGCTGTGCGTGGCGGTGGGTTTTTAAAAGGAAGACCTTGAAAACGGCAAAATAAAATGCATGCTAAATTCTATTTTTGTTTAAAATTGCAACAGCAGTTTTAAAGGGCACCCTGAGCATTTCTGCTTGCATGCCGTGTCTGATGAAGGGTGCCTGACAACACAAGAGCAAGTCCTACCGGATCAGGCCAGCATCCTTTTCCACTGACGACCGACAGTCTCTCTCTCTCTCTGAACGGCTGAAGCCAATGTGCGTGTGGGATTTTGATGTGATCTCTGTGAGAGATCGTGGTTCAAATCGCCTCCTTCCGTTTAAGCCCACTCAACCACTTTGACCTGCGGAACTGGCACTGCTAGAGGTGCCCCTTAATACTCGTTTCACAGAACCACAGAATCATAAGACTTGGAAGGGGCCATGAAGGTCCTCTAGTCCAGCCCCCTGCAATGCAGGAATCTTTGAGCCCCAATGTAGGGCTCAAACCCACAACCCTGAGATTAAGGAGCATCTCCACTCCCATTATTCAGCCCGGACACTGAGGTCCAGCGCCGAGAGCCTTCTGGCGGTTCCCTCACTGTGAGAAGCAAAGCTACAGGGAACCAGGCAGAGGGCCTTCTCGGTAGTGGCACCCGCCCTGTGGAACGCCCTCCCAGCAGAGGTTAAGGAGATGAACAACTATCCGACATTCAGAAAATACCTGAAGGCAGCCCTGTTTAGGGAAGTTTTTAATGTATTTTAATATCTGTTGGAGGCCGCCCAGAGTGGCTGGGGGGACCCAGCCAGATGGGCGGGGTACAAATAATAAATTATTATAATATTATTATAAGAGTCCCATGCTCTACCGACTGAGCCATCACTGGTAAGAAATCATTTTTTAGTGTGGCAGCACCCACATTCCGGGACACTCTGCCTGTTGACACCAGGCAAGGTGGCTTCACTGTACTATTTGGCACCTGCTAAAAACATTTTTTTTTAACCCGGACTTGTAGAATGCTGGCCACCAATACCTCTTGGAGAAAGCAGAGGTTGTAGGTGGGAGAGTGTATGGGATGGTGGGTGGGGAGACAAGATTGGAGGGGGTGGGTGGGATCACTGCTGATGCCATGCTTTAACTAAGCACTGTGTGCAGAGCTTCCTTTTGTCTGTCCCGAATCTTCCAGCCTTCAGCTTCTTTGGATGCCCCCAAGTTTTAACATTACGTGAAAAAACCAGTGTGGTGTAGTGGTTAAGAGCGGTGGACTCGTAATCTGGGGAACCGGGTTCGCTTCCCCGCTCCTCCACATGCAGCTGCTGGGTGACCTTGGGCTAGTCCCACTTCTCTGAAGTCTCTCAGCCCCACTCACCTCACAGAGTGTTTGTTGTGGAGGTATCTGAAGAAGTGTATATTCTTCACATTTTGTTGTTGTTTGTTGTGGAGGTATCTGAAGAAGTGTGCATGCACACGAAAGCTCATACCAAGAACAAACCTAGTTGGTCTCTAAGGTGCTACTGGAAGGAATTTTTTTATTTTGTTGTGGGGGAGGAAAGGAAAGGAAAATGTTAGCGCTTTGAGACTCCTTCGGGTAATGATAAAGCGGGATATCAAAACCAAACTCTTCTTCTTCTTCTTCTTCTTCTTCTTCTTCTTCTTCTTCTTCTTCTTCTTCTTCTTCTTCTTCTCATCATAGAGTTGGAAGAGACCACAAGGGCCATCCAGTCCAACCCCCTGCCAAGCAGGAAACACCATCAAAGCATTCCTGACAGGTGGCTGCCAAGCCTCTGCTTAAAGACCTCCAAAGAAGGAGACTCCATCACACTCCTTGGCAGCCAATTCCACTGTCAAACAGCTCTTACTGTCAGGAAGTTCTTCCTAATGTTTAGGTGGAATCTTCTTTCTTGTAGTTTGAATCCATTGCTCCGTGTCCTCCTCCTCCTCCTCCTCCTCCTCCTCCTCCTCCTCCTCCTCTTCTTCTTCATAATTTTAGACACTCCTATCGTGTCGACTCTTGCTCACATTCTCTCCAGACTAAGAAGTCCCAAATGCTGTAACCTTTCCTCATAAGGGAGGTGCTGCATCCCCTCGATCATTTTATTGCCCAACTTTTTCCAGCGCCACAACATCCCTTTTCAAAGGACCATAGGATTGTAGAATTGGAAGGGTCATCTAGCCCAACCCCCTACAATGCAGGAATCTCAGCTAAAGACTCCCTGACCGATGCCCACCCAAACTCTGCTTCAAAACCTCCAAGGAAGGAGAGACCACCACTGGAGAACAGCCCTTACCATCAGAAAGTTTTTCCTAAGGTTGAGTCGGAATTTGCTTTCCTGCTGTTTGAATCCACTGGATCTATTGAAGCTACCCTCTGGAGCAGCAGAAAACAAGCTTGCTCCATTGTCCATGTGGCAGCCTTTCAGATATTCGAAGATGATGACCAGGTGAGGTGAGGTGAGCAGCAATGTACAATGTAATCTAAGTGCAGATTTCACCACAGATTTGTGTAACAGCATCATGATAAGTAGAGACTTATAGGAGCCAACTCCTAGGGGCCGAGGTGCCTTTGGCCCACTCAATAAAATATTTGAGGGGTCTGGACACCCCCAAAACTTGATGGGCATTGCCATTCAAATGGTGTGCATGCACCACCACACATAATCTTGCGATCAGTACTGTGGGGTGGGGCTTACCTGGCCACCCCCATATTTTATTAATGTTGGCACCCCTGAGTAGAGATAAATCGTGGCATACAGTGGTACCTGGGGTTAAGAACTTAATTCGTTCCGGAGGTCCGTTCTTAACCTGAAACTGTTCTTAACCTGAGGTACCACTTTAGCTAATGGGGCCTCCTACCGCCACCACGTGATTTCTGTTCTCATCCTGAAGCAAAGTTCTTAACTCAAGGTACTATTTCTGGGTTAGCGGAGTCTGTAACCTGAAGCGTCTGTAACCTGAAGCGTCTGTAACCCGAGGTACCACTGTACGGGATAGCCTGGATCTTTTCAAAAGCGCCCGGACTTTATTTCTCAGCACATTCTTGCCAAATTACAAATGAGGGGGAAAACCCAGGTTGGTGAATGGGGCTGTATCGTCTCTGGCCTGCGTCTCGTATCAGAGAGAGAGAGAGAGTCATCGTATCCTGAGCTCATAACCTCTATTTCCTCCTTGAAACCTGGGTCATAGCGGTACTTAGCTAAATTATATAACTGCAAACAAAGTGTGACAGCTTTATTTGTAATTATACTGCATTTAAAGGGAACAAGATGAGCTTAATGAGTTAATAAAGTGGCTGTCTGTCAAAGCCCCGCTGCTTTGCATAGAAAGATCTCCCTGGTCCCTCCAGAGGCAGACAGGGCCCGGAGCTCATGAATATGCATCGGGGCCTGTCAAGGAGGGTGAAGGCGGCTCGCCATGGCAACGGGCCTGCAGGTAGCGGCTTTGAGGCCAGCTGCCCCGAGAGGTCCCAGGCGGCTTGTACAAAGTGAAGACTTGCGAGGGGGCGCTCGTTTTGTCTTTGGCGCTCTCGACAAAACAAAGACAACTCACTCCTTTGGTTGCCTGCCACATTTTTTATTCATAAACAAGCTGTTGCCTGTACTGACATGATAAAGCTCAGAGTCTGAGGGGGGAGGCAAACATCTGAATGCAAATCCTCGTCTGGTACAAATCCATATTATTATACGCCAGCTATTCTTCCTCTCCACCGACGACAACTCCCCACCACACACACACACACACACACACACTTTCCGTTTTCGCCTTGTGCTAAGCTAGGCAGGATCTCGGTTCGAGACAGGCCTCCGGCCCCAGTCGTAGCAGTGCTGGGGTGGAAAGAAAAATCGAACACGCCGGCATGTCAAGCATTGCTGCGTGTAAAAGAAGGCCTCCGTCCTTTGCGTGATTTCTGAGGAGAGAGACAGGGTGAAAACTGTGGGGCTTCTTTCCAGGGATGGAGGAGGATTTCGATTCAGTTTGCATCGAAAGGAGAAGCTACCTAATTTGCAGCGTCAGAAATGGTACGCGGACCCCAAAGCAGCCGTCCCTCAAAATTCGCACGTCTCTGAATTTTACGATGCAATTTATCCGGCAAAGAAATGCATACAAAATGCACACATTAGGGTAGAAAATCCAGATATTAGCGAAAATAACGTACAAAAATGCATTCTTTTAGGGAAAATGCAAAAAAGAAAGGGTGCGTGAGGGGGAAAATGTATATCGTAGGAGAGATTTGCACTGAAACGCTGATGGATTTCATGAGGACTTAAAAACAACAACCTCAAATTTATTTGGGAAGGTGAAGAATTCAACTCAAGACTGGAAAAATGAGTGAATCAGAACAAGCGAATTGAAAGACCGCTGTCCTAGGAAATTCACACTTCTCCAAATGTTGCAAAACAGTTCTCTAAATAAATAATAGTGGTCTGTAGCCAGCACTCATCCTACTCAGAGTAGACCTGTTGAAAGGATATGACTGACTTGGGTCCTTTAATTTCAGTGGGTCTTTCTGAGTAGAATTTAGTTTGATGCAACCCAATAGGTAACAAACACTGCACATATTTGACGGAAGGGTGCCTAAGCATTCATATGTTGGTGGAAATAACATAATAAAGGCAATAGGGAAAATTGCAAAAATATATTTATTGAGGGAAAACTGCATTCACAAATGTGCACATTAGAGGAAATGAGCACTGAAATGTTGATGAATTTTCATCACTGTTTCATATATAAAAAATTCAAACTGATGTGGAAATGTGGAGACGGAAAAGTGAGAAACTGAGAGAAAACCCAAAAGGAAAGATTGGTCCAAGGCTAAGCAAAAGATCATACTACCAGTGAGTGGATCTAGGGGGATAGGCTTCAGACTTGTTTAGTTAGCCGGTTTCCGGTCTCCTGATTAACACAGTGTTTAATTAAACTGATCTCTGTTTGGTCACACACTTGTTTACTGAGGGCGATAACCAGTGTTAAGTCACTCCCAGAGTCAACTGACTGAAATCAGTGAACGTGACTAAATGTAGGTCCAATTAATTCTAACGGGTCTACTTTTGACTATAATGTAGGTCTGCATCTGCACTATTCATTTAAAGCACTATCGGACCACTTTATACAGGCATGGCTTCCCCCGCAAAGAATCCTGGGAAGTGTAGTTTGTTAAGGGTGCTGAGAGTCATTAGGAGACCCCGTTCCCTTCACAGAATAGAATATCAGTCAATCCCTCTCCCCAACGAATTCTGTGAATTGTAGGTCTGCGAGGGGAATGGGGGATCTCCTAAGAATTCTCAGCACCCTTACCAAATGAGAGTTCCCAGGATTCTTCGGGGGAAGAAGCCATGGCATCTAAAAGTGGTATGAACATGAGCCTCTTGGTCTCAGAGTCGTGGGTTTGAGCCCCACGTTGGGTAGGCTAGACGAATCTCCTGGTCCCTTCCAACTCTACAACTCTATGATTTTAAGAAATACAGTGGTACCTCTGTATTTTAAGAAATACAGTAGTACAGACGCTTCAGGTTACAGATGCTTCATTTTACAGACTCCGCTAACCCAGAAATAGTACCTCGGGTTAAGAACTTTACCTCAGGATGAGAACAGAAATCGTGCGGTGGTGGCGCGGCGGCAGCGGGAGGCCCCATTAGCTAAAGTGGTACCTCAGGTTAAGAACAGTTTCAGGTTAAGAACGGACCTCCAGAACAAATTAAGTTCTTAACCTGAGGTACCACTGTAGATAGTACAGATGGGGTGTGTGTGCCCTAGAACGGGCACCCCCAGGCCCTTGCAGAGCCAGGCAGAGGTCCGGGCCAGGTAGATAATCTGCCCCCCCCTTTTTTGCCCTGGGGATCTCCATTGTTGATCGAAAGAAAGACTTAATTTGTTTTAATATATTGAAACTTCTCTCATTGGAATCCAATTTTGGATAAGTTTTTTTTTTTTTTTCATTTTACTGAAAACCAAGAAACTATGCTATCTGAGATGTGATGCATTGTTCTTTGAGTACTTTTTTCTGTTGTTTTTTTTTTACTGATGGCTGACCAAGGCCCCCTTTGGAATCGGAGGCCCGGTCCGATATGACCCCTCCTCTGTCTGGTCCTGGGCACCCCAGTACTGGCTTGCCTTTCTTTTCCTCCATCCAGGGAAGAAAGAGGCACGGTCAGCGTTCAAGGACACATTCCAGCCAGCAAAAACACCCAAGGAGGGTGTGAGGCAGGGCCACTGAGGGTCAGAGCCTGGGGAGAGGCATCCAAGGGCCAGGCTTGGAGAGGCTTGGAGGGCCACATTCATCCCCTGGATCTGAGTTTCCCAACCCTGGGACTATAATATGAGAAACCCATTCTGCTTCAGCACTGACGCCCAGGATGACTGGCGGTTCCTCGGCCCGTTGACTTCTCTCACGGGGCCTTTCTGGAGTGTTCTGGCAGCCGTGATCCAATCAATGCCGGGCCCTCTGGTTGTGGACAGGAGTTGAGGCTTAATCCTAATCTATATTGACCGCTTCATTTCTACGTCTGCCAATTTGCATCAGGGTCTTATCTTAAGCAATGATGCAAGCCTGTCCCATTCTCTCACAGGAATCTATAATCAGAGGGCGGGGGAATTCCCCCCCCTCTCCTCCTGGCTTTCTCGTTAACGTCCATTCTGATGAAAAACACGCTGATCTACCAGAGAGGTGCCGGGATGCGTCTGTCTTAATATTTATCCACTTTCATCTCCAATCTGTTTAGTTTCTCCAAATGCCTCTTTGCCAAGGCAGGGAGTCTGTGGAAGCCCGTTCCCAAGTTATGGATCGTTTGAGTTTTAGGAGCCCAGTTGAATGGATCAGAACTGTTCTCATGGGTGGAGTTCGTCCATTTTTGGGTTTTTTGGGGGGCATAGCTGTCAACCCTCCCTTTTTTTGCGGGAAACTCCCTTATTCCAATGCTGTTTCCCGCTGCTATCCCGGATTGTTGATATCCCTTAAATTTCCCGGATTTCCAAGGAAGCAGCTCCTCTCCCTCCCTGCCGGCCAGGGAGGCTCCTCAGCTGCGTTGCTCGGCTGCCAATAAGGAGTCTGAGACCGACTGGGGGCGGAGCTTGCATGCCTTGTGCAGCCAGACCCTCACGCCCAACCAGACAGACAGCCTGCCTGCCGTCTATGCGCTTGCTCTTTCGCTCACCCGTTCGCGCGCAGCCTCTGGAGCGCAGGGTGGCGAGGCTACTTGGTGCCATTGCACCACCCTCGCGGCATCCCTTATTTTCAAATCCGAAAGTTTGGAAAAATCCCTTATTTTCAAATCCGAAAGTTGACAGCTATGTGGGGGGGGCGATGGATGGAATTGTGCATCTGGACAAACTTGGTTCTGTTCCCAAAAGAGGTGTTGAAAAGGATGAAAAAGGAGATGGGCCCAGCAAGGAAGATAACAGCACTACAGATTTAGAGTTAGCGAATGTTAGAAATTGGTAAAATGCTAGAATTTAGTAGGTAATAGTTGGTTTACGGAATGGAAGATTCCAGGCCAGTGGACAAATACAGGCTAAGCTTCCTTTCCAACTCAGGGCCTCACCTGGGATAGAGGCTGTTAACATGACAGAAGGTGTTGATGGCCCATCACAGAGAAATCCCTGGTTCTTTCCCAACAGAAGTTGCCAAGGTTATGCTGAGCAATGGCGTAGGTTGTAGGGAAATCCCAGTTCTAACCACTTCACCCCATAAATACCCCCTGACAGAACACAGCCACCTACAGCCTTCTCCCCTATGGAGCTGCATAACACCCTTATAAAGCCGCCTGGGGTTTGTGTGTGTGTATATATATATATTAAATATACATGTTTTAATTGCAAGTTTCTAGATCTCATGGTTGCAAGGACAAGCTTTAAAAGATTCCACCCCCTGAAAAAAACATTGCTTGGCTAAAGGCTCGTGCGAGGCTGAGTCTTGTGCCTGCGTTGCATTCTGTCACCAATTTCTGATTAGCTCTGGATGGCCTGAGTTTAGGTGGTAATTTACAGCTGCACCTGACCCCGGCTCCCCTTCTGCTTCCAAAAAGCCGGCAAGAGAGGGACCACACGGCTTGGACCGTGACTGCTGCCCATAAACATGATTTATCGCAGGCCTTTAGGGAGAGACACTACCTCTCTCGGCATCAAGTTATTTTACCAGATGGACTGTCTGTTACGCCAGCGATAAGCTTGGACAGTGACTTAGCTGATCACAAAAAGCTGCCTCGTATCTCTCTCCCCCACCCGCCCCGATTCCTTCCCTCCCGTGCTCTTCTGGGTGCGTTCGAGCGAGCTGGTCAGACACGGCCTGCCACATGCAAAAAGGACCGATGCTCCGTGGAATACACGCAGGTTTGATGTTTTTTAATTGGTGAGATTTGCGTGTTTTAACACAGGGGTGTGGAACCTCAGATCCAGTGGGCCAAATGTGGCCCTCCAGGTCTTCCTGCCTGGCCCTCAAAACTTTCCCTGGGCCACACCCCTGACCAGCCCTGCTCTGCACCCTCCTCATGTGTTTTTTCCTTGGCTGGAACATGCCTCTTGCACTCTGATCATCCTTCTCGCTGGATGGGAGACAGTGTAAAAGGCAAAGGTAAAGTTCACATTACTTGCTCCTCCCACTCTTGCCTCTGGCCCCGCCCACCATTTCCATGCCCCTCCCCTCCCCTGAAGGTTACACACAGAAAGTAATAGGGCTCTCAGGCTGAACAAGTTCCCCCAGTCCCCCAGATAAAAGACAAGCACGAAATTTGGCATCGGGCAGCTCTTTGGAGTTTGCTGCCATCCTGAAAATTTCAGCCTTGATTGAAAAACAAGTGAGAGAAAAACAAGTGAGAGAAACTGTGTCCAGTTCTGGGCACCACAGTTCAAGAAGGATACTGACAAGCTGGAACGTGTCCAGAGGAGAGCAACCAAAATGGTCAAAGGCCTGGAAACGATGCCTTATGAGGAACGGCTTAGGGAGCTGGGTATGTTTAGCCTGGAGAAGAGAAGGTTCAGGGGTGATATGATAGCCATGTTCAAATATATAAAAGGATGTCCTATAGAGGAGGGAGAAAAGTTGTTTTCTGCTGCTTCTGAGAAGAGGACACGGAGCAATGGATTCAAACTACAAGAAAGAAGATTCCACCTAAACATTAGGAAGAACTTCCTGACAGTAAGAGCTGTTTGACAGTGGAATTTGCTGCAGAGGAGTGTGGTGGAGTCTCCTTCTTTGGAGGTCTTTAAGCAGAGGCTTGACAGCCACCTGTCAGGAATGCTTTGATGGTGTTTCCTGCTTGGCAGGGGGTTGGACTGGATGGCCCTTGTGGTCTCTTCCAACTCCATGATTCTATGATTCAAACACAACCCCGAGAAGAAGTCTGGGCAGTGGCTGTCCTAGGGGAGCTTCATGGCCGAGCAGAGATTTGAACTCTGGTGGCTGTAGGTTCTAGTCCAGCTCTCTAACCATGACACTTGCAGGCCACCACTGCTGGTAAGCCTGTGACTCCCTGTACATGGGGATCATCAATGCAGGATCAGGCCTACGGAAGGCCCTTTGCGAGTAGCTAGCCCTGGTCCGTGGAACGGGCACCAGCCTGAGCAGCAAGCAGGTGGAAAATAAGAAATCTCTCTCACACAAATATGCTAAATGACGAGTCCCCCCACCTCCGTCGTCACCCCCCACCCCCGGCCACCCATCTTTTAGCTGCGGTCTTCATCCCTCGGCATAGAGAACAGGCCTGTTCATCCGCCAACCGTAGAAAATCAATTTCCCACATAAAAATATTAGCGCTTGGGCTTAAAATATTAACATTTGGATTGCGTTGCCCTTGGAAGCTCGGGGGTGGAATCGGAGTTTAGCATCAGCAGTTTAGACACAGATACGGATTTTTTTTTAAAAAAATACTTTTTAAAAAGACTGTAAGCGTGGCAGCTTTTCTGCGTGCATTATTTCACCGAGAAAGGTGTCTTTAAAAGGGATATGATGGGGGGGGGAGGAGGAGAGGGATGGGCTGTGCTCTGCAATAGCTCTCTCACATTAGTATTACACAGGCTAAAAGGATTGCAATGGCTGCCAATTAGTTCCCGGGTTAAGTTCAAGGTGCAGGCACTGGGGCGCAGAGCCCTATACAGCTTGGGGCCAGGATACCTGGGGGGATATCTCACCCCTTGCAAACCTGGCTGGTCACTGCCCTTTGCAGGAGAAGCAGATACCATCTCATCACGAGGCCTGCTCTTTATGGTGGAGGAACGGGGCCTTTGCTGTGGTGGCACCTGTGCTTTGGAGCTCTCTCTCTCTCCTGCATTTCTCCGATGAAAATAGTGATAGCCTATTCTACACCAGGAAGCTTCTCCCTTGTTTGATCTCCCTGTCATGGGCCAGGAGTCAGCTTCGCCAGCTGAAGGGGGAAGAAGGCAGAGTGACTCCACCTGCAGCTGATCAGCCTTCAAGGACACAGAGGAGAAGGCACTGATGATACCCACCTGGCTTCAGCCTTCTTAACCAGAACTCTCAGCAGCAGTCAGATGCTGGAAACAACGCCTGTGGTTCCTGGTCCCAACTTCCTGCTTCCTGTTCTTTGTCTGGACCCTTAATTATCTGACTACGTGGATTGCTGTTTGCCTGACCGTCGGAAAGGACTTGACTTAGGAGTATAGCATCTAGATCAAGGGAAGTAATAGTACCACTGTATTCTACTCTGGTCAGACCCCACCTGGAATACTGTGTCCAGTTCTGGGCACCACAGTTCAAGAAGGATACTGACAAGCTGGAACGTGTCCAGAGGAGGGCAACCAAAATGGTCAAAGGCCTGGAAACGATGCCTTATGAGGAACGGCTTAGGGAGCTGGGTATGTTTAGCCTGGAGAAGAGAAGGTTAAGGGGTGATATGATAGCCATGTTCAAATATATAAAAGGATGTCATATAGAGGAGGGAGAAAGGTTGTTTTCTGCTGCTCCAGAGAAGCGGACACGGAGCAATGGATTCAAACTACAAGAAAGGGACATGGAGCAATGGATTCAAACTACAAGAAAGAAGATTCCACCTAAACATTAGGAAGAACTTCCTGACAGTAAGAGCTGTTCGACAGTGGGATTTGCTGCCAAGGAGGGTGGTGGAGTCTCCTTCTTTGGAGGTCTTTAAGCAGAGGCTTGACAGCCACCTGTCAGGAATGCTTTGATGGTGTTTCCTGCTTGGCAGGGGGTTGGACTGGATGGCCCTTGGGGTCTCTTCCAACTCTAGGATTCTATGATTCTATGACTTCATATGCTGACTCTGCCAAGCATATCTCAGAGACTCTTATCTTTGAACTGGGGATTTTTATTCCGGGCTGCTGTACACACCACACTTTTCAAGGGCGCGACTTCCCCCAAAGAATCCTGGGGACTAGTTTAAGCCTACAATTCCCAGTACGCTTAACAAACTACAGTTCCCAGGATTCCTTGAGGCTTGGGCGGGGGAAGTCATGTGCTTTAAATGTGCGGTGTGTACACAGCCCCAAGTCTGCATCCGTATTGGATTTGGAGTTGTTTTTACACATGCAAGTGTTTTTAATTGTTTTTACGTAAGGAAGTGCTTTTAATTGCTTCGTTTTAAATTGTTATAATTGCTTTTATATATTTGAAATGGGGCAATTGTCTTTATTGCTGATGTTTTTATTGGGAAACCGCTTCAGGGCATTTTACGGGAAGCGATTTAACAAAGGGACTCAAATATATAAATAAAACTAAATGGGGAATAATCGCCCAGCGGTCTGGTCCTTTTCAGCCTAAAAGCCTGTGAGATTTCTCCACTCTGCTTTCTTCTATTCCTAAAGATGTATTTGTATTAAAGGATTGTAAGGTGCCCATGGAAGGTTGGAGTGTCTACAGGAGGTATTAGGGACAAGAAATATATCTGGGGTTGGATAAGCTGGAATATAATATTCCGTATGATCAATGCAGATAGAACAGCTGCATTTTCAAAAGCTGGAGTTCTTGTTGCAAAGTACACTAGAATAAATGTTACCAAGAACTCTGGCCACAAGTTTTAACAAAAGAATAAATTTACTTGTGAGTAAATTCAAATATCATATCAATCCTGTTAGGAATTACAGTCTTAAACGAAAATAATAGTTTCACAATGAAAAGTCTTTTGGAGGTTGAAGTAAGGGCTTCTGAGATGTGAATCAGATGTGTGATGCGAAAACTGGAAACCAGGACAGGGCCCTGTTTCGGAGCAGATGCCTTCTTCAGCTCGTTTTTTGAAAAGAATGTGTATAATATATAGTTTCTGTTTCTTATGAATCTTTGGTAAATGTAGCGTCTTAGATAAGTGGATCAATGTGTATCCAAGTTCTCCTGTGTTTTCTATGCTATTCCTAACAGGATTGATATGATATTTGAATTTACTCACGAGTAAACTTATTCTTTTGTTAAAACTTGTGGCCAGAGTTCTTGGTAACATTTATTCTAGTGCATTTTCAAAAGCTGGCAGACTAACCTTTGCACATGGTTTTAGACAGCAGAGGCAGAACACCTGCTAAGGAAACATAGGAAACTTCCTTCTCCTGAGGCAGACCATTGATCCACCTTGCTCAATATTGCCTACACTGACCGGCAGCGACACTCCAGGAATTCAGGCAGGGAGCTTCTCTACCTGGAGATGCCGGGGATTGAACCTGGAATCTTCTGCATGCAAGGCAGATGCTCCGCCCACTGAGCTATGGCTACTTCTTCACCACCTGTTACGTGCCCAGCTTAAGTGCCCACGGAATCCTTCCTTCAATCCAGACAGGCCATAGCGCAGCTCTAACCAGAAGCAGTTATTTAGGGCCTCCTACAACATGGGAGGTGCTGTGGGTTAAACCACAAAGCCTAGGGCTTGCGGATCAGAAGGCCGGGGGTTCGAATCCCCACAATGGTGTGAGCTCCCGATGCTCGGTCCCAGCTCCTGCCCACCTAGCTGTTCGAAAGCACGTCAAAATGCAAGTAGATAAATAGGTACCACTCCGGCGGGAAGGTAAACGGCGTTTCCATGCACTGCTCTGGTTTGCCAGTAGCGGCTTAGTCATGCTGGCCACATGACCCGGAAGCTCTACGCAGGCTCCCTCGGCCAATAAAGCGAGATGAGCTTCGCAACCCCAGAGTCGGATACGACTGGACTTAACGGTCAGGGGTCCCTTTACCTTTTTACAACTCCCATCACCCCCAACTGCTGCCTATGCTAGCTGGGGGCTGATGGGAGATGGAGTCCAAGGACACTTGGAGGGCCACAGATGCTCCCCACCTTTGCTTTTAAAGGAGTGACATCAGTTTCTAGGATCCTGCCTATGAAACCCCTAGAGACCCCCCCCCCCAGCTATTTTTGGCAAAGAACTGTTGGGGGTGCAGTATATAGAATCATATGCTCATAGAATTGCAGAGTTGGAAGAGACCTTGCAGTGGCAGACTTTGGTAATACGGTGCCCTGAGCGAAGACAAAATTTGGCGCCCTCCCCTCCCCTCCCCTCCGACAGCGGATCCAGTGGTCTACTTGGAGGTTGGCAGTGGAGCAGCAGGGAGGAGGAGAACTACCTGCCCCATCCAGCCCCCATGCTTATCTTCGGTGGGGTGGGGCGGCTGCGCTTCCTCTCCAGCTGCCCTCACACCACTGGAAGAGAGCCAGTGCGGTGTAGTGGTTAAGAGCGGTAGACTCGTAATCTGGTGAACCGGGTTCGCTTCCCCTCTCCTCCACATGCAGCTGCTGGGTGACCTTGGGCTAGTCACACTTCTCTGAAGTCTCTCAGCCCCACTCACCTCACAGAGTGTTTGTTGTGGGGGAGGAAGGGAAAGGAGAATGTGAGCCGCTTTGAGACTCCTTCGGGTAGGGATAAAGCGGGATATCAAATCCAAACTCCTCCTTCTCAAAGCAGGCCTCACCTCTCTCTCTCTTCCCTTCTCTATCCCACCCCCACCATTCAGCCCGGACACTGACATCCAGTGCCGAGGGCCTTCTGGCGGTTCCCTCACTGCGAGAAGCAAAGCTACAGGGAACCAGCAGAGGGCCTTCTCGGTGGTGGCGCCCACCCTGTGGAACGCCCTCCCAGCAGAGGTCAAAGCGATAAACAGCTACCTGACATTTAGAAAATACCTGAAGGCAGCCCTGTTTAGGGAAGTTTTTAATCTGTGATATTTTAATATATTTTGATATTTGTTGGAAGCCGCCCAGAGTGGCTGGGGAGACCCGGCCAGATGGGCGGGGGTACAAATAATAAATTATTATTATTATTATTAAATAAAAAAGGAAGTGTGTGTGTGTATGTGTGTAGGGGAATATATGTACTTTTGGCAGCTGTCGAAAAGGACCCGGGGAAGTTAGAGAGAGAGAGCTGACTGTTGCCAAATGTTGACCATCGGAGATGAGACACCCACTTCCATTCCCCCCCCCCCCCGGCCATCTCGTAACTCTCTGTGAAATCCCGCTGCATCCCAACCCTGGAGCGGCATTACTATTCCGGCCGCAGCCTTCCCAAGGAAAATAGAAGCAGTAGATTGAGGCCTGTTTTCATATTTGATGGAGGACTAGATAAATGGCAGTCAGGTTGCATTGATAAGGCCCTGCTCTGGGGCCTAACCTCTCTCTCAGAAAGCCTCTTACTATTCATAGAGGAGAGCTATCTGTACAGCTGCACCTTGACACAAATATATCTGCACCTCAGATGAACCAATTCGCCCAGAAATTACAGCACTGGGGATTGCATCTGTGGGAGGAAGGTGGCGGGTGGGGGGGGGGGGAGAGGAGAAGCTAAGGAGGAGGGCGAATGCAAGAATTGCCTCTCCTCCCCGCACCCCCGCATGCCTCTTTTCAACTCTTGGCCAAATAGCCTTTCCAAGAAGCAAGCTCTCTCTCCTTCACTTTTGCAGAAGTTCACGGGTTTTGACGGAGGAAAGGAGAAGTGAAAATGGCCTCTTTGACTTACCGGTACATGGTCCGATGCTGCCAGCTTTTGAGACGCAGAGACATAGAGGAGCTGTCTCTCACAGAGCCAGGACATGGGGCCATTCGGCTCAGGGTTGTTTACACTGGCAGGCAGCGGCAGGCAGGGGGCATTCCCAGCTCTACCTGGAGATGCTGGGGATGGAACCGGGGACCTTCTGCATGCTGAATATCATCCTCGGAACCCCTCTGAACCCAATGGGTTTGTGAGAGATGCAGCATCCTAGTCCTCATGGTTCTGAATGAAAGGTAGTTTAAATAATAATAATAATAATAATAATAATAATAATAATAATAATAATAATAATAATTTATTATTTATACCCCGCCCATCTGGCTGGGTTTCCCCAGCCACTCTGGGCGGCTTTCAACAGAACATTAAAATACAATAATCTACAAAACATTATAAGCCTCCCTAAACAGGGCTGCCTTCATATGTCTTCTAAAGGTCTGATAGTTGTTCTCTTTGACATCTGAAGGGAGGGCGTTCCACAGGGCGGGTGTTTTCCCAAAAATTAGACACTGTCTTATATTTATTTTTCCTCAAGAAGACACACTATGGCTTATTTTCAGGGGATGTCTTATTTTTATTACGTAAGTATGGTACAACAATCTACATTAATTCAAATATAGTGAAGTCTATCACTATGTCTTATTTTCGGGGTATGGCTTATATTGCGCAAATGCTTAGAAATCCTGCTATGGCTTATTTTATGGGTATGTCTTATTTTCGGGGAAACAGGGTAGGAATGTAGGAAGCTATCTGACACTGAGTTAGGCAGTCGTCCCATCTAGCACAGTGCTGCCGACACTGACTGGCAGCAGCAGCTCTCCAGGGTTTCAAGTGGGCGAATGGAGGTCTCTTCCAACCTGACCCGCAGATCCCAGGGATGGAACCGGACGCCTTCTGCATGCACAAGCAGAGCTCCGGTCCTTCGCTTAAAAATAAATTAAGTTGCTAGTCCTCATGCCAGTGTTGAATCAAACAAGAAAGTAGGAAGCTGCCTTATACCATGTTGGACCTCCCCCCCCCCCGCCCAATAGTGTCAAAATCCACTGAGGAACACTCAAAATTCCAATTTCTATTGTGAATTTTAGGCCACCCTCCCGTTTTCCATTCCACAGCCAGATGCGTTTGTCCCCCCCCCCCCCCAGTTATCAGGCTCACGGCTTCGCCGCGTCCCCAGAAGGGAACTCTGAATGACTTCGCCACATTTAAAGGCTTTTTGCTGATGACATGAGTTTTTCCTTTTCTTTTTTAATTCGCCGCAAGAGACGCGAGCGGATAATTCGTCTGCCCGAGGGGGCAGTGCCGGAGCGGGGAAACGGCCCCCAAGTTGGGGTGGTGTGTGTTGGGGGGGGAGAGAGAGCCCTTTACAATGAGAGTCCCCATGGGAGCTGGGACCCGAGATCCTCATGATGATGATGGATGCCCGTTGGGGACGCCCCGCATCTCTCCCCAGAAAATTAAAAGCCTATTTGGTGCTCTGCTAACAATGCACCGCCTTGAAACCTCCCCCTTATCAATCAGCCTGGGCTCTTCTTCTTCCTCCTCCTCCTCCTCCTTGAACAACAAATAGTCCACCTCCAAGAGATACATGGGTGCTGCATTCAGTCTAAATGCTCTCCACTTCATTTGGACATTTCCTATTCATGCAGAAGGTTTGTTTGTTTGTTTTTAAATTGGTTTAGACCAGCTGTGGGGAGGTTTTCTCAGCCTGAGGGCCACACTACCTTCTGGGTAACTTTCTGGGGGCCACATGACAGTGGTGGGTGGGGCCAGAGGCAAAAGTGGGTGGAGCATCACATACTAATTTTACCTTGGTACAGACTAGACTAGACTAGAGCCAGTGTGGTGTAGTGGTTAAGAGCGGTAGACTCATAATCTGGTGAACTGGGTTCGCGTCTCCGCTCCTCCACATGCAGCTGCTGGGTGACCTTGGGCTAGTCACCCTTCTCTGCAGTCGCTCAGCCCCACTCACGTCCCAGAGTGTTTGTTGTGGGGGAGGAAGGGAAAGGAGGATGTGAGCCGCTTTGAGACTCCTTCGGGTAGTGATAAAGCGGGATATCAAATCCTCCTCCTCCTCTTCCTCTTCCTCCTCTTCTTCCTCTTCTTCTTCTTCTTCTTCTTCTTCTTCTTCTTCTTCTTCTTCTTCTTCTCCTCCTCCTCCTCCTCCTCCTCCTCCTCCTCTCTTTCTCTCTCTTTCCCTCTCTCCCCTCCATCCTTCCTCCGGGTAAGCAAATGGCTGTGTTAGAGCTCAAGGACACATTTCTACCCAGACAAAAACACCCAAAGAGGATGTGAAGCAGATCTACTGAGGAGTGTTGGTCTGAGGAAAGGGCGTGTGGCCTGCGGACATTTCCGAGCCCCAGCCCACAGAGTGCAGGCTGATCTCTCATTTATTACTTACTACTGTAGTTGGGAACTGTTTTCGGCTCTGCCCAGGAAGTTTTAGAAACCCAATCATATTGTGGTTTTTAAATGGACAGTGAAATTTGTGAGTTTGGACCTATCATGCCAAAGATCGGGTGAAGCCATGCCAAAGTCACATTTTGGTGCGCCAGCTGGAATCAAAATGGTGCCCGGTGTCCAGTGACTAAGACTGCCCCCCGCACCCGGCAACCCTCATGCTGAGTTTGGCGATGATATCTCAAGAGGCAGCCAGACCGATGACAAAGTCATGATTTGGCCCACTGTCTTGATTCAAAATGGTGCCTGGTGTCCAAAAGGCAACAAAGACCCCCATATGTGGTGTAGTGTGGTGTAGTGGTTAAGAGCGGTAGACTCGTAATCTGGTGAACCAGGTTCGCGTCTCCGCTCCTCCACATGCAGCTGCTGGGTGACCTTGGGCTAGTCCCACTTCTTTGAAGTCTCTCAGCCCCACTCACCTCACAGAGGGTTTGTTGTGGAGGTATCTGAAGAAGTGTGCATGCACATGAAAGCTCATACCAAGAACAAACCTAGTTTTGGGAAAGGAGAATGTGAGCCGCTTTGAGACTCCTTCGGGGGAGTGATAAAGCGGGATATCAAATCCAAACTCTTCTTCTTCTTCTTCTCTTCTACCCATCTTGGGAAGCCCTGCGCAGAGTCTGGAGATGATGTCTCGAGAGGCGGCCGAACGTATAGAGAACAAATGGACAAATGGCCGAGCCATTTCTTCAAATGTAAGAGTAGATCAGAAGCTACTTATTTTATCCCATTCCTATCACAGCCTTTGGGCAAAACTGCATGGACAATTTCCACGTTACGAGAAATGCCGGTGAATTTTCGTGAGGATTAAAAAAAAAAATTACAATAAATTCACAAACTGAAGTGGAAATGTGGTAAGCATGGTTTAAGATTGCGAAAAACTTTGCCTGTCCTTTTCTCTCTCGGCTTTCCATTTTTTCAATTGCATTTGTAGAAAGCAATTCCTTCCTGAAACCTTTGCTGCACAATGCCTGCCCCCCCCCACAAATTCTGCCACATTTTGGCTGGTTGTCTGACATTTTGGCAGCTCCGGCTTCCACCGCTGAGTACCACATGGCCCTATCGCCTCAGGGGTGGGATGGGCAGCAGGTTTGACCGAAGAAGGCTGGCCCCAAATGATCCGTCTTGCGCGGCCAAAGATCCAGGAGCAAAATAAAGAAAGAGAAATTCACACTCCTGCAAAACGGGGGTCCCATTAAACATAAGAAAATGTTTAGAGAGGAATGTGCCGGAGCTGAAGGGAGTCCACACAGGTTTTAAGGTCCAATCTCCGCCCTCCGTTCCCCAATATATCTCCTGGCCACTCAACCGTAAAAGTGAATTTTGGGGTTTCTGTGCCCCCCCTCCACCATCCCGCCTCACTCGCTAAACTGGCATCTGTTCTGTGTTCAGTTTGCAGGAGCAGATGCCCGCTTGCCTGATCTGTCAGCTGCAAGCTGCCCACAGATGCCAAACATTTAGCAAGGCTTCTCCAACCCCCCCCACCCCGTCGCCACAAACCCCACTGCCAGCTTCCTTCCTGGGAAGGGGGCAGAGGAGAGAGCGGGCAGAGGCTGGCACCCTTTGCGAACCGGATCGGACACACACGGAAAAGAGGTGCTGCCCATTCCCCTCCCCCGCTTCCCCACGGCTCCCTAGACAAATACCGCATTGGCCTGAATATAAGCCTCACTTCCCCCCCTTCCAAATTCTGATCATGAAAAGTGCGGCTTAAATTCGCGACCTTACAAAAATGGGCTTTTACGATATTGCTGCCGAAACAGACATACGGTAAAACGGAATGGGTGCGAGTGCTTGCGGAATTTCAAGGGAGTGGCTTATATTCGGGTATTGTCTTTTTTTCTCCCCACCCCCAATGAATTTTAAATGTGAGGCTTATATTTGGGTGCGGCTTATATCCGGGCTAATAAAGTACATTCTGACCTCCTCTGGCACATATAAGTCATAGGGTTGCCATCAGAGAGACCAGAGATTGGTGCCATCTTGGCAGAGACTGGAAAAGATGGCCAGGGATTAGGAAACACACACACACACACACACACACACACACACACACACACACACACACACACACACAGTGTTAGATAGGAACATAGGATAGCAAGCTGCCTTATACCAATTGGTCCATCTGACTTAGTATTATTGACACTGTCTGGCAGCAGTTTTCCAGGATCTCAGCCCTATCTGGGGCCACCAAGCATTGAAATTTGAACCTTCTGCATGCCAAGCACCTGCTCCAAAACTCAGTTCTGGTCCTTTCCTTGGGAGCCAAGTCATGTGGCTCAGTACTGTCTACACGGGCTGGCAGCGGCTCACTAGAGCAGGGAGTTTTCCCCAGCCTATCTGGAGGTGCTGGGGACTGATCCTGGCAGACATCCGCACACACTATCCACTGAGCTACTGGCCATAGGCTATGGTTTGACCAAGAGCAGGGATGGGGGGGAACTGTGCCCCCCCTCAGGAACGTGTTTGACTCCCATCAGCCCCAGCTGGCATGGTCAGTTGTCAAGGATGATGGACTGCTCAGGCAGGCAGGGGCTGGCTGAGGTTGGCGGGGCGGGGCTTATTGACCCCAGCGGACCGGCCTCCACCAATCAGATTGCCTTTGGGGTGCTGCAGGTAGGAGCACAGAGAGAAGAAGCACAGTTGTGCATTTGCAGCAGCACAACCAGAGCCAGTGTGGTGTAGTGGTTAAGAGCGGTGGACTCGTAATCTGGTGAACCGGGTTCACTTCCCCTCTCCTCCACATGCAGCTGCTGGGTGACCTTGGGCTAGTCCCACTTCTCTGAAGTCTGTCAGCCCCACTCACCTCACAGAGTGTTTGTTGTGGGGGCAGGAAGGGAAAGGAGAATGTGAGCCGCTTTGAGACTCCTTCGGGTAGTGATAAAGCGGGATATCAAATCCAAACTCTTCTTCTTCTTCTCTTTTATCTACCTCAGCGGCAACAAAACATGTGGCTCCCACGCCAGTCTCTGCAGCCACAGCAGGCGCTGCGACTCTCCAACGGCTTGACTTCACTCCTCCATTATCTCCCAAGACGGGCAGATATCCTAGGGTTAGGATATCGTAGGACCAAGCTCTGGCGAGGAAAACACATGCCGGGCTCTTTGCTACATTGCTCTGCAGGACAAAAAAAATAAAAAATTAAATGTGCCTGTTCCGTCTGCTTGCAAGTCAGAAAACCAGACCCCCCCAAAAAAAGCTGGCTGGAAAAGAGACATCTTGCTGAAGTCAGCCCAGGACATGTCAACAGCTACAAGTGTGGGCTCTTCAGGCCCCTTCATGGTGTGGAGCTGTTTAAATCTCTCCCCCCACCCCCGAGATAAATGTGGCTTTAATGGACCTTTCACTCTTTTCTTTCTCCCCCCCTCCCCACATTGTGCTGCGGTGGGGCAGGCAGACGTGTGGACCCGCTGCCTGCACGGGGGTGCCCCGGCCCTCCCACCCATCCGCTCTCCCCCCACCCAGCCGTGCAGGCCCCACAAAGAAGGGGTCACTTCTGGTGTCAAGGAGGGTGTGTACGAGAAGCTCAGAGCCCCAAACGGCAGAAATTTCAGCCACAATCGGGAATGGAGTAGGCGTGGTGGTGGTGGGGGAAGAGGCTCCCCCAACCCGGACGGGAAGTCCCAAAATGGCATATGGCCCTTACTCTAGAGAATTCCCATTCAGAGAGCTGGAGAGGGAGAGCCATAACTCTTCATGCCCTTTTCACGCCTGCTTGTCTCTCTGTTTGTGGGTTTTGCCTGCTGCAAAAAAAGAAGGAATTCCTGTTTTGGAGGGTAAATAAAGCAGGGGGGGCAGGGGGGGCGTGATGCACCCCTTTACTTCCCTGACTCCATCTGCACCGAAACCAAATGGAGCATGGAGACCTCCCCTCCTCTGCCTTCCACCAACTTTCCTATTCCAAATTTCACAGAAAACGTGCAGATCGCGTCTAGGGACGGTGGCGGTGGGCCTGTGTCTGGTTTTGTGATCAATTTCATGCCGATTGCATCCTGAAATGCATCTGTGGCACCAGCAAGGAGTCTTTCCTCTCTGCCCTAGACAGCCTGATGCCTTAGAAGAATAGAATCACAGGGCGGTGGAGTTGGAAGGGACCCCAAGGGTCATCTAGTCCAACCCCCTGCAATGCAGGAATCTCAGCTAAAGACTCCCTGGCAGATGGCCACCCAAACTCTGCTTCAAAACCTCCAAGGAAGGAGAGACCACCACCTTCCGAGGGAGCCTGTTCCGCCGCCAGACAGCTCTTACCGCCAGAAAGTTATTCCTAATGTTTAGCTGGAATCTCCCTGGTGGTCATTTGGCTCCATCGTTTGGTCCTCCCCTCCAGAGCAGGAGAAAACAAGCTTGAGATATTTAAAGATGGCTCTCATATCACCTCTCAGCCTCCTCCTCTTCTCCAGGCTAAACATCTCCAGCTGCCTCAACTGTCTTGATGGGCTTCTGACTTTTCTCGGGATGGGAGATGGAGATGGATGAAAAAGGTCGTTTCTTCACACCAGGAGGTAGATCTGAATCTTTGGGAAGGTCCCAAGGTGATTCCTGGACTCATAGCTGTCAACTTTTGGATTTGAAAATAAGGGATTTTTTCTCAAACTTTCGGATTTGAAAATAAGGGATGCTGCGAGGGCGGTGCAATGGCACCAAGTAGCCTCGCCACCCTGCG
The DNA here is from genome assembly GCA_034641385.1 of Darevskia mixta. Taxonomy (NCBI): domain Eukaryota; kingdom Metazoa; phylum Chordata; class Lepidosauria; order Squamata; family Lacertidae; genus Darevskia; species Darevskia mixta. The sequence goes on from JAWWNH010000095.1 coordinate 2,729,096, forward strand.
CTCCAGAGGCTGCGTGCGAACGGGTGAGCGAAAGAGCGAGCGCATAGACGGCAGGCTGTCTGTCTGGTTGGGCGTGAGGGTCTGGCTGCACAAGGCCTGCAAGCTCCGCCCCCAGTCGGTCTCAGACTCCTTATTGGCAGCCGAGCAACGCAGCTGAGGAGCCTCCCTGGCCGGCAGGGAGGGAGAGGAGCTGCTTCCTTTGAAAGCCGGGAAATTTAAGGGATAGCAACAATCCAGGATAGCAGCGGGAAACGGCATTGGAATAAGGGAGTTTCCCGCAAAAAAAAAAAAGGGAGGGTTGACAGCTATAGTTTCCTGGTGGATCGGTAAGGATTTCTCTCCTAAGAAGTTGACATGCTGAGGAAGACCATTGAGTCCATCTGAATCAGTACAGAGTGGGAGTGGCTCTCCAGAGTTTTAGGCAGGGCTCTCCCCTAGCCCTACCTGGAGATGCCAGGGATCAAACATGGGATCTTCCACATGCAAGGCAGGTGATCTGCCACTGAGCCAAAGCCCTTTCCTAAAAAACCAAAGCATGGTTTTGTATGAAGACCTGATTTAAACAGAAGCACTGGAAGTTGCTCTCCAGAGTTTCAGATGGGGGTTCTCCCCAGACCTGCTTGGAGAGGCCAGGGATTGAACAGAATACCTTCTACATGCAAGGCAGGTGATCTAACCCCCTGATCTAGGCCCCGAGGGCATCCCCTGGAACATGCACATATTGGGGAAAGGTGGGCGTAACAATGAATATATTTATTTTTAAAAAGCATATAGAACTGCATTGTATTAGGGGGGATTGCTTGCCCATGTGTGTAGATTAGTCAAGGCTGTGTACAAAATAGATGTGTTTATTAGGAGAAATCCGCACTGAAACACTGGTGAATTTTCACGCGGGTGTTTTCGTTTTCAATTGCAAATTTCCCGCAGGAAAGATGGAAAACCAAGAAAACGAGAGGACCAAAGCCAACAGTTTCTGAACAGAAAGGTCTCAGCCTGCTGGAGGAAGGATAACAAAGAGGGAACCAGTCTAACCTCTCCTGGGGGGGAATGCCGCAACATGGGAGCAGCCACGGAAAAGGCCCTGCTTTGTGTCACCACCAACGATACTTCTGGTGTGGATGGGACTGAGAGGAGGTGCTCACCTGAGGATCTAAGCACCTGGGCAGGTCTGTATAGGGAGACCCCATCTTTCAGGTTGCCTGGGTGCAAGACACTTGGAGGGGTCCTTAGCCCCTTTTTCGTTTCTGCTGAAATTTCCTCCAAACGAATGCTCCAGTCCAAAACAACTCGCATCTTGCAACATTCTACTTTCTCTGATGGGCCCCGAATTCTAATATGACCAGAGAGGGACCAAAAAAAACCCTTTGCCGCATGGAGGGATCTTGTAAATCCCAAGGCAACGCATTCACTAGAGAGCAGTGTGTGTGTGTGTGTGTGTGTGTGTGTGTGTGTTTGTTTGTTGTGGGGGCAGGGGAGATGCACAGAGAAAGTTGGACGTTGCTTTTTTGGGTTGGGCTGCTACTTTTTACGACATCCGCTGCAGCTGTTGGGTGGCAGTTGGAGCCTCGGCAAACCTTCTGGGATGCCGTCTGTCAAGGCTGGCTGTCGATATTGTGGTTTTTTTTGGAGACCATTGCGAGTCCCACCTCCTCAGAGCTCCTGCAGCAGGCCTCCTATTCTTATCCCTCTCATGCAGGCCGTAGAGAAAGCCCCCCTCCCCTCCCCCTCCCCTTGCATGCAGAATTAATTGGGAGGAGCGCAGAAGTCAAGTAACAACAGCGGCCCGCGTTTCGGTGTCTGTTGGCTGGCAGGATTTGGCTGGGATGCAGCCCAGTTTGCAAGTGTGTTCACCATGGAGACATCTTCATCCTTCGCTTCATCTTTCGCTCTCTCTCCGCCCCCTCCTCTGTCTCCCACCAAGGGATGTTGGCCCATTAGAGCAAATGGTGGGGAAACATCCCCACCAACCTAAAGCCACCCCCCAGGGACCGGGGAGAGATTTGATTCTGCTCACATTTAAAGACAAGCAGACTTACCTAACTGTTTTTTCGAAAATTGCATTTCCCTGAATTTTGCAATGCAGACTCCCAACCAATTTAGGTGCACGGAAATGCATGTACCAGGGCAGAGGTCCCTAATCCCTTTTTTCCCTCCTCATTCTGGAGCACTTGAAAATTTCTGAGGGTCTTGGCTTGAACGATTTCTCTGCCCATTGTAGCAATTGTCATGTGAGGTGATCAGCGTGGCATACATCTTCGTTGTATTTTTACAGACACATGAATGAAGCTCGCAGATTGCTGGTGGTCTTGGGCCGGAGTTTGGAGAGCCCCTGTATTGGGGTGTGGGCAGGGTAGAGGGTGTGTGGGTCGGGGAGAACTCTGAGCATCAGATCCAGAGGCCTGAAGATCTGCACTGCTGCATCAAATTTTGGCCTTAGGCCGAGAAGCAAGCCACAATTACAGCCTTAAATGAATGTTCCAAGCACAATTCAATGTGTTGGTGTTGACCTTTAAAGCCCCAAACAGCTTCAGCCTTGCATATCTGAAGGAGCGTCTCTACCCCCCATTGTCCAGCCCAGACCCTGAGATCCAGCTCCGAGGGCCTTCTGGTGGTTCCTTCAGCCAGTGTGGTGTAGTGGTTAAGAGCGGTGGACTCGTAATCTGGTGAACCGGGTTCGCTTCCCCGCTCCTCCACATGCAGCTGCTGGGTGACCTTGGGCTTGTCCCACTTCTCTGAAGTCTCTCAGCCCCACTCACCTCACAGAGTGTTTGTTGTGGGGGAGGAAGGGAAAGGAGATTCTTAGCCGCTTTGAGACTCCTTCGGGTAGTGATAAAGCCGGATATCAAATCCAAACTCTTCTTCTTCTTCTTCTTCTTCTGTGAGAAGTAAAGTTGTAAGGAACCAGGCAGAGGGCCTTCTCGGTAGTGGCACCCACCCTGTGGAATACCCTCTCATCAGATGTCAAGGAGGTAAGTAACTATATAACCTAATAATAATAATAATAATAATAATAATAATAATAATAATAATAATATTATTATTTATACCCTGCCCATCTGGCTGGGTTTCCCCAGCCACTTTAGAAAACATCTGAAGGCAGCCCTGAATAGGGAAGTTTTTTTTTTAAATGTGTAATGTTTTATTATGTTTTCATATATGTTGGAAGCTGCCCCGAGTGGCTGGGGTACAAATAATAAAATTATTTTTTATCATTACTGTATTACTTCTTTTTGTCATTCTGTTATTTCCTCTGCTTAAAAACTTCGTTAAAAAACTGACATTTGCTTTTCACCCCTGATATTTCCCGACTTTCATCGCTGTTGTCTGAAAAGGCAGCTGTGATGCAAACTGAATGCAAGGCCTGCCTCCTAACCCAGGAATGGGAAACCTGTAGCCCTCCAGGAAAACAAAACAAAACAAAACAAAACAAAACAAAACAAAACAAAACAAGGAGCATACAATGCAGGACTCCTGGGGTGGGGTGCCCTAGAGAGAGGGGGTGTAGATGGGAGAGAGCCAGGGGCCCAATGCAGAGGCCTAGAGGCTCCAAGGCACCCTTGCTGTAAGCAAGAATTCTAAAAAACAATTACAAAAGGGAGGAAGGGGCCCAGGGCAAAAAGGCCCCGTTAACAGCACCTTTCCTCAAAACTGCGTGCACAGACTCAATCTCCTATCTTCCAACTTTTCTTCCCCTCTGTGCTCCATCTTCCCCATCCAAGCCTGGCGTCCAACAATGAATAAAATTTGGGAGCCGCCGCATCTCTTTCCAACTAGTCAAACTTAATCCTCCTTGGACACCTTCCTCCCGCCTGTTCTCTCCCTCCCTCCCCCCCCCAATTCAGTTGCTCATCCGTCCACACCGAGCGCCCCGGACCCTTTCTGATGTCGGAGGCAGATGGGCCCCTTCACAAAAGGACCCTCAGCCTCTCCAAGCTGGTCTTTCCCCATGCCTGATTAAACCCTAATACAGAAGTTAGAATTGATACAGTGGAACTGGGGGCGATTCAATTAGTGCAGCAAGCATGAAGCAAACAGCACAAAGGAGATGGGGGTAGTTAGAAAGTCATTTTCTTTTGATCATTATAGCATTGCACACGTGGAAGCAGAGAATTACAGGCTCATGTGTCTTAGCTTAATATCCTCTGGGGCCAGATTTGTCGTCACGTTGAAGTTGGCTGTCAGAATGGAAGAAATCACGCAGAGTTGATGAATTTGTAGCCTGGCTTTCCAAGAGGACGGAAGCTGGATCCGGGGGGGAAAAATAAATAAAAAATAAATCCTGTCAGGCGAATTGTATTCTGTACCTCTAAAACTCACCTGTTTCCTTTCTCCTCTCTCTCTCTCTTGCTCTGTGAATCTTTCTCTTCCTTTCACGGTGAAAATGCCTAACAGCTAGGAATGGAAGCCAGGGAAGCTGGGAATGGAATAGTACCACTGTATTCCGCTCTGGTCAGACCTCACCTGGAATACTGTGTCCAGTTCTGGGCACCACAGTTCAAGAAGGATCCTGACAAGCTGGAACGTGTTCAGAGGAGGGCAACCAAAATGGTCAAAGGCTTGGAAACGATGCCTTATGAGGAACGGCTTAGGGAGCTGGGTATGTTTAGCCTGGAGAAGAGAAGGTTAAGGGGTGATATGATAGCCATGTTCAAATATATAAAAGGATGTCATATAGAGGAGGGAGAAAGGTTGTTTTCTGCTGCTCCTGAGAAGCGGACACGGAGCAATGGATTCAAACTACAAGAAAGAAGATTCCACCTAAACATTAGGAAGAACTTCCTGACAGTAAGAGCTGTTCGACAGTGGAATTTGCTGCCAAGGAGTGTGGTGGAGTCTCCTTCTTTGGAGGTCTTTAAGCAGAGGCTTGACAGCCACCTGTCAGGAATGCTTTGATGGTGTTTCCTGCTTGGCAGGGGGTTGGACTGGATGGCCCTTGGGGTCTCTTCCAACTCTAGGATTCTATGATTCTATGACTTGGTGCAAACCCCACCTCTCTTTCGAAGACTGTCAATTCATGTGGCCTAAATGCCTGTCAACCAGCAAAACCACCACTGTTTTGAGGATCAAATGCTTCGCATTGACTTTGGCTGCATACACACCATGCACTTAAAGAACATGAACAACACAAGCGCACACTCTCCAAGAATCTGGGATCTGTGCTTTACCTCTCACAGAGAGCTACAATTCCCATTTGCCCTAGTGGAAAAACCACCGCTGCGCCACCATTTGAGCAAAAAGTGGGCGTGGTTCAAGGAAAGGGGTTGGGTTATGAGATCATCTTCTTGACCATTCCCCATGCTGGCTACTGAGGCTGCTGGGATTTGGAGTCCAACATCAGGAGGGCCACAGATTCCCCCCCACAAACAACTGAATAACAGGTGCACATACTTATCTCTATGCTATAGAAAGTTCCTCAGCTGATTCTATCAACTCAGTGGTCTCTTAAAGGCACAGAAGCAAACCAGGTTGCTTCTACTCCTGGTCAGTTGGCAAGTGGGAACTTTTCCCGAATCCAGTCTGTCCATCTTAAGGAATCTTTCTCTGCCTCTCCTTCTTTTATCTCCTTCTATTCTCCTATCTCTGTCTGGCCTCCCAGATATGCTAATCAGTGTGTAAGTATATCCTTTCAGATAATTATCATACATTATACTCTGCTCAACTCTGTATAATTTCCTCATCTGCATAATCGTATTTGACTTCCTTATGAATGTAAAAACCATCTTACCTTGGGCCAGTTAATCTTCATTGATTGAATATCAAATTCATTTGAATATGTTAGCCAAAGCTCTCCCACCGCACCCCAAGGAGTAGAGAGAGAGAGAAGGTGGAGGAAATCACAAGAGAAACGGCTTCTGTGGCTACTCTTGCCGCGATGTTGCCTGCCCTGATCGATCGTGCACTTTTAGCAGCAGGATTTTGTGCAGATTTACTCAGTAAGTAAGTCCCATTGTGGGACGCGGGTGGCGCTGTGGGTTAAACCACAGAGCCTAGGGCTTGCCGATCAGAAGGTCGGCGGTTCGAATCCCAGCGGCAGGGTGAGCTCCAGTTGCTTGGTCCCTGCTCCTGCCAACCTAGCAGTTCGAAAGCACGTCAAAGTGCAAGTAGATAAATAGGTACCGCTCTGGCGGGAAGGTAAACGGTGTTTCCGTGTGCTGCTCTGGTTCGCCAGAAGCGGCTTAGTCCTGCTGGCCACATGACCCGGAAGCTGTACACCGGCTCCCTCGGCCAATAATGCGAGATGAGCGCTGCAACCCCAGAGTTGGTCATGACTGGACTCGGTCCTGTATACCTGAAGGAGCGTCTCCACCCCCACCGTTCAGCCCGGACACTGAGATCTAGCGCCGAGGGCCTTTTGGTGGTTCCCTCACTGCGAGAAGCAAAGCTACAGGGAACCAGGCAGAGGGCCTTCTCGGTAGTGGCGCCCGCCCTGTGAAACACCCTCCCATCCCATGTCAAAGAGATAAATAACTACCTGACATTTAGAAAACACCTGAAGGCAGCCCTGTTTAGGGAAGTTTTTAATGTGTGACATTTTAATGTATTTTAGTGTTTGTTGGAAGCCGCCCAGAGTGGCTAGGGGGACCTGGCCAGATGGGCGGGGTACAAATAATAAATTATTATTATTATTATTATTATTATTATTATTATTATTATTATGATGCTCAGGGGTCCCTTTAAGTCCCATTGCGTTTATGGGGCTTGCTCCTAGGTAAGCATTAGGTGTGTCCGTTCTGGTTCCCCTCAATCTCTCATTTCCCCACCCACCATCTTAAGTTCAGTTCTACACCAATTTGCATTAAAAAAAAATCCTCATGAAAATCTTTCTGCCTTTCAGTGCAGTTTTCTCCCATTATATAAATTTCCACATGCGCTTCTGACTAATGCAGACATCTAAAAAGTTTCCCTAATACAACAGACACTGGGATTTTACTGCATGTTTACATCCCCAAGCAGCCTGCTTAGGATGGTAGACAAGTTGAAATGGGGACACCAACGTGATTTATGATCTTGGGGACTACAACACCCATCAGTCCAAGCCAACATGACTGTTGGTCAGGAATAACGGGTCTTGTAGTCCCTGATATGTGGAGGGCACCTCTTTGGCAACCCTTGTTTTAGACTCTGGACTGATTGGAGGGAGATTAAAAAACAAAACAAGACAAGACAAGACATGGTCATGCTTTGTATTCTATGTTCTTCTATCTGATGCTGAGTACAGTGGTACTTTGGTTTGCAACCGTTTTGGATTACAACCAGTTTTGGTTTACAACCGGACCTCCGGAACAGATTATGGTTGTAAACCAAGGTATCATTGTAGTGTAATCCCTTGAAGAAGAAAAAGTCTGTAGGGTTTTCATAGGCAGGATCTCAGAAGCTGATGTCAACCCTTCGAAGCAAATATGGGAAGCATCTGTATCTCTCCAGATGTCACTGGACTCTGACTCCCATCAGCCCCCAGCCAGCAAATTCAACATTCAGGGATGACGGGAGTTGTAGTTCAGCAACATCTGGAGGCATAGCTGTCAACCCTCCCATTTTTTGCGGGAAACTCCCTTATTCCAATGCTGTTTCCCGCTGCTATCCCGGATTGTTGATATCCCTTAAATTTCCCGGATTTCAAAGGAAGCAGCTCCTCTCCCTCCCTGCCGGCCAGGGAGGCTCCTCAGCTGTGTTGCTCGGCTGCCAATAAGGAGTCTGAGACCGACTGGGGGCGGAGCTTGCATGCCTTGTCTACGTGCTCGCTCTTTCGCTCACCCGTTCGTGCACAGCCTCTGGAGCGCATGGTGGCGAGGCTACTTGGTGCCATTGCACCACCCTCGCGGCATCCCTTATTTTCAAATCCGAAAGTTTGAAAAAATCCCTTATTTTCAAATCTGAAAGTTGACAGCTATGTCTGGAGGGCAGCTGGAGGACTACTTCTGATACTGAGCTAGATGATCTAACTGGATTGAAGGACGCATCCTGGACACTTAACAAGACGTGAAGAAGTGAGGAGAGGAGAGGGAAGCTTGCGAAAGTCATTCTGTGACCCACAGTGATGAGCCAGGGCCTGCCCAGCCATTAAGCAGAGGAAGCTGCCCTGATCAGTAAATCAAGATTCTAAGAAGCTGCCCTATACCAAGTCAGCCCTTTGATTCATCTACCTAAGTAATGTCTGTGCTTTCTCTCCAGAGTTTCAGGCGGGGACTCGAACCTGGGACCTTCTGCATGCAAAGCAGATGCTCTGCTCCTGAGCTACGCCCCTACAGCCCCCCCCATTGGGGTTTGGGGGTTGGTGAGCTCAAAGAAAACAGATGCAGCGAAAGCTTAGAATTAACATAGAGAGGAATGGTTCCTCTCCGTTAACAAAGCATTTGCAAAGAAGCCGCTTTTTAAACGAAACCTGTATCTCAGTTCCTCACAAGGAAGGCAGTGGCTGAGGTAGGCAGATGTGGATTTGAGATAGTTCTAATTCCTTCCCTCCCTGGAGGGCTGCTGTGCGCTTTACCAGCTAAGTGATTTTTAAGACAAAGGTTTTCTGCATTTTTCCTTTTTAAAAAAAAAACAAAAACCAACAACCCAAAATGGCAAATGAAGATCTCCTCGCACAACAGCAGCAGCAACAACAACGACAATAAATTAGGGTTGCAAGCTCTCATTATTTGACCTTCAGGGTGTTTGCTTGAAGAAGAGTCCTTCTGGATCAGGCCAAAGGGACTAGATACACCAAGGCATATCTTAGGTGATGGGGAAACCCAGCCAGATGGGTGGGGTATAAATAATAAGTGATGATGATGAAGATGTCATTAATTCCCTGTTCTTACAGCGGTCAAGCACAACCGCAAAGCAGAACCTGGGTGCAACAACGCTCTCTCCAACTTGTGATTCTCAGCAATTGGTATTCAGTGGGCCAGAGCGTGGTGCTGATCACGCCCAAGGCTGCAGGTTCGATCCCCATATGGGACAGCTGCATATTGTAGGGCTTTGGCCTAGATCAGCGATGGCTAACCTTGACACTCCAGATGTTTTGGAACTACAACTCCCATCATCCCTAGCTAAGAGGATCTAACAGGATCAGTGGTCAGGGATGATGGGAGTTGTAGTCCCAAAACATCTGGAGTGTCAAGGTTAGCCATCACTGGCCTAGATGATCCTCAGAATCCCTTCCAACTCTAGGATTCTATGAGATAAAACTTCTATGAGAAGCACAAAGCCTCTGGCAGTGGGGTTAGGACCAAGCCTTTGTGCCTTGTTGTTGTTGTTGTTCAGTCTTGTCTGACTCCCATGGACCAGAGCATGCCAGGCACTCCTATCTTCCTCTGCCTCCCACAGTTTGGGTCAGACTCATGTTGGTAGCTTCAAGAACACTGTCCAACCATCTCGTCCTCTGTCGCCCCCTTCTCCTTGTGCCCTCCATCTTTCCCAACATCAGGGTCTTTTCCAGGGAGTCTTCTCTTCTCATGAGGTGGCCAAAGTCTTGGAGCCTCAGCTTCAGGATCTGTCCTTCCAGTGAGCACTCCGGGCTGATTTCCTTCAGAATGGATAGGTTGGATCTTCTTGCAGTCCCATGGGACTTATAGCCTTCTCCTCCATGAATTGGTCTAATAGGAATGCATGACGAGCCCATGCAGTTCAGCATCCTGTTCTCACAGTGGCCAACCAAGTGACTCTAAGCACAATGGCTCATAGCGCAGACACCATTTTAAGCTAGACTTAAGCCTCTCTTAGCAACTGAATTACCATTTTAAGCCTGCCCGAACAAAGCTGCTGTATCTATCACTCTTCAACAAGTATTCTGAGCGAGTAAATGTTGTTTTTGCCTTTTACAAGACTGTGTGCAGTTATTCTTTTAAGGGAGAGAAAAAGGGGGAAATCCAGTTTGTCTTAAAAAAATATCCTGGATTACTTAAACTGAAAGGCTAAAACTAGCCTATCTAAGCTTGCTTTTAAGCTGCAAAGGGATACACTCCGCTGAACCCCCCCAACCTGAGGAAGGATATTATATAATCTCCTAGCAACTGTTTGCATCCTATAATAGATTTGCTTGCAGAAGCACACAGGCTCAATCCCCAGCATTTTCATATAGGGCTGGGAATGTCTCCCTGTCTGAAACGATGGAGAGCTGCTGCCAGTCAGTGTAGGCAATACTGCAGTAGATGGACCAAACGCTGACTCAGCCTGAGGAAGCTTCCTGTATTCCACACAATATTAGCTGTTTAAGGCAGCTGCTTCACTCTGTTTAACAGCTGGGCCGGCCCCATTTGTGCTTCCAGGCATTTTGGAAATCAGCCGAGATTCTCCCACCAAGGTTTCCACTGCCCCCTTCTTCCTAATTTTTATTAATGTTATAGTTTGACATTCTTTTAATTAGGTCTATTGTACATCCCTGCATTATCTTGCACTGTGCCTTGTGAACATGTGTCGAGAGGCCGCTTACAAATGCCATTAATGAATATTAATAAACTACGGGAAGGTAGAGGACCCCTCGCCTCCCCCTGCATCTGGGTGCTGCCTCTCCTGCCCCCCAACTCTCACTAATCCGGGGGCTGCCTGAGCTCCACCGCCCTGCCGTCAAGGAGCGGATGAGCCTGTCCCAACCTGATAGGGATCTGCTAATCATCGCAAGGAGGCATCAGCCCTGCTAGCTGGAGATATGTACTTAACATATTTAAATCTCCAGCTCTCGCCTTCTTTAGTATGGGGAGCGAGTCTTGCTAAACAAACACAAAGACTCTGAGCTCTCGAATGGGGGAATGGGAGCCAGGGATGGCGAGGCGGGGAAAGAGAGAATTTGCAAGAGGAAGGATGACGAGAAAAGGGATGTTTCTTCTATTCATTGAACGGCAAGAAGAGACTAGCTGCAGGGTCAGGCCAAAGGTTTGTCTCTAGTACTGGCAAGGCCAAACTTGGCCCTCCAGCTGTTTTGGGACTACAACTCCCATCATCCCTAGCTAACAGGACCAGTGGTCAAGGATGATGGGAATTGTAGTCCCAAAACAGCTGGAGGGCCATGTTTGGCCATGCCTGGTCTAGTCCATTGTCCTGATCTCACAGTGGCCAACCAGAGGTCCCCAATGGGAGGCCCAAAGGCAGGATCCTGGGTGACATAGCATGATAGGGAGAAAGTGGATAGAGACAGGTTGTTCTCCCTCTCTCATAATGCTGGAACTCCAAACAAAGCTGAATGTTGGGAGATTCGGGACGGAGAAAAGAAATCCCTTCTTCGCATAGGTGGGAGCTGAACTGTGAAACTCCCTCCCACAAGAGGCAGTGATTGTCACCAGTCGAGATGGCTTTAAAAGAGGATCAGACAAATTCATGGACGAGGAGAGGACTATCAGTGGCTACCTTCATGGCTAGAAGCATTACGCCTCTGAATACCAGCTGCTGGCAATTGCAGGTGGGCAGAGGGCTGTTCCACTCATGTCCAGTTTGAAGAGGCATCTGGTCGGCCATTGAGAGAAACAAGATGTTGGACTGCATAGGCCACTGGCCTGATATGGCAGGCTTGTTTACAAAGCTATTGTACTACCAACCTTACTGTATGCTTGTGAAACATGGACCACTTATAAATGCCATCTCCAACTCCTTGAAAGACTCTATCAATGGTGTCTCCAATATTTTTTACACATCACTTGGGGAGTCAGGCGAACTAATGCCAGTGTACTGGAAGAAGCAAAGATCACCAGTGTCATAGCAATGATTCTTCAACATCAGCTTCGTTGGACTGGTCATGTTGTTCAGATGCCTGATGATCGCCTTCCAAAGCAACTACTCTATTCCAAACTTAAAAATGGAAAGCTTAATGCTGCTGGTCAACAAAAGAGGTTTAAAGACGTTCTCAAGGCAACTTTAAAAAAATGTAGTATAAACACCGACAACTGGGAAACACTGGCCTGCGAGTGCTCCAGTTGGAGAACAGCCTTTACTAGGTAAAGGTGTTGTGGACTTTGAAGATGCTTGAACTCAGGACAAAAGGGAGAAAGAGCTAAGAGGAAGGCATGTTCATGATCAACTCCCACCCAGGAACCTATATCCCCACTGTGGAAGGACGTGTGGATCCAGAATTGGCCTCCACAGCCACTTACAGACTCACTGTTAAGTTCGTGCTCATGGAAGATAATCTTACTTGGCTACGAGTGATCGCCAAAGAAGAAAAAGATGGCAGGCTTATCCTATGCTCTTGTATTCTTAGATTCTTAGGTAGATGGTGCTTAGATTTTCATTTTGGCCAATGCTTTCCTATGGCCAGTGGATCATCACATGGGGAAGTGATATTGAGCAATGCTCCTAAGATTATGAAAGGGAGAACCTCTCCTAAGATAGGTTGCTCTTGAACAGTGTCTGGGCGGGTGTCCTCTGTCAAGTCCTTCCCAAGCAATCTGAAATTATGTCAGCTTGTCTCAGGCCCTCCAAGACAGTGTCCCTATTTTCCAGGGACATCCCCTGATTTAGCAAAGTCATCCCGGTTTCTGATTTGATTCCAGAATGTCCCACTTTTCCTTAGGATGTCCCTATTTTCAATAGAGAAATCTTGGAGGATCATCTGGTGGGATGTCTCGATTTTCACTGGAGAAATGTTGGCGGGTATGGAGTTACCCGGCCCCAAGCCATCTGAAGGCAATCCTGTATAGTGAAGGTTTTTTTTTTTTTTTTATAAAAAAATGTTTAATGTTTTATTATATTTTTATATATATTGGAAGCTGCTCAGAGTGGCTGGGACAACCCAGTCAGATGTCTGGGGGTATAAACAGCAAAATTATCATTATGGAATGGGATGTCCCTATTTTCATTGGAGAAAGGTTGGAGGGTATGTTGTCTGTCTCTGCTCCTCCCTCTTCATACCTTTTCGGGTTATGGGAAACCAGCGGGGGAGGGGAGCTGGGTGCTGCAGGAGGGGGAGACAGCTGGGCTTCCTTACAAGTCTGACTCATCTCAGCCTCTTGGCCCCACTCCTCTCCAGCCTCCGCTTCTGCCTCACACTCTGGACTGCTCTCTACCCAGCCTCTTCCTGCTCTGTTACCTCTTCAGCTTCTGACACCTCCTTCTCTCAGTCTGCTCCCTACCTTCTCCCTCTGACCATTCATCGTCATCCAACACCACTCCTGTGGCTTTGAGCCTCCTTCCCTTTGGGGTTCCCCAGAGCCAGTGTGGTGTAGTGGTTAAGAGCAGTAGACTCGTAATCTGGTGAACCGGGTTCGCATCTCCGCTCCTCCACATGCAGCTGCTGGGTGACCTTGGGCTAGTCACCCTTCTCTGTAGTCTCTCAGCCCCACTCACCTCACAGAGTGTTTGTTGTGGGGGAGGAAGGGAAAGGAGATTGTTAGCCGCTTTGAGACTCCTTCGGGTAGTGATAAAGCGGGGTATCAAATCCAAACTCCTCCTCCTCCTCCTCCCCCCTCCTCCTCCTCCTCTTCTTCTTCTTCTTCTTCTTCTTCTTCTTCTTCTTCTTCTTCTTCTTCTTCTTCTCCTCCTCCTCCTCCTCCTCCTCCTTCTCTCCTCCTCCTCCTCCTCCTCCTCCTCCTCCTCCTCCTCTTCTTCTTCTTCCACCACTCCTCTGCCTCCAGTCAGCTCATGACAAACCGTCTTTTTCCTGCAGAGGGGTGGGAGCAATGGCAGAGAAGAGCTATTGCAGAGATGGGGAACCTCAGGCCTGCAGTCCAAATGTGGCCCTCCAGGCCTCTCCCTCTGGCCCCTGGAACTCTTCCCAGGGCACACCCCTCACCGGTCCTGCTTCACACCCTCCTTGAGTGTTTTCGCCTGTCTGGATCATGTCCTTGAACTGTGACAACTGCTGTACTCTTCTGTACAAAAAAGTAAAAAATGACATGTGTTGCTCTACCAATTTTGCTGCCGGCCCCGCCCACTACTAGGGTGTGGCCCTCGGGAGCCTGCCTGGCAGGGAATGCGGCTCCCAGGGCTGATATTGCTTCCCCAGCCTTTGCTGAGGGAATCCCAGAGCAAGAAAGCAGGACGTTGGACCAGACTCACCCTTGATATGATGCTTGAGGACTTGATTCATGTCCTTCGCATAAGTTTCTCTTCCATCACTCTTCCCATACTGCTCAGGATTTTACCAACACCTGTGCCTGCATTTGCTGCTGCGGTTTAGGGCCCAACAGAAAGGTAATGTGCACCTGAGACCAGCCACAAGCTGCCTCTTAGGACGTCAGCCAATACCTTTCAAAGGGAATTTGATGATAAATGGGGTGCGGGGTTCTTTCCCGCTTTTAAACTTCTTCCCCCGGGGATGTGGCCGATTTCTATGGACGGCTTGACCTCTGGGTGACCTTTGAACCCTGTGCTTGGCAATTTTATGGGGCCAAAGTAAAGATGGCTCCCAAGACGTGCCTGGGGGTGCTGGCTGCATGTGTGTGTGTATGTGTGTGTGTGAGAGAGAGCGCTGAAAAATTAGACCGAATCAAAGCAGAAAATGAGTTTTCATTTATCTTGCAATGATGCACGAGGTAACGGGAAGACAAATAGCTGCTTCTGAGTCTTCCTTTATCACTGTCAGAGCAATTAATAGGCGACGGCCTTCGTTACCATGTTGCTGCTAAAGAGGGACCACTTCCCTCTCCCCCCCCCTCCGCCCTCACTCACCCCGGAGGGGAGACTAACGGGAGGAGAAAAGCACTCTGGGCCTTCCCAACTTCTGCAATGGGGGAGAGAGATGCTAACATGGGACGTTGCTGGGCGAGCAGAACAGGGGGCATGGGAAACCCAACCGAGGCCCATACAATGGACGCCTGGCTTCATTTCCCAGTTGGATGATTCAGGAGGGATTAAAAAGAAAGGACTTCTTCTAATATAATGCTAGAAGATTGGGAGAAATTGTGGAAAGAAGGGATGAGATTTACAGCCTGTAATGCTTTAAAAGAGAATGTTTTGACGATGATGTATAGATGGTACATTACACCTGTAAAGCTTGCCAAAATTTACAAGTCAGATAAGAAATGTTGGAAATGTAAAGAAAAAGAAGGTACCTTTTATCATATGTGGTGGGAATGCAAGAAGGTGAAGGGTTTCTGGGAGATAATATATGATGAGATTAAGAAGATGTTGAAATATACATTTGCTAAAAAAACCAGAAGCCTTTCTGTTGGGAATAGTAGGTACAGATATTAAAAAACAAGATGTTAAATTATTTCAATATGCCGTAACAGCGGCGAGAATTTTGATAGCACAAAGATGGAAACAAGAAGAATTACCGACAAAGGAAGAATGGACAGAAAAATTGATGGAGTATGCGGAATTGGACAAAATGACGGGAAGAATCCGAGAGCAGCGGGACCAGAAGTTCATCAAAGACTGGACTAAATTTACGAACTATTTGAAGGACAATTGTACACAATTAAATACGTTGGTAGGATTACAGGAAGCTTTGTAGATTCAGAAAGAAAATCATTGTATTATGGAGTTTTAAAGATAAGAATATAAGAATATATGTGATAATTTAATGTATAAAATATAGATATAAGATAGAGTTAATAGAAAATCACGAGAAGGGTTTGATGGAAGTCGAGGCTTGAAAAAGCCAAAGTGTAAAAAGATAAAAAGTAAATGTAATGGGGTTAATATGGTATTATTATAAAACTAATAAAAAATGATATGGCAAAAAGAAGAAGAAGAAAGGACTTCTTCATGCACTGCATGGTGATGTCAGTGGTGGCCACGGATCTAAATGGCTTTAAATGAGGATTGGACAAATTCATGGAGGAGAAGGCTGTCAATGGCCACTAGCCATGATGGTTCTGCTCTGCTTTTACAGCTGGAGGCAGCAATGCTTTTGAATGCTGGAAAGTAGTCTATGGCCAGACTACCCTGAACACGCCCGATCTCGCCTGAATGCTGGAAACTGCAGGAGGGGAGAGTGTTCCTCAGCTTGGGTCATGCTGGCAGTCTTCCAAAGGGCATCTCGTCGGCCACTGTGAGAACAGGATGCTGGACTAAGTGGGCTATTGGTCTGACCCAGCACGTTCTTTTTATGTTCTTAAATTTGGGGAGAAGTCATAAAAGGAAGGTATATTGCAGTGCTGCTGAGAGGCATGGCCTGTGAAGCGAGACGTGTGACTGAGGAGTGGGTGTGGCTGGGGGAGTGTCTCAAGGGCCAGACAGAAAGAGCCAGAGGGCCATGTTTAAGCAGAAATTGGAAATGGTGGGATGATACTGTTGGGTAAGAGGCAGCCTTCTGATTCCAGAAGAGCCGTACTTGAAAGGCTGGAAGCAAATAAAAGAGAGTGGAGAGTTGGGAAGATGAGTTCTAAAGACTCATTGTCCTAGCTGAAGAGCCAAGCCTGACCTGGAAGCATTTATAGTGAGGTAAGATCATGGAGAAGTATCAGGGTGTCTGGATGTTGGAGCTAAGTTGCATGTTAGAGAATCTAGCCATCAGAACCTTGAGATGCTCAGTATTATGTTCAGAGAAAGCCAAAAAGGTGAAGTCATTTTGCATGCTGAAGAGGCTAGCTCTCCATCCTGAAACCTCAAGGGGGAATCACCAGTATGCTCAGGGAGTGCCCATGGGTTGTCTTTGGGTGTCATGATTTGTTATGCCAGAGGTGACGAACACCAGCCCTGGGGAGGGTTTCACCCTTCTGATCTCTCTATCCAGGCTTGCTTTCTACCCCCACCTCAAGTATTCTTGCCTGGTTGGAATGTGTCCTAGAACTCAGGCACCTGACCTGAAATAGTTTCTCCACCCCGCTGAATGCTGAAGAAGCTAGCCCTCCATTTGGAAACCTCAAGGGGGGCTCACCAGTGTGCTCAGGGAGAGCCACATGGCATGCTGAAGAGGCTAGCCTTTCACTATTGGACCTCAAGGGGGGCTCAGGGGGAGTCCATGGGCTGTCTTGCGATGGAGCCATGCTGTATGCTGAAGAGGCTAGCCCACTCTGAAACCCCGAGAAGCACTCATCAGCATGCTCAGAGAGGTACAGAAGTGAAATGCAAATTTGTCTGAGAAGTAATGACTTGGCCTTCTTGGGAGCTTCCCAGAGACACTTGATTGGCCATGGTGGAAAGCAGAGGGCATTATCCAATGCTGGACCCATTGAGATAAGCTTAGCCATGTTTATTAATGTATGTATTCTATTGCTGTGAACTGCCCTGTGATCTTTGGATGAAGGACGCTATACAAATTTAATAAATAATAATAATAATTTCTCTGTTTCAGTGTATCTGGAAAAGTGTGCATGCACATGAAAGCTTATACCCAGAACAAACTTAGTTGGTCTCTAAGGTGCTACTGGACAATTTATTTTTTATTTATTTATTTTGACTGCGTCAGACCAACACGGCTACCTACCTGAATCAATAATAACTTCAGTGTGTCTACTTTGAGTAGGACTAGCATCAGCTACAACCCAGAGAGTTGGACACCATGGATGACCCAGCAGGAATCTTCTGATGTCCTTATTGCAACCTCAAATTGCCACAGTGTTGGGATGGTCCAAACGTCTCCTCTGACCCTTCCTTTGCTTTTTAGAAGTCAAACCCATTCTCTGCAGTCATGGTAAAACAAGGAGGTAGAGCGGGGAAGGAACTTAACACCTCCCGCCCCCCAAGAAAAGCTAATTTGAATCCAAATACCATTAGCGCCCGCCACATCATTGGGAATGAATGAGTTGCGTAGGGGGCATGGTGGCTAATTTCGGCAATGACATTTGTCTTCATGAGCGAGGAGGGGAGGAATAATTTAGGGGGATGGAATTGTGCCACTCTTGAATTATTTCTCTCTCTCCCCCCCCCACTCCTTCCCAATCTCTCTCTTCATCCGTGAGTGGAGCTAATTGTCATAAAAATAATTTGCATGTCAATGACACCTCTCAGCCAAAGACCCCAGGCACCGTTCAAGATGGTCATGACTGAAGAAGACAAGGATGTGGGGCAGTCCATTTGTCTTTCTGGGGTCAGCAAGACACTTCCTTGGAGAGCCTCGGAGGGACCGGCCATTGCTTCAAAAATAAGGATCCTGGAGCACCTAAGATCTTTGGCACCAGACAAAAAAGGGCATCTGAATGACATTGGCATGTTTTTTTCGTCCTGCAAGCCAATTCCCCCTACTCTCAATTTGGATTGGTTTTTCATGTAGGCATATATGGGCTGTGTGTGGTATGCTGAAGAGGCTAGCCATTGCCCTGCCTTCTCAGCCTTGTACAAAATGTGTTCTGTAACAACAACAACAACAACAACAACAACAACAACAACAACAACAACAACAACAACTTCCTTATACCCATCCCATCTGAGTTGCCTTAGTCACTCTGGCCAGCTTCCAACACAGATACGTAACATGAAAAGCTTCCATAAACAGGGATGCTTTCAGAAGACCCTTGAGGCTAGACCCTGGTATCTGGGCTGAGTGGAGACACTCCTTCGGGTATACAGGGCTGAAGCTGTTTAGGGCTTTAAAGGTCAGCGCCAACACTTTGAATTGTGCTTGGAAAATGTATTGCAAGCCAATGTGGATCTTTTAGGACCTGCATTATGTGGTCCCGGTGGCCACTACCAAATAAAAGTGAAATGCCACTGAACCAAATAACAAGGAGTCAAACGTGTTGGGCGTTTCACTGGGGGAACACTCATCAGAAGAGTGTGTCAGGTCCGAGAGTGTTAAAAATGAGTATAATCATTTCAGGGATTATCATGTGGGATGTAAACACTAGAGCAGTCAAGTACAACAATGCTAGAAGGTATCTCAGTCCTCCAGCCACAACTTCCTGGTCACATGGATTGAGATATCTTCCTTTGCAAGCTAGAAGTGGGAGTGGCTTCACCTGGGAAGGTATTAGCAAAACCAACTGCCCAGCAGCCATTCTGCCTCTTTATTTCCATTCTACTCTCTCACTCGAACTGTGAGGAGGATGCTCAGTTGGCTTCCAGCCAACTGGGGCCTAGCTGACTTCTCTCCCACATGGGGAGATTCCAATTGTAAATATCTTTACTAAGAATAAGCCTGCCTTCTTTGGGATTTGTCTTGAGCTGGATATATGTGAGTAAACATTTTATATCTTTTTATAGAAGACGTGTGTTGTGTCTTATTTGAAGAGGGACAAAGGGGAAATATAGTGACAAACCAGGAAACTAGATTAAGTTGATTCTAGCGAATCAAAGCAACTTCCGCTGTGTGTATTTTAAAAGGGAATGTTACTCTGCTAGTTGAACTTGTTAGCACAAGTTAGGATGAGATATATTAAATTATAAATCTCCATCCACGTTCCAAAACATTCCCACATATCAACCACCAGTTATGTCTACGTCTCATCCAGAAAGTTTAGCCGGAGACATTTTGGCAATTTTTATTTTAAAAAATCCACCGGAACAGAACTTTCACCCCTGAAAAAGAGGATGTGTCCTGGAAAAAGAGGACACATGGCAACCCTACCTTGGGCCAATCACCTTCAGCCTCACCTACCTTGCAGGGTTGCTGTGGAGCAGGGAGAACCCTAGGTGCCAACTTCAGCTGCTTGGAGGAAAAGTTGGAGTATAAATTCAATAAATAAATACTGGTATGTGTTTGGGTGAAAAGAGGGCCTGAAAAGTTCGAAGAAGCTCATGTGGTGGAGTAATTGTGGGCCATTAAAGCTCTGCAAAACCCGCACTGTTTTCCCGCTGCTGCTGCAGGCAGGTTTCCTCCAGGCCCGGGAAGGAAAGGGAGAGCAAGGAGGGGCCGGCGGTGCAAGGACCGCTGAGCTCTTCTTGCCGGTGACCAGTGGAAGGACCTTAACCGCGCGACAAGGACAAGGCCATAAAGAGATTGAACACCTGCACCCCTCCTCTGCTTCCAGAGAGCAGACCCCAGGTGTGTGATACAGAGCAGTTAAATTTCATCATTACCCTTTCTTCAATGGTATTTTTTTTATTGGATTTTTTAAAATTTTTTTTTACTATTGGCTCTAAAGGTGGCAGATGCATCTCAAGACCTAAGCGGGCATCTCTTGTCAACCTTGACAGCTGTGGGGATCTCTCTCTCTCTCTCTCTCTCTCTCTCTCTCTCTCTCTCTCTCTCTGTGTGTGTGTGTGTGTGTGTGTGTGACAAAGTCCCGGCTTAATATTTTTGATAACTATGTTCTGTGTGGGCCATCCATCTCCACAGAAGAGTCCCCCCCCCCCAGTGGGGCCAGGAAAGGAAAACAGCTGAGCGTTTAAGGATGAAAAATTAATTGCCCTTTGAAAGCACAGTGGGCTGCCTATTAAACTGTGTCGCCAGCCATCGCTGCCTCTTGATGGAGGGGCGGGGGGCGGGCGGGACACATGGATATGGAGACTCCAGTGTATTTACTTGTTTTGGGTGCTTGGCGGCAACTGTTTTCGCTCCCGAGCAAAAGAGGTCAAAGGTGATGGCTTCTTCCCAAGGCGAGGGTGACAGCCCTTGAATTAAGACTCGCAAACGGACATTTAAATGCATGGAAATTTAGAAGAGCTCTTTAGCTAAGATGAGAGGTGTCTTAAAAAAAAAAAAAAATGAAGTCTCTGGTAGACCAGTTGAATCTGAATTTTCTGCTCTTTCCTTTCCCTCCCAGCTTTGCCCACTGGTGGCCCAGATCCATAACTTTGCCCCCTCTGCGGGCTCAGATTGATGGGTGGGTGTCCACCTGTCCATCACCTGATGTCATCAACAGAAACAAAACATTGTTGATAGTTTTCTTGAATGGTACACTACAATCCAGAGTAAAGGACCCCTGGACGCCTAGGGAGATGGGGAGTTCCAAGGGCCAGAGAGAGAGGCTGAAGGGGCCACATTCAGAAATCAGGAGGAAATGCGTTTCCCATTTTCCAGAGGCTTTCTGCCAGAGGCAGGGGAGCACCCAGCGCTTTAACGAACCCTTATCTTTTTGCATAATCTAAGATGAAAGGGCCTTTCTCTCCTCCCTCCGATCCCTCTTTCTGCCTTGTTGTTTTTTGGCAGGCTTCCCCACAAATTTGTGAAAGGAGCCGGAATTGATTCAGTTGTCTCAGAAGCACTGCCTAAGCGGCTCAGCCCCAAAGAGAAGCCTCTCTCTCTCTCCCTCCTCCCCACCCACCCAATCCACCCACGGCCCCCAATCGGAGGGGCTCCCGGGATGCAGATTGTGATGAGCTCGGCAATAGTTTGATTGCCCTGAGAAAATGAGAATGCCCGAAATAGAACTTTCTTTTTTAAAAGGAAAAAGTGTCGCTGTTGCTATATTGAGATGCTACAGTCCAAAGAGCTCTTCCTCCTCCCTCCTCCTCCTCTGCTTCCTTTCCTGCTGACTCTCAGGAATCACAGGCCGATTCCCACAAGGCTGAGAGCACTCCCATAGGCCTGAGGTGCTGTCATGTGACTCCCCTCCCAGCCAATCATTGAAGCAAGAGGCTGGAGCATAGCTACCCATTCTCCTTGCATTTCCACTTCCCAGTTAGTTGCCCAAAGTATGGTGCACCAGCCCAGTCCTTCTTTAAGACAAGGTTTATAATGGCTGAGCCCCCAGTTTTAATCCCGCCAGAACCATGAACTCACTTAGTGAGGCCTTGGGGAAGTCACTCTTACTTTGCCCCCAGTTGGGAGGGGTATTATTATTATTATTATTATTATCAGATGGTTGGAATGGGGTGCTGATAATGCCAAGGTGGCAGGTTCAATCCCTGTATGGGACCACTGCATATTCCTGCATTGCAGGGGGTTGGACTAGATGACCCCCAGGGTCCTTTCCAACTCTACACTTCTGTGACTCTATGACTCTATGACTTGATGGGCTATTGGCCTGATCCCGCAGCCTTTCCCATTGTTCAGGGGACGAGGAATCGCACATGGTCCACAGGACTCCCTGCAGAACCTCCACTGTTGCCTGACAGATTTCCATGGAGGGTAAAGCTATCAGTTGCTGCCAGCCATGATCACTATGTTCTGTCCCACTGTTGGAGGCAGTGTGCTTCTGAATACCAGTTTCTGGAAACTGCTGGAGTGGGGACTTCCTGTTGCACTCAGATCTTGCCTGCGGGCTTCTCAATGGGGCACAGCTGTCAACCCTCCCTTTTTTTGGCGGGAAACTCCCTTATTCCAATGCCATTTCCCGCTGCTATCCCGGATTGTTGATATCCCTTAAATTTCCCGGATTTCAAAGGAAGCAGCTCCTCTCCCTCCCTGCCGGCCAGGGAGGCTCCTCAGCTGCGTTGCTCGGCTGCCAATAAGGAGTCTGAGACCGACTGGGGGTGGAGCTTGCATGCCTTGTGCAGCCAGACCCTCACGCCCAACCAGACAGACAGCCTGCCTGCCATCTATGCGCTCGCTCTTTCGCTCACCTGTTCGCGTGCAGCCTCTGGAGCGCAGGGTGGCGAGGCTACTTGGTGCCATTGCACCGCCCTCGCAGCATCCCTTATTTTCAAATCTGAAAGTTGACAGCTATGCAATGGGGGGGGGGGATCTGACCGGTCACTGTGAGAACAGGATGCTGGACTAGATGGGTCTTCAGCCTGATCCAGGAGGACTCTTCTGCTCTTGTGCTCCTCCTATGATGGCGGCAAGTGGCTCTTTTTTTTGCTCACACAAGCTACATGATTCATACGTGATTCATGCAAGCCACAATTTATCTCTGGTCTCCTACACATGATTTTTTTTGGGGGGGGGGATGATGGCGGTCACTTTTTAAATTCAGAAACAACAGCAACAGGAAGTTGGGGACACGCTCTCCTTGAGAGCTGTAAGCCACGTGACGAAACAGCAGGGGATTCTGGGAAATCAAGCTCAGAAGCAGAAGTGGACCAGGGGGCGGGGAGAGCCAGGCAAGAAGCCACATGGCCAAACAGCTGTTTTCTCCCTGCATTTGTTACCTGGGCTGACTTCTGAATGGGTGGTGGTGGCACCTGGCGTTGGCTGAAGCCTCATTTATCAGGGCCCCGGGTTAGGAAACGGGAGGTGAGAGGAAAGAAATGGGAAAATGGAAAGAATGAAGGAAAGCCGGGGAAGATAGACGCTCTTTCCCCACCCCCCCTTTTCTCACAACCCCTCCCCACAATCTTAAATGTGCTGATAGAGCTGGTTGTAATTAATAAGGACCAAATCTAGCCGGGGACTCATAGAGGGCTGGAGACCGCTTCTCGTTTATCAAAGTCTTCAGTGTCAAAATGCCAAGCAGGAGTGGGGAGGGGTGTGTGTGTGTGTGTGTGTGTGTGTGTGTGTGTGTGTGTGTGTGTGTGAAATTCCAGGCATTAATACAGGAAGTTAAAAACCTGCTCTGCAGAACCAAAAAGAGACCGAAGATTCAGTGGCCGAGGATTCGAAAGCAAGGCCTGAGCTTCAAAGATGCACTGATTGCATTTCTATCCCACCTTTTCCTCCAAGGAGCTCAAGGTGGTGTACATGGGTCTCCCCTTCCTCATTTAATCCCCACAACAACCCTGTGAGAGGCAGGGTAGAGGCTGAGAGGCAGCAACTGGCTCAAGGTCACCCAGTGAGCTTCGAGGCTGAGTGGGGATTCAAACCCTGGTCTCCCAGGGCCTAGTCCGACACTCTAACCATTACACCACACTGGCTCACCCACCACATAAAGATCAGCCTGGGCGTTTAACACTCTAGCTCCGGAGCTCTGGGGGTTCTGTCTAAGGGGAGGTTGTGGACTGGGGAGCAGTGCATATTCAGTCATACGGGGATTTTTGACATCTGTCCTGAATGCTCAGTGTTTAGAGTTTGAGAAGTGGGACCAGGAAGGAAGTGTTGCTGTATGGCAGCAGCGGACTTTAGTCTTTCAAATCCCAGCGCCTCCCTGTGCGAGGTCGAATTTCGGCGCCCCCTTGCCTTCTGTTCTGCTCAATACTCTACGTCATGGTTGCAGCACCCTGTGGCGTCCCAGTGTGGCGGAACCAGTTGCGCTGCCCTAAATCAGCCTCTGATGACAGGACTGTCTAACCTGAGGCCCTGCAGATGTTGTTGAGATGGTAACAAAAACCTGAATGCTATGAGTTGTGTTCCACGACAAATTCATGGAAAATAGGGCTACCAGTAGCTACTAGCCACTTTGGCTATGCTCCACCCCCACTGTCAGAGACCATGTGCCTCTGAACACCAGTTGCTGTGAGTCACAAGCGGGGAAAGCATGGTTGTGCTCAGGTCCCACTTGCGTGCTTCTCACAAGCATCTGGTTGGGATGGTGGACTAGCTGGGCTGTTGCCCTGATCCAGTGTCAGGAGTGAGCCAGAGCAAACCAGCAATAAATCACACAGAGTGAAGTGAAGTGATTCGAGGGTTCGAATCCTCACTCAGCCATGAAGCTCCCTGGGTTGACTTTGGGCCAGTCACTCTCCCTCTCAGCCTAACCTACCTCACAGGGTTGTTGTGAGGATTAAATGAGGAGGGGGAGAGGAACCATGTACGACATCTAGAGCTCCTTGAATAAAAAGACGGGGTATGAATGCAATAAATAAATATTTTTTAAAAGTTCATAGAATCCTAGAATCCTAGAATCCTAGAATCCTAGAGTTGGAAGAGACCCCAAGGGCCATCCAGTCCAACCCCCTGCCAAGCAGGAAACGCCATCAAAGCATTCCTGACAGGTGGCTGTCAAGCCTCTGCTTAAAGACCTCCAAAGAAGGAGACTCCACCACACTCCTTGGCAGCAAATTCCACTGTCAAACAGCTCTTACTATCAGGAGGTTCTTTCTAATGTTTAGGTGGAATCTTCTTTCTTGTAATTTGAATCCATTGCTCCGTGTCCTCTTCTCAGGAGCAGCAGAAAACAACCTTTCTCCCTCCTCTATATGACATCCTTTTATATATTTGAACATGGCTATCATATCACCCCTTAACCGTCTCTTCTCCAGGCTAAACATACCCAGCTCCCTAAGCCGTTCCTCATAAGTCATCGTTTCCAGGCCTTTGACCATTTTGGTTGCCCTCCTCTGGACACGTTCCAGCTTGTCAGTATCCTTCTTGAACTGTGGTGCCCAGAACTGGACACAGTATTCCAGGTGGGGTCTGACCAGAGCGGAATACAGTGGTACTATTACTTCCCTTGATCTAGATGCTATACTCCTATTGATGCAGCCCAAGTTGATTGGAAGCGCACCGTGTCCTGGCCTTGGTGGAGCAAATTACTCCAGGAGCCCCTCCCCCCCTCTGAGCGAGCTGTTAAACTTATTAGATTCTTGTTAGACGCTCTTTTGCCTTCACCTCCCCACCTCTATCTCCAGCTGCCCCTCCTCCAAAGCAGCAACGTGTTGGGAATGGTGTTTATGAGATATAAATCAAAGCGGTGCTCAAGTCAAAAGGTTGATGCCATCTAAAACATATTCTATGTAACATCGGTAATATGATTTCATAGGCGCCATCCATCAAGCCCCAATCCCATCAGCCGCTTTTGTTGCCTTCAGATAATTAATTACCAGTGGTAAAACAACAATGCAGTAATAATATGACAATAATAATAATAATGCTAATCACTGAGCGTCGGAAGACCCACACACAAGCTTTTGTTGCTCTTAGAAATGAAATCCAGAAACCCCTGGGATGTGGAATTACGCAGCAAGATTGCTGGTGATCGCTGCATTCCTGCTCTAATTTAAGGCCGAGCGTTTACTGTGGGACAGACACGCTTGGGTCACTCAAGCTGCACAATGCGTTGAGCAAAATATGCACCCTCTCATGTTTCCGCCCTCAGCTGATGTTCCTTTTCTGAGCTCAGAAATGATTACTTAAACAACAACCACGTCGCAGCGTAATTCTGCATATCTCCCTCAGGTATTGGTGGCCCATTGCACTGATACTCTGGCCTGTATTGGTTGCTGTAGCCCAACTGTCCCTAAGCTGGTGCCCTCTAGACACTGGACTTCAATTCCCAGCAGCCCCGGCCAGCACGGCTGTATCTTTCCCGCCCACCAGCCCCAGCATGATATAGCTATGCTGGCTGATGGGAGTTATAGTCTCAGTACATCTGGGGTGGTGCTGTGGGTTAAACCACAGAGCCTAGGGCTTGCCAATCGGAAGGTTGTGTGCTGGTCCCGTGGGGCATCCAAAAGGCGTGGTCTAAGTCCGGTCCAAGGTCAGAGGTACACATAAAGGCAGTCCGAAATAACTGAAGCAGGGTACAGGGCAGGGAGTCAGGCAAAGTCAGGAACGGGTGGGCAAGCAGGGAACCAAGGCAGGTCAGGAGCTCAGGCAGGAAAGCAGGACAGGTTTCAAGCAAGAACACTGGCAGGAACTGGTCAGCAACGATGTTGCTCCTGCAACTTGGGGCTGGGGCCGGCCGGCTTTTATCTGCCCCGAGGCATAGGGCGGCCCCAATCCTCTGGTGACTTGCCTCTCCTGGCTTGGAGGCGAGCACTCCTCCTGCGGGAACTCAGTTCCCTTCGCCTCTCTGCCCTGACCCTCTGCAGCTCAGGAGAGGCTGGAGGGTTACCAGACCCAGAGGCAACCTCAGCTTCCCCTGACAGGGCTGGGAGTGGAGCACCTGCAGGCAATGGATCCTCCATCCCATCAGGAGCCAGAGCAGACTCAGCTGATGCCTGCAC
This sequence comes from Darevskia mixta, assembly GCA_034641385.1. Classification (NCBI taxonomy): domain Eukaryota; kingdom Metazoa; phylum Chordata; class Lepidosauria; order Squamata; family Lacertidae; genus Darevskia; species Darevskia mixta. The sequence continues at coordinate 2,755,541 of JAWWNH010000095.1, forward strand.
CTGAGGATCCAGCACAGGTGAGGCCCCTTCAGACTCAGGCCCTAGCCCCGGCTCTGCTGGTTCTGGAGGCGGGAAATCCTGTGCAGGCTGGGATCCCTCAGGTTCAGCATCTGAGTCTGAATCCCAGGCCATCACAGGTCAGTGGTTTGAATCCCCGTGACGGGGTGAGCTCCCGTTGCTTGGTCCCTGCTCCTGCCAACCTAGCAGTTCAAAAGCACGTCAAAGTGCAAGTAGATAAATAGGTACCGCTCCAGCGGGAAGGTAAACGGCGTTGCCGTGCGCTGCTCTGGTTCGCCAGAAGTGGCTTTGTCATGCTGGCCACATGACCCGGAAGCTGTATGCCGGCTCCCTCGGCCAATAATGCGAGATGAGCGCTGCAACCCCAGAGTCGTCCGCAACTGGACCTAATGGTCAGGGGTCCTCTTACCTTACATCTGGGCAGAAACCAGCTAAGTCATTTCCTAGGTTGTCTTCTCTATGGTCTGTCTTGTCATTCTAGGAACAAAATTCTATCATTTTAACACTTCCCGCTCCAAATAGCATTGCCTTTACATCCAGTTCCCTTCTCCTCTTAATTGCAACCAAAGGTGAGAGGAGAGAGCATCGTGGTCAGGAGTACAGTGATGTGGGGGAGAGGATTAAACCCTTTCCTCAAATGCACAGTGGAAATCGCCCCACCTCCAAAATCTGGGATTGGGGAAATCCTGGAATCCTGGAGTGGGCATAGCTCAGTGGTACAGCAGCTGCTTTGTGTGCAAAAGGTCCCAGGTTCAATCCCCAGCATCTCCAAGTCGGACTGGGTGAGATTCCCTGTCTGAAACCCTGGATAGCCACTGCCAGTCAGTGTAGACAGTAGTGAGTAAGATGGACCAGTGGTCTCCCTCAGCTTCCTAGGTCCCTCAGGGAAGACCCATAGCTCAGCAGCAGAGCATCTGCCTTGCATGCAGGATGCCCCAGTTTCAACCCCCGGCATCTCTAGGTAGCGTTGCGAGAGACTCCTTTTCTGAAATCCCGGAGAGCTGTATCCAATGCAAGTCCTACCCAGAGCAGAAAATAACCAACACGATGAACTGGAGTCCATCAATTTCAATGGGTCTACTCCGAGTAAACCTTAGAGGCAGCCCTAGAAGTCAAAGGAAGCAGTGTCTTCTCCTGCACATCTGAGATAATGGGAAAGTTGAGAGCCAGTGTGGTGTAGTGGTTAAGAGCGGTGGACTCGTAATCTGGTGAACCGGGTTCGCTTCCCCGCTCCTCCACATGCAGCTGCTGGGTGACCTTGGGCTAGTCACACTTCTCTGAAGTCTCTCAGCTCCACTCACCTCACAGAGTGTTTGTTGTGGGGGAGGAAGGGAAAGGAGAATGTTAGCCGCTTTGAGACTCCTTCGGGTAGTGAGAAAGTGGGATATCAAATCCAAACTCCTCCTCCTCCTCTTCTTCTTCTTCTTCTTCTTCTTCTTCTTCTTCTTCTTCTTCTCCTCCTCCTCCTCCTCCTCCTCCTCCTCCTCCTGCTCCTTCTGCCAGGCCAAAGGCACCAACTTCTAAGGCTTGAGCATAAGCCAGAACTTTCAGAAGAGAAGGTTAAGGGGTGATATGATAGCCATGTTCAAATATATAAAAGGATGTCATATAGAGGAGGGAGAAAGGTTGTTTTCTGCTGCTCCAGAGAAGCGGACACGGAGCAATGGATTCAAACTACAAGAAAGAAGATTCCACCTAAACATTAGGAAGAACTTCCTGGCAGTAAGAGCTGTTCGACAGTGGAGTTTGCTGCCAAGGAGCGTGGTGGAGTCTCCTTCTTTGGAGGTCTTTAAGCAGAGGCTTGACAGCCATCTGTCAAGAATGCTTTGATGGTGTTCCTGCTTGGCAGGGGGTTGGACTGGATGGCCCTTGGGGTCTCTTCCAACTCTATGATTCTATGATTCTATGATCTCCGCTTGGAAAACTAGATGCCTGGAGTCCTGGTATCCCTCAGGTCTAGAAATGGACACGGTGGTACCATCAGGATAGGACTCTCGGGGTGGAGCTCAGGAGAGACAGCAGGAGGATCCCCCCATCCCCCCCCAGCTGCAGCACGGCTGGTTCAGCCCATTTCGAAGCAGACGGAGGAATTGCCTGAAGAGGGGAAGGCCCCATAACAGGAACCCAAAGTCCAGGGCCTAGACGTTCCCTAACTTGCACCACCAGACAAGCCCAGGCTCCTCATTCGCTCAGGGCGATATCTCCCTCCTTGCTTCTCTCTCATTATTATGATACCCGCACAGTCGGCCAGGCAGCATCTCATAACTCACTGCCTTTATGATGAAGCCCAGCAGTTGTTTTGGAGACAGGCACGCGGCTCGACAGCAGCCCCAGAGGCGATGCCACGGAGCACCCCCTCCCGCCCTCCGCTAGTTAACCGGCCAATTTCCCCCCCAACCTCTCCCCGCCACTCCTGTTTCCCTGAGTGAGTCGGAAGGAAATTTATGGCAGCGGGCGACTGCTATGGGCAAACTCTAATAAAGTGCTGTTTTGTTGCAATTTGTTTAATTGGCCACAGAAGGGATGCTGAGCACCGTGCGAGCGCCGAGCCCTCGATGCATCCTGCCCCGTCTGCAGATGTTCGCGACAGGGAAGCGCATCTTCGGTGTTTATGTGCAAAGCGCAGAGTGGAGAGACTCACACGCGGCCCCCGCCCCGCCAATTGCGATTAAGTCTCCCCCGCTGGAGCGGATCGGGCAGATTGATTTAATGCACATTTAATCTGCCAGCTTCGGGGATTTGATATGTACACAGATAGATGTAAAAAGTGGTGCACGGGGGGGGGGGGGAGAGTCTGACAACCCCAACCAAAGGAAAGAGGTGACCCACAGAATCTACTTAAAAACAACACAGGTGATGTTTCTCGTCTTCTCTGGGCAAGAGGTCTTCTGCACAGTTCCTTTGCCTGTGCAAGGCTCCCTCAGTGCTGGGCTGTTCCCCTTGCTTGCATTAATCACTCTAAGTGCTGGACAGCTCCCCTGCTTGTCTTAGGATCCTCAACTCCTAGACAACTCTTTTGCCTCACTTAAAAGATGGGCGCGTGGACCGGTAAACTTTCAGGGACCTACTGCATCGGCAGAACTGGACACCTTCATCTGCCCTGGCTGCAACAAAACATGTCTCTCCTCTACTGGTCTCTACAGTCACAGCAGGCACTGTAACTCTCCAATAAAGGTAAAGGTAAAGGGACCCCTGACCATGAGGTCCAGTCATGTCCGACTCTGGGGTTGTGGCGCTCATCTCGCTTTATTGGCCGAGAGCCGGCGTACAGCTTCTGGGTCATGTGGCCAGCATGACAAAGCCGCTTCTGGCGAACCAGAGCAGCGCACGGAAACGCTGTTTACCTTCCCGCCAGAGCGGTTCCTATTTATCTACTTGCACTTTGATGTGCTTTCGAACTGCTAGATTGGCAGGAGCAGGGACCGAGCAATGGGAGCTCACCCCGTCGCAGGGATTTGAACCGCTGACCTTCTGATCAGCAAGCCCTAGGCTCAGTGGTTTAACCCACAGCACCACCTGGGTTGGACCAAAGGCGCACTCCTCCATTGTCAATGCCAGCATGTGCCAGTGCATAGCTGTCAACTTTCGGATTTGAAAATAAGGGATTTTTTCAAACATTCGGATTTGAAAATAAGGGATGCCACAAGGGCGGTGCAATGGCAGCAAGTAGCCTCGCCACCCTGCGCTCCAGAGGCTGCGTGCGAACGGGTGAGCGAAAGAGCGAGCGCGTAGATGGCAGGCAGGCTGTCTGTCTGTCTGGTTGGGTGTGAGGGTCTGGCTGCACAAGGCATGCAAGCTCCGCCCCCAGTCGGTCTCAGACTCCTTATTGGCAGCCGAGCAACGCAGCTGAGGAGCCTCCCTGGCCGGCAGGGAGGGAGAGGAGCTGCTTCCTTTGAAATCCGGGGAATTTAAGGGATATCAACAATCCGGGATAGCAGCGGGAAACGGCATTGGAATAAGGGAGTTTCCAGCAAAAAAGGGAGGGTTGACAGCTATGTGCCAATGGTGGGTGGGGCCAGAGGCCACACAAACGCCAGAGGTTTATAGCACAGCCTCCACTCGCATCTCTCCATCCCGGCACTAACATGGTATGCCTGTGGAGAGTCCAGACAGAGAGATGAGTCCAGTTGGGAAGCATTAGGTCCCTTGGTTTCATGGGTTCCTTGTGTGGCATCACGGGCGTTTGTCTCAGGGGTACCCCCACCCCGCTGCCCTGACTCCCACTGGTTCTGTTTCATGCTGCTTTCCGTGGTGGGGTCCTCTTTCAAGCAGTACGTTCTGGCACTGTGTCAAGTCCTGATCCCCAAACATGATCTCTGCCAGACGTCATTGGATTCCATCTCCCATGAGTCTTAGCCAGCATGGCCAATGGCCAGGGATGTGCTGCACCTCATTGGCTATAAAGAGCTAGGCTATTGAAAATCTGAAAAAACAACAATTTATACCCTGCCCATCTGGCTGGGTTTCCCCAGCCCCTCTGGGCAGCTTCCAACAGAATATTAAAAACACGATAAAACATCAAACATTAAAAACTTCTCTAAACATAGCTGCCTTCAGATGTCTTCTAAACGTCAGATTGTTGTTTATTTCCTCGACATCTGATGGGAGAGCGTTCCACAGGGCAGGCGCCACTACCGAGAAGGCCCTCTGCCTGGTTCCCTGTAACCTCACTTCTCGCAGCGAGGGAACCGCCAGAAGGCCCTCGGAGCTGGACCTTAGTATCCAGGGTGAACGATGGGGGTGGAGACGCTCCTTCAGGTATACTGGACCGAGGCTGTTTACAAAAATTGCAGTGAGTTGTTCAGCAGTCAAGAAAGCCTTTTCCTCTCAGTTCATGGAACAGACACCCAGCAAGTCAAATCCCCATGTCAGATCTTATTCTTTCTCCTCTCATTGAATATCTGGTGGGGTTTCCATTTTTTTAAATGCAGCTGGATTTGATTGCATTCCGGGACTGATTATTGACCTCTCCGTTGTGCTTCCATGGAATCATGACCTTATTATTTAAAGCATTGTTTTTATCTCTCTGCAACAGCCGTTTCTCCACTCTGCATCATTTTCTCCCTTAAGTTGTAGACCATAAGATGTCAAGCAGGCAAGCCATTGTTCGTCTCTGTATCTCAAACATTTGTATTGTTATATGTAGCAAAACAAGATTTTTTTAAATGAAGAAATAAATATGCATAATAAAAAGTTACATGTTAAAGTTTATACTGTCGTTCACGGCCTTCCCGAAAATGGCATGGACATTTTATGAAAAAATGACGTCACAGGTCCTGGCCAGTAGGCACTCTCTACAACTACCCTTTCCCCACTGATTCTCAATTAAACCCCATAGCTGACTGACATTCCCTGCCTCCTGCTGCCCCCCATATTTCGGTCCTGGGGAGCCAAATGTAACTCTGCCCGTAGAACTGCTCTCAGGCTGCTGAATGTCTTCATTCCGAGAGGTCTCGTGATTTATTTGCAACTCGTGTGATTTTTCTCTGCTCCTTGCGTTCCGTGTGTGGGGAAGAAAAAATATATATATATTCAGGGGCTCCTAGCAGAGGCTCTGTCCCTGAAAGGTGCTGTATTTCCCCTCACTGGGGAGCGATGCCGGCTCCTGGATTCAGAGAGATGCATCTCTCAGAGGTCGGCGTGACAGGTGTGGAGATTTAGGGCCGGAGGATGGAGCCTGTTCCCTTCGCCATCTCCTTCATCCCATGACATCTGGAGCAACCGCCTCCTGTGTTCTTGGATGGTCTCTGTTAATAAAAACAAAATTTAAGGAAGTTATTTAAGGGGTTGGGGAGGCAGTAAAGCCCTCTCCTCCCGCCTTATATTTATAGGCCTGGATGGAACATATCCCTAGCAGATGATGAAATAGAGGCAAGTACATATATATCTATATCTCTGTATACACTCGGTGCTCTTTTCCCGAACATCTAATACCAAGGAATGATGTAGGTGAAGGAGGACTTTTCACGCCCAAAGATCTCCTAAACAGTGATTTGTACACATGGAGAATATTATGGCCCTCCGAGGATTTTCCTTGATGCTCATTAAGTTTCCTCTTTGCGGCATATTTCAAAGATTTTAGGCGTGGGAGCGATAAGACTCATTTAAACTGAATTACAGCCCCAGCTGCACAGAGCTCAGGCGCTGTCTTCACTTTTGCCCGGCTCTCAGAATTGTATGCTGTGCTTGGAAGAAACTGGCTCATGATCCGTAGAGCGAGGGGGGGGGACTTTTGGGTTGGCCATTGAGGGCCACATTTTTTGGGGTGTGTGTGATCTGATGGGGGTTGCATACTGGCAGTGGGTGCGACTGTAGTCGGGAGCCCCCAGTCATGCAGTGGGTCAGTGCGTCTGGCTGTTAACCAGAAGGTTGATGGTTCAAGCCTACCCAGGAACAGCTGTGGGCAGGATTCGTGTGTTGCTGGGGGGTTGGACTAGATGACCCTCAGAGGTCTCTTCCAAGTCTAATTCTACAATTCTTTTCTTTTCCTTTTCTTTTTTTTTACAATTCTATGATTCTAAGGAGGTGAAGGTGTGTGGGCCCAAAGCAGGGTGAGGCCTGTGGGAATGTTTAGGAATGTGGATGAGGATATATTGCTTAAGATATCCTATCCCAACTTGTGTTTACAAGTTCCAACAAAGTCAGCAGAGTTACATTCCCCTTTTAAAATCACACAGCGGAAGGTTGCTCAGGTTTGTTTAAACCTCTGTAAAATAGTTTCCTGGTATATATTTCCCCTTTCCCCCTCTTAAAATAAGACACTACACAAGTCTTCTATAAAAGCATATAAAAACGTTTACTCACAGACATCAAATGGTCACAATAAGATCCCAGATGAAGGCAGACTTGAGTTTAGAAAATATATGTACATGTGGAGACTCTCCATGTGGGAGAAGGCTCCATTTAGGCCCTCTTGCCCATCTCTGCTCTAAGATGTTGTTTGCTTGAAGTCCCAATCCAAGAGAGGGAAAATGGCCACTGACCTGTGGTTTTGTGCTGACCTGCCCAGGTGAAGCCACACCCACCTCCAGTTACATAGAGGAAGTTGTCTCAGTCCAGGTAAACAGGAAGTTATGGCTGGAGGACTGAGACACCTTCATGCCCACTCTAGCAATGTTGTGTTTGACTGCTCTGTGTTTACATCCCACAAGGCCAACCTCTTTCCTCTCTCCTTCTGTCACCCCTTCTCTTGCTATCGCATCTCATATTCCCCATTTGCTCTTTCTGCTGCCCTGACCCTTCTCTCTCTCTCACTGTTCTCCCTTCTCCCTACCCACCTACTCCCCTTTCACCCTCCTTGCTACCATCATGAAATAAATAACAACAACAACAACAATAATAAGAATAATAAATTTATTTATACCCTGTCTATCTGGCTGGGTTTCCCCAGCCACTCTGGGCGGCTCCCAACAGAAACACGATAAAACATCAAACATTTAAAAATTCCCTAAACAGGGCTGCCTTCAGATGTCTGCTAAAAGTCTGGTAGTTGTATTTTTCCTTGACATCTGATGGGAGAGCATTCCACAGGCAGACGCCACTACCGAGAAGGCCCTCTGCCTGGTTCCCTGTAACCTCCAGAAGGCCCTTGGAGATGGACCTCAGTGTCCTGGCTGAACGATGGGGTGGAGATGCTCCTTCAGGTGTACTGGGCCGAAACCGTTTAGGGCTTGAAAGGTCAACACCTGTTAAACTATGGAACTCACTCCCACAAGAGGCAGTGATGACCAAGAACGGAAAAGTGAGAGAAGCCAGAGTTCAGGTCAATCTTCTCACCTTGAGTGGGAAAAAGAAGCCCTGTACACTCTTCTCAGTGCCCAATAAAGATGCACCGACACATTTTGAGAACCTCTTTGTTGAACTGGGGCCTTGGGCCTGAGTTTCCTTGCTTCCCTGGCTTCTTGTCGACGTTTTGTTCCTTCGCTTCTCTACCCACCCCCCACCGATCTCTGTTAATTTTATTTCCCGTGTACTTTGTTTTATACGCTGGCGCTTGGTTTTATTTCGGTGTGTGTTTTTATCGCTGCATTACGTTTATATTCTGCCATTCTGCCGAGGAGCTGAAGGTGGCATGGCTGCATCTCTTTCCCCCCTAGAAACACAAATGTGGATAACTTGCCCTATGAGGAAGGCAGGTTAGTGGGAGAAAAAGGGAGCTGCTTTTCAATGTAGTTTAGGAGAATTCCTGACTATTACCATCTTATTTATTTGGTAAAAAGGTAAAGGTAAAGGGACCCCTGACCATTAGGTCCAGTCGTGTCTGACTCTGGGGTTGCGGCGCTCATCTCACTTTATTGGCCGAGGGAGCTGGCATACAGCTTCCGGGTCATGTGGCCAGCATGACTAAGCCGCTTCTGGGGCTGGGACCGAGCAACGGGAGCTCACCCTGTCGCGGGGATTCGAACCGCCGACCTTTTGATCGGCAAGCCCTAGGCTCTGTGGTTTAACCCACAGCGCCACCTGGGTACATTTCCCCCGAAACCAGGATTCAAGGCGGCTTGCGAAAATTAACAGAACCAAGGACTAAAACAGCAAAAGTTAAAAACATATAAAAGATAACAGCATAAACCAATGTACGGCTCATCTAAGTCTTTATAGAACCCTTCTTCTCAATAATTATGGAACTCACAGGTAGGGAATACCTTTCTACTTATCTTTATTATTCGTACAGGGAATCTTTCCCAGAATCATAGAATTGTGGAGTTGCGCTGTATATTAGTACTGTTATCATTCCAGACTGTGATGCTCTATGTCAGTGGTTTGGTGTGCCCTGGCACCCTGGGGTGTCTTGAATGATGGTCAGGGGTGCCGTGGGCAACGCGGGCCTCTGACCCTCTTTCCTTCCCTCCCTCCTCGGGTGCCCTCTTGCGTCTCTGCCTCCCCAAGGCTTGCACAGCTGTTTGTTGCAGCGGCCCTGGCTACAAGCTCCCCAGGTGAATGGTGCCTCTGGGGCTAGCCAGGGGGTGCTTCCCAGGCCCCTGTGGGGCAGTGTGAGGAGGCACCTCTCTTTGGGGCGGTGGGGGGGGGCAGCTCAGAGACCAGGGGCGGAGGCTGCGGCTGCCCAGAGGACTCCCAAGAAGAGAGGAGAAGAGAGGAGGCCGAGGGAACGCTACACAAGGAGGGGTGAGGGGCTGGTAGCTCTGCAGGGAGGGGGGGACATAACTGGGCTCCTGAGCCCCCCAGGGGTGCCGCAGAAAGAACGTAGTTGGTCAAGGAAGCCGTGGACCCAAAAAGGTTGAAAACCTCTGCTTTAATTCTTCCCCCCTCTTTGTTTTCTTTCTCCTTGTTAGGTGGCATCCATTGCACATCCGGTTTTGCCTCTGGCCCTGCCCATGACTGCCATGTGGCCCCTGAAAGGTTGCTCAAAAGGGAATGTGGCCCTTGGGACAAAACCAAAGAAGCTTCCCCTCCCCTTATCAGCAACACCAAAAGCCACCTCACCTCTACAAGAGGGAGGAGAAGCTCTGCGAAAGGTTTTATTTCTTTGCAACAACCTTGCCCCGTGTAGGACCCTAAGGTCCTCAAATAATAACATTTTGGAGGTCCTGAGCCATAAGGATGCTAGGCTGGCAGCAACTAGGGCCAGGGCCTTCTCAGTACTGGCCCCGATTTGGTGGAACGGTCTGTCACAAGAGACCAGGGCCCTGCGGGATTTGGCATCTTTCCGTAGGGCCTGCAAGACAGAGCTGTTCCGCCTGGCCTTTGGGTTGGTTTTAGTTTAACCCTGATGTTTTATTCCTTTATGGTTTGATTGGTGGGCTACTTAAAAATGAGGCTGCATTTTAAACTTCAAATCGTATTTTAATTTGCATTTTAATTGATTGTTTTGTATGTTTTGTTGTGGTTTTTATGGTTGTTAGCTGCTCTGAGCCCGGTCTTGGCTGGGAAGGGTGGGGTACAAATAAAAATTTATTATTATTATTATTATTATTATTATTATTATTATTATTATTATTATGTCTTTCCCTCGAAGGTTTGCTCAGGTTACTGACAAGTTTGAATATGCCGGATGGTTTGTGATGCAGATGGAGCCTGTCTTTGAAAAAGGCAAAAAGGCATATTGTGTTGAGAGAGAGAGAGAGAGAGAGAGAGAGAGAGAGAGAAAGAAAGAAAGAAAGAAAGAAAGAAAGAAAGAAAGAAAGAAAAGAAAGAGTTGCTTGTTGTTTTTAAGACGGGCAGAAAGAAAAACAAAAACCGTGGCTCAGACTTGTGGCAAACTGCAATTAATGACCCGAACACATTTCCCTGGAATGAAAAATTCGCCAATTCCTCGAAGGATGTCTGGCCCGAGCAAAGCAAATTATTCACCACCCTATACATATCCAGAGTGTCGCCATCAAGCCTGTTTATCTGGCAAACAAACGCTTGCCCCCGAGGGCCGTCTCTCTGCTCCCGAGCCATCAAAATGACCCTCCTTTCGTTGCCCCCCACAACCAGACTCTGAAGGGGAGGAGGGAGTCCACCTCAAAAGGCCAGGGAAATACTTGCAAGGATACTCAAACCCTTTTTGCTCTGCAAGTTGTGAGCATTTCTCTAGCAAACCTGCGGAGGCTCCAGATATTTTGCTGTACTACAGTTCCCATCGTCCACAACCCCTGGCCGTGTGGGCTAGAGCTAATGGGAGGCTAGAGCAAGGTCTGGAGGGTGCGAGGATGCTTCTCTGTGTCCTAGCCTGGTGTCCAGGGTGCACTAAAGATGGCTGTTGGAAGGAAGTCAGAGGCTAAGACTTGTACTCTTCAGCTGGTGCAGAATTCAGCGGCCAGGTTGCTCACCGGAACAAGACAGTTTGAGCATATTACAGATCCTGGTCCAACTGCACTGACGACCAATTAGTTTCCAGGCCCGATTCAAAGTGCTGGTTTTGACCTATAAAGCCTTAAACGACCGCAATACCTCCAGGACGCCTCTTTCCAGATGAACCTACCTGGACCCTGAGATCATTTTCTGAGGCCCTCCTTCGTGTGCCTCCTCCTCAAGAGTTCCGGAGGGTGGCAACACAAGAGCAGGGCCTTCTCTGCAGTGGCTCCCCTTCTGCAGAATGCTCTCCCCAGGGAAGTTTGCCTGGCACCTTCATTATACACTTTTAGGCGCCAGGCAAAAACGTTCTTTTTTAACCAGGGCTTTGGTTGATTCGACTACGCCCTTTAAAAATGTGGTTTTGGGGGGGGCGGCTATTGGGTCGTTGTTTTTATTTTTATTAGGTATTTTGTGGTTTTATATCTTGATTTTATTCTGTGAACTGCCCTGAGACCCCTGGGCATAGGGCAATATAAACTCAATAAATAATAATTATAATAATACTCTGCTCATAACTGAAATAACTTTGCACGGTTAGGCTTGCGCTGTGGAATGAAAGTAATAAAAAAATCTTAAAAATAAGTAAATTGCAAACCAGTGTGAACATGTAGGGAACTGAACTTAAGAAAAATGAGGAGCTGGGAGAACCGAAAATGGACAGATTTGTGCATCCTCTCTTGGGATGCCCAACAACTGGAACACATCACTGTCCATGTAGTGGGAAAGAGTGTCGGATAAGGACCTGGGAGACCAGGGTTCAAATCCTTCCTTGGCTGTGAAGCTCATTGGGTGACCTTGGGCCAATTGCTGCCTCTCAGCCGAACCTACCTCACAGGGTTGTTGTGAGGATTAATCGAGGAGGGGGAGAACTACAAAGACCACCTTCAGGAAAAGGTGCCATATAAATACAATAAATAAAATATTGGACATTGTATCCCAGGGGTCAGCAAACGTTTTCAGCAGGGGGCCGGTCCACTCAGACCTTGTGGGGTGCCGGACTATATTTTGAAAAAAATAATAATGAACGAATTCCTATGCCCCACAAATCATAGAATCCTAGAGTTGGAAGAGACCCCAAGGGCCATCCAGTCCAACCCCCTGCCAAGCAGGAAACACCATCAAAGCATTCCTGACAGGTGGCTGTCAAGCCTCTGCTTAAAGACCTGCAAAGAAGGAGACTCCACCACACTCCTTGGCAGCAAATTCCACTGTCAAACAGCTCTTACTGTCAGGAAGTTCTTCCTAATGTTTAGGTGGAATCTTCTTTCTTGTAGTTTGAATCCATTGCTCTGTGTCCGCTTCTCTGGAGCAGCAGAAAACAACTTTTCTCCCTCCTCTATATGACATCCTTTTATATAGTTGAACATGGCTATCATATCATATCACCCCTTCACCTTCTCTTCTCCAGGCTAAACATACCCAGCTCCCTAAGCCGTTCCTCATAAGGCATCGTTTCCAGGCCTTTGACCATTTAGGTTGCCCTCCTCTGGACACGTTCCAGCTTGTCAGTATCCAAATAACCCAGAGATGCATTTTAAATAAAAGCACACATTCTACTCATGTAAAAACACGTTGATTCCAGGACAGTCTGCAGGCCGGATTGAGAAGGCGGTTGGGCCGCATCCGGCCTTAGTTTGCTTACCCATGTTGTATACTGTCCCTGGAACTAGTTAGCACCCATTGATAAGCCTGATCCTCTAGGTGTGGGTGGCGAACCTGCTCTATAGAAACAGCTTCCCCCCTCTCTTACCGTCACTGTGGAGAGAAATGTGCAGCAGAACGAGACGGAAGAAAGGAAGATGGAAGCCAGAGCAGCACCACTCCTTGGGCTCGATTTACGAAAGCCGGTGGGGGGTGGGGGGAAGGAGGCTGCCTTTTCAAAATATTTATCTTGCCTTGTCCCGGCTGGATTGACTGTAAGCTTATGGAAATCACGGAGCAGCCACACAAATGTTAATCACCCCCAAGCCTTTCCAGGCAGCGTTTGCTTTGTAAGCTCCATCTCACTGTTTACACACAAGGAGAGATGACTCAAGAAATCCTGCCGAGGCGGCTGCTGCTTTTTATTTTTATTTTTTTAGGGGTGGGTACATAGAGGTTTAGTAGAATGAATAAGATGAGGCGAACGGGCAGTTTAAAGACCTCTCTCTCTCTCTCTCTCTTTTAAAAAAGAACATCTAAATTGAGCTAACGAACGGGTGGCTGTGGTTTCAGGAAAAGAGCTATAGCTCAGTGGCAAGAGCATCTGATCTGCATCTTCAGGTTTGGTCTCCGGCATCTGAAGGCAGGGCTGGAATAGACTCCCTGTCTGAAACCCTGGAGAGCTGCTTCCAGTCAGTGTGGGCAGCACTGAACTAGATAGACCACAGCTCTGACTTAGGGGCATCCAGAATTTACTGAAGTGGGCCAAGTGGTGTGTCTGAGCATTTGAAGAATCGTAGAATTGCAGAGTTGGGAGGAACCACGAGGGTCATCTGGTCCAATGCAGGAATTTCTTCCACGCTCATCATGTGGACTAGGAACTTGATGTTCACTTTAGATGGAAATCTGGATCCCATATGGACTGGCATGTCCGTGAGTGGGAGGAGCCTAGCTTAATGAAATGCTAGAGAGCTGCTGACCATCTGAGGGGACGGCACTGAGCTAGCCGGACCAAAGGACTGACTGGCTTCCTATGTTCCTAAGGGAGGGGCAATAGCTCAGTAGCAGGACACCTGCTTTGAATGCAGAAGGTCCCAGGTTCATGCCCTGACAAGACAGGACGTTTTTTCAAGAAGCATGACCGACCCATTCCTTCACTGCTTCTTGAAGGTCTTTTCGTTCTGGCAGGATTTTATTTTATGGGGAAGATAATGTTTTATGATTTTTTTAAAAAATCTGTTGGTCTTATTCACATCCACATCGTGCCTTGTATCTAACACAAGTCATATTCAGACTAGACCCATTAAAATAATCAAGGTGACTAATTCGGCTTCATTAATTTCAATGCGTCTACTCTGGGTGAGAAACCTAGTTGGCGATAACCCCCTCCATCTTAAGCACTCTTAAAAGTCTTGGCTCCCCCCCCCCAAACATTCTGGGAACTGCTGATGGTTATGGGTGCTGAGAGCTGTTAGGAGAGTTCTCCCCCCATAGAGCAACAATTCCTAGCACCCTCAACAAACCACATTTCCCAGGAATGTTTGGGGGGAGTCATGACTGTTCAAGTATTATTATTTATTTCTTTTTTTATAGTGTTATATGAGTGTTTAAACCCCCCCCATATCTATAAAAGTTTACCTGAAATGTTCTCTCCCCTTTGAAAATTTTCGAAAATGTATAAATTGGTTGTAATAATTAAAAAATGACAGATGATATTTGTGATGTGAGAAATACGAAACGTTGTAATTAGCAGTGGAAGTCACTTATTGATATTTCAATTGTAAAAGTTTATTTTTGTGTGGATCTGAAAGGTTCGGTATGAAACCTTTCAACTTTCTTTTCTCTTTTCACTTTTTCTTTTCTATTGCCTCACCTCTATTCTTTTAACATATTCTTTCTTTTCTATTCCTACTTCTCTTATTTTCTTGCCCCTGATCATGGTATTGTTTACCTTAATTTTGATTTTGTGTAAATGGAAATGAAGTTTGTAATTATATGTACTACGTATTTTTAAAGTGTAATAAAATTTCTAATTAAAAAAAAAGAATAAATTTTTTGAACACAATTATCTTTCCTTGTTAATTGATGGATTGAATTATTGGCACAGAGCTAGCATGTGACAGGAAGTTGCTCCATGCCCTTCTCCAAGAAAGGGCGGCCATTTTGTCACGAGCAACTTCCTGTTTGGGGCGGTGGCCTGGCAGGACGACTAAAGTAGCGTGTTTAGGAATGAGGGCGCCTGGTCATGTGGATGCGGTGTTAAGAGCAGGGAAAGTGCAGCAAACATCTTGCCACCATTCCCCCCCAAGAATTTAAGAGGAGAGAGTGCAAGAGAGGAGGGACTTTCAGCCAGAGCTATTTCCTGCACTCTTGGAGAAAGCAGCAGCAGCGACTTTCCAGGCTCCTGGAGTGGAGGGGAGCCTGAGCAACCCAGGCCCTGACATCTGAAGCTAATGAGTGTTGGCGTATGAAGATGCAGCCAAACCGAAAGCTACATCCTATTTAGCTTTTAATTTGGATGTTCATAGAGTGGGTTTGCAAGACCCTTCCCACTTTCATCAGCGCATTTAAAATGGATCTGACTGATAGGAAATGACCTGATGTGGAACCGCATTACTTATGAACTTGACTTGAATACCATCTCTTCTCCTTAAGCAGATGCATTGAAAGGATTCGGCAAGGCATTCCAGGGCTGGGAAACACTTTTCCACCAGCCCTAAGTGGTTGGGGGGGGGCAGGGAGAAAAAAAAAGAAGCTCCCTCATTTCCACCTTGAAAAAAGGGTTGGAGCTGTTATAGGAATATTCCTATAACAGAGCAAACAGGGAAGCGCTTGTGGCCCAGGACCCTCGTACCTAAGGGACCGCCTCTCCTGGTATGCCCTGTGTAGGACCTTAAGGTCCTCAGATAATAACATTTTGGAGGTCCCGAGCCACAAGGATGCTAGGCTGGCCTCAACTAGGGCCAGGGCCTTCTCAGTACTGGCCCCGACTTGGTGGAACGGTCTGTCACAAGAGACCAGGGCCCTGCGGGATTTGGCATCTTTCCACAGGGCCTGCAAGACGGAGCTGTTCCGCATGGCCTTTGGGTTGGTTTCAGTTTAACCCTGATGTTTCATTCCTTTATGGGCTACTTAAAAATGAGGCTGCATTTTAAACTTTAAATAATATTTTAACCTGCATTTTAATTGATTGTTTTGTATGTTTTGTTGTGATTTTATTGGTGTTAGCCGCTCTGAGCCCGGTCTTGGCTGGGAAGGGCGGGGTATAAATAAAAAGTTATTATTATTATTATTATTGTGGTGAAACCAGATGCTGGAGAGGAGTGACCAGGGCAGAAAGAGATGTCACTAACATAGAAGTGGGGAACCTTTTCTTTTCCAGCCTGGGGCCCACATTCTCTCTCAGGAAACCTTCCAAGGGCCACATACCAGGAGTGGCTGTGGCCACACACATGCCACGCCTCATCCAGACAACCACAGCACACTGGCGTCCTCCAAGGCATATCCCAGCCTGGTCCAATCATGAGAGGAGGTCGTGGAGCAAGGCCAGCGAGTTGTGAGGCCTCCACAAAGCTCCAAGGGCCACGTAGAGAGGCTTTGAGGGCCACCCCAAGAAGCAGGTTTTCCCTGTTCCTCTGTTTAATTCGGGGCATTCACTCACGATGTTCGGCGGGTGTAAAATCTGTGTGTGTGGAGGGTTCGGCTGTGCAGATCGAGAAGTGTGCGTTCTTCCACACAAACACACTGGCTTAGGCCTGTGTTCGGTGTCGCATGCCAACAAGCCTAAAGAGGTGTCCGTCTCCCAACCCTCTCCACTGGATCTCGCTCCTAAATCACTTCCTTAGGAATTTGATTCTTTCCCCTCAGACCAGGGGGTGGTAATTGCTACCGCAGAGCTATTGAGCACAATCACCGAGCGATCTCCCTGCATGCCCAAGCAAAGTGCAATTTCAAACTCAGGGACTCGGTAACCAAGTTGTCTTGAAAGGGGGGGGGGTGGGCTTCTGAGCCCTGAGAAGTCCTGTGTGCTGGTTTTAAAGGGGACCAAGTTTCAACTCTCACAATATGCCAGGCGGTGGTGGTGGTGGTGATGTTTTTATTAAGATATGAGCCAAAGCCTGGGGGATTTTACCTCAGATGGCTTCACTCTTTGCCTGCTTTCTTCCCACAAGCCTCTTACACATACTGTTTTCCTCTGAGCAGTCAGAATGTTTGTTAACCTTCCGTGATTTCCATCACAGCTTTATCACAACCGATGGGAAGGAAAAATTCGCCAACTGGTAAGTGGCCATCGGTCCGTGCTTCTTCCTCAAGTTTTGGTCTCTCTCTTTCTTTTTCTCCCCCACCTCTTTTTAGTGCCCAAGCCCCTCCCCTTTTTGCCAGTGGAGAAAAACCACTTTCACGGGCTTGCAGTGTGTGCGTGCCAATCCTCAGGAAAAGAAAAAGGCAAATCTGTCCGTTTTAGGTTCTCAGTTTCCCAATCTTAAATTCAGTTCTCCACATCAGTTTGAAATTACAAAAAAAGGTCCACCTGAAAATCCATCTGCATTTTTGTATGAATTTCTCTCGATATACGCATTTTTTGGGATGCAATTTTTGCGTATCGCACACGTTTTTCAGAAAGCAATTTCCCCGAATGTAATGCATTTTGGGGTGTTATTTTAACTAATTGATGCGATTTTAATGTACTGTGCCCCAGTATATGCATTGTACTGCAAATTACTTGGCTGGAGAAACACACTGCAAAATTCAGAGAAGTGTGGATTTCAAAGGAAGGCTGTGATCCGGTTTGTAGATTACTTTGGAAAGGGCAAATTGCATAGATCCACCTTTAAATGAAAACGGAACCGAGTCTCTCCACCATCCTTAGCCCGGGATGGAAGACGGTGGGAGCCTAGCAACATCAGCCGAGCATCGCAGTGGACTTGGACCTGGGAGACCAGGGTCCAAATCCACACTTGGCCACGAAGCTTACTGGGTGCCCTTGGGCTAGTCGTGATCTCTCAGCCGAGCCCACCTCACAGGGTGGTTGTAGGGATTAAATGAGAAGAGCTATGTATGCCACCTTGAGCTCTTTGGAGAAGAAGCTGGGATACGGATGCAAGAAACATCGAACCCACCACCTTGACCTTCTTATCAAGGGGCATCTCTTCGTTTGACATCCCCGCCACCCGGCACAATCTTGACACCTGCTCCTCACATTGATAATCGCCCTTCCTCTTCAGATTGGGCTCCGGCAGCGATGTCATAAAGCGTCCTTATCCATCAGCCCAGACTCCACTCAGATATATATATATATATATATATATATATATATATATATATATATATATATATATATATATGTAGAATTGATACTTGGCTCTTGGCATAGCGCAAGAAGTCTATCTCTGATCCTTCGCGTAATGAAATGCCCTCTATGTAGAGTGAAATAGAGTTTAAACGAATGCTCCGCGGAGCCCCTGACAAGCCGTTTAACAAGACGTCCAACATCCCATTTCCTCGGCGCTTCCTTTCCCCTTAATCCCTTTGTGCTGAAACGCACGCAGGAGTAAGCACGTGTGAAATTGAGGCCTCTCTAATGCACACACACACACACACACACACACAGCACGGAGCGCAGCACCACGACAGCTCGCCCAAATAGAGTGTCTCTCGGCCTCGTTCCGTCAAAAGGAGCCGGCACGGCTTTCATCACAGCGCCTTCTCCCCCCCTCGCGAGAAGGCCGGGGGGGGGGGGACGACCCTCATGCACTCCTGGAGCGAAGCAGAGACGTCTTTCTCAGAGTTTGGGGATTAAGAGGCCGAGATCCCATCGTTGTCGGAGGAGAAAAGGTCTCTGGGTTTAGGGTTTCCATAAAGGACTGGCCTCTCTTTGCCACTACCACCACTCCACACCCAAGATGGGGGCAGAGGATCTGGGGGGTGGGGCTGGGGAAATCAGGTAGATAAGAGGCAGAGAGAAGAGGGAACCGGGTGGGTCAGAGTTGGGGCCATGGGCAGAGCTATAGGATATGCAGGAAACTGAGATGGGTTACCCACTCTTCACAGAGATCACTAGAGTTAGCTCCATTAAAAAAAATGGGCTGGCTCACAATCCTTGAGGGAGAGAGTAGAGGGCATAGACTGGCGATCAGATACTCCTGAGGCTGATTCATCTTCTGTGAGTTCCTTCCTTCCTTCCTTCCTTCCTTCCTTCCTTCCTTCCTTCCTTCCTTCCTTCCTATAGTGTTTTCATGTTGCAACCCATCCTGTGACCTTAGGGGATGTGTCCAGAACATGAAGATGTATGAAGGTCCAGAACATGAAGATGTATGAAGAGGGTGGAGCAAGACAGGCAAGGCAAAGGAGCCTCAGATTGTTTGGGAAGGACCTGGGGGGAGGGGGGAGGAGACTTAGGGAACTGCTGGAATGTGGGGAACCTTCAGTCCTTGCAACTGCCCCATTGGGGCAAGACCTACTGGGAAGAGTTGCTGTGCTTTTGTTGAAGAAAGAGTTCGTAATAAATCACAGAAGCTATAATGTTGGACTTTGCCCCTGTGCCCATCCAAACCTGTCAAATTTAGCTTTTATTCCTACCCCAGACTTGTGGTTCTTCCCGGCTTCATATCCATGCTAGGCCTTGCTCCAAGTCAGAGCTCTCTCTCGCCAGGCCCTGTTTGCATAGTGAACATTTCAGAAATGAAAATGAGGAACATGATCTGGCTTTGATGTCATTGACATATTAGCTAAAAAATCAGGATATGGACAAAATAAGTTGAGATACATTTGGTCCCTGTTTAGGGCATGCTAGCAGCCCCTGGTGTTGCTCTGGAATTCTAAGGAACAAAAAACAAAACAAAACTCCAGTATGTTTTGGGAATCAGTGGTTAAAATCAGTGCACTTCTGAAAGGTTGAGTCTCCCATCTTGATTCAAAATGATGCCCAACTGTATTGAAACATAGATGAAAACCTGTGACGCTATCTTCAGAATTGTCCAAATGCATATTGAATGAGCAGGACTCCAAAACAGATAGTAGTAGATTGTCAAAGGAATGATTGTCTCCTAAAAGTTCACCATTGGTTGGGTTGTTTTTAAAAATGCTTTAAGTTGATGAGCACATTTTTGGATCAGAGATATTATAATTGCTTCCCTCTCTCTCTTTTAGTCTTCTCGTTTGACAACAATAACTTGGGAAAGTATGATAAAGAGATTAGTATGTTTGAAAGATTTCTATGTTACATTTGTCAATATAATAACCACTATACTGTTCTAATTATTACAATTAATTCAGTCCTCTCTTGTTTTGATACAAAAACCGAAAGGCTGGCTGTAATTAATTTGAATCAGTAACTGATGGGTAATACAGCTATTATTTGAATGTGTTATTTAATATTTCTTTTTTTGATAATATTTACTAAATAGAGCCTAAAAGGTTTTTAGAAAGAAACAAAAAGAGAAATGAATGGGCAGGGCACCTGAGAAACGTGCCAAGAGGAAGGCACACTTGGCAAACCCTCACTGTGATGAACTCCTGCCCAGAAACCAGTGTCCCCACTGTGGAAGGACGTGTGGATCCAGAATTGGCCTCCACAGTCACTTACGGACTCACTGTTAAAACCGTGTTCCTGGAAGACAATCTTACTCGGCTCCGAGTGATCACCGAAGAAAAAGAAGAGGAGTCCTCTGAATGTGACTGGACTCAAACTATCAGCCCCTGCCATCCATGGTGGGTGTTGCTCATTGGGGTTGGTGGGGTGGAAGGCAGGGAGCTCAACAGTAGACGAAGCCAGAGCAATGACAGGCAGAGCTAACTAAGTCTAGTTTTGTCCCTATTCTCTTTCCTGGTGTTCTGTAAGGACAAGACTGAGACTAGGGAGCACGAGGAAGATTGGCAGTGCCACCCTCTGGCCCGGTTGAAAGTAAGAAGGCAGGCAGCTGGGGGCTGGCTGAAGGCAAACTCAAGTTGATATGCCAGTGCCCCATTTGCCTGCATGGACCAGCCTCCTATGCAGCAGAACCAATGGTCAGGGATGGTGGTAGAGAGTCCGGGAAAATATTGAGAGCCACAGGTTCTCCATCCCTGCTCCTTAACATGCAAATTCTCTGGCCAAGCAAGGATCATGGACTCAATCCCACAGGTACCTGGTGTCTCAGACTGGTTGGATGCAGAGGAATGGTGGGAGGCACCAGCTGGGGAACCCCCAAAGGAACCCCCAAGAGAAGAAGGCTCAGAGCCCAGAGACTGGGGGTGGGAAAACAACGAGTGGCCAGAGGGAGAAGAGCAAGCAGACTGGGAGGAGGTGGTGTTGGAAGCTGAATAGGCAACAGGGTTTAGTGAGCTAGAAGAGGCTGTGGCAGAGAGCAGTCTAGAATCAGAGGCAGAAGTGGAGGCTGGAGAAGAGGGGAGCCAAGAGGCTGAAGAAGCCAGGGGGTCTCCTTCTCCTGCTGTGGCCAGCTGCCCTCCCTGCTGGTGTCCCAGAACATGAAGAGGTATGAAGAGGGTAGAGCAAAGACAGGCAAGGCAAAGGAGCTTCAGATTGCTTGGGAAAGGACCTGGGGGAGGAAGAGATTTAGGGAACTGTTGGAATGCGGGGAACCTTCAGTCCTCGCAACTGCCCCATTGGGCCAAGACCTACTGGGAAGAGTTGCTGTGCTTTTGTTTGAGAAAGTGAGCTTCCTTGCCACCTTTTGAGTTGTTGCTGACTGGTTCCTGTCAGGGATCTGCCTCCCCCTGCCAGTCCAGCCCTGAGTCTTTATAGGGAGCAGCCACCTGTTCTGACTACTGACTCATCTGCGAGTGAAACCAGCAGTTCTTCGGGGGAGAAGTAGTTGGTGGCTGGGAGGGAAGGAGTGCCAGGGCTCAAGAGATATAGAGGCAGGCCTGGCACCAACTAGCAGGGTCAGACGGAGGGGGAGCCGTCAGGTCCGGCGCAGAGATTACGTAGGAGGAAAAGGCGTTTCCGGCTGCCAAGACTGCTCTGTTGGCGCCAAAATCGCAGGGAGGCACTTCTGGATTCTGCTAGTGAGTGATCAGACATGATATGATTCAGCTCTGCACTTTACATAATGAGCACTGATTAAACTACTAAAAGGCAGATGGCTTGGCTCCCTTATTGAATGACCGATGAAGGGGAGGACCTGACAGTTCCTGACTCCAGCCTTGACACCTGGCTGGCCACTGCGGGAACAGGATGTAGGACTAGGTGGCTGCAGAACCCAGCAGGCTCACCTTATGTTCTTACAATATGTTCTTATGTTCTGTGCACTCTCTATGCTCCATCCGGGTGGACAGGGAGGGAGTGTGGCCTTGGGAGGAGTCTCTGGACGGGCAGTATTTGGCTCCCAGACCTGAGGTGCCCCGCCCTGCTCCAACCACTACACCACACTATCGTGGCTCTGTTCTGGGGCAAAGAGGTGGACCTTACGTGCTGGAACTTCCCTCTGGCCGCAAATCTATTTGTCACCAAGCGACTGAAATGGTCGCTCTTACATTTCATGTTAAATGGGAGAAGAAGTTGGATGTTGAGTTTCCCCCCAACATTTGAACTCGGCGCAACACTGTATTGACTCCATCTGTGTAAAAGCAACACATATATTTGTAACTGAACTGTGTGCGAACTGCTTTGATGGCTCACTGGTGATGAGACACATTAAATGCGGGGACCCGTTTTTATGTTTTTTAAGGGGGAAAAATGATCCAATATCGAGAAAAAACTGGAGTGATTAAAATTTCTGTGTTCTCATCAAACCTTGTAAATGAAATTGTCCTTCCCGGCATAGACTTATGAAGGCCAGGCCCCGTAAAGATAAACCTTTAATACCAGCTGAAGGGTGGGTGGGAGGGAAATATAAAACCCAAATAACAAATTCACCCTCGCGGTAACGAGGAGGCAAACAAATACCGGCCTTGCTTTAAATAATGGAAGCCCTAAAGAAGAGGTAGGGGAAAAGAGATGCATTTCTGTGCTTGATGAGAAATCTCGGCCTTTGCTTTGATTGTATCTCCTGTCTGGGCTGAAAAATCCCCCAAGACTCCTCAATTTCCAAGAGGACCCGGTTAGCTGGAACAATGAAAAATCAAGTGGAGCAGTAGCTCATCATAAGACCAGAACAGCCTGCTGGATCAGGCGGCCAATGGCCCATCTAGTCCGTCACCCTGTTCTCACAGTGGCCAACCATTGTGAAGCCCACAAGCAGGACCCGAGGGCAAGAAAACTCTCCCCTCCTGTGGTTCCAGCAACTGGCCTTCAGAAGCATCACTGCCTCTGGCCATGGAAACAGAGCAGTTGCGAGCAGAGGATCCTGGCACCATCCGTAGGGCGCTGGAGCGCCAGCGGCGGTAAACCGCTATGTACAGCATATGTGCGGCGTTGCTACATACTGCACATGCGTCGTACGTAGCGACGCTGCACATGCGCCCTATGCAGCGACACCCCGCCCCGGGTGTCACGACGCCTTCGTTTGCCCCTGGCTGTGATCTCCTGGGTGCTGCACACACCATTAGGCAGTTGAAAGTGCATGCGTACTCTGTTTCCCTCCTTCTGTGCGGCCATGGGCACTGGCAACCCATGCTACGCCACTGGCCAGAGGCAAAAGCAGGTGGAGCAATTAATATAACTTTTCCTTTGGTACAGTTGACTAACTTCTGCATGCACTCCCACAAAGCCCTCTCCACCCAAGCAAGCAAGAGGCATGATCAGAGTTCAAGGACACATTCCCTCACTCGAAGGTGTGGAGCAACGTCCGTGAAGGACGAGTCTTGGGAAGAGAAGGGGTGGCTGGAGAGTTGCATCCCTAGTCCTGACCTGGTACTGTGCATGAAACCCTTAGAGGACAAACCAGGCGTGCCACAGGTCACGGATCTTGAGGAGCAGGCAAGGCTCCTAGAATCCAGTGCTGAGGATCCCCTTGAGAGACCCTCTGGGTTGATCCCTAACTTCTTCATGCAGAGTATGAAACTGTGGAATTTGCTCCTGCAGGAGGCAGAAAAGGCCACCAACCTTGGTGACTTTAAATGAGGAAAGTGTAAAGTACTACACTTGGGCAAAAAAAAATGAAAGGCACAAATACAGGATGGGTGACACCTGGCTTGAGAGCAGTACATGTGAAAAGGATCTAGGAGTCTTGGTAGACCACAAACTTGACATGAGTCAACAGTGTGATGCAGCAGCTAAAAAAGCCAATGCAATTCTGGGCTGCATCAATAGGAGTATAGCATCTAGATCAAGGGAAGTAATAGTACCACTGTATTCCGCTCTGGTCAGACCTCACCTGGAATACTGTGTCCAGTTCTGGGCACCACAGTTCAAGAAGGATACTGACAAGCTGGAACGTGTCCAGAGGAGGGCAACCAAAATGGTCCAAGGCCTGGAAACGATGCCTTATGAGGAACGGCTTAGGGAGCTGGGTATGTTTAGCCTGGAGAAGAGAAGGTTAAGGGGTGGTATGATAGCCATGTTCAAATATATCAAAGGATGTCATATAGAGGAGGGAGAAAGGTTGTTTTCTGCTGCTCCAGAGAAGCGGACACGGAGCAATGGATTCAAACTACAAGAAAGAAGATTCCACCTAAACATTAGGAAGAACTTCCTGACAGTAAGAGCTGTTCGACAGTGAAATTTGCTGCCAAGGAGTGTGGTGGAGTCTCCTTCTTTGGAGGTCTTTAAGCAGAGGCTTGACAGCCACCTGTCAGGAATGCTTTGATGGTGTTTCCTGCTTGGCAGGGGGTTGGACTGGATGGCCCTTGGGGTCTCTTCCAACTCTAGGATTCTATGATTCTATGAGGATTAGATAAACTCATGGAGGAGAGGGCCATCGAAGGCTACTAGCCATGAAGGCTATTCTCATTCTCCATAGTTGGAGTCAGTGGGACTTCTCAATACTAGTTGCTGGAAACCACAGGAGGGTAGAATGCACTTACGTCTCCCCACCATTCCTGCTCTAAAGAAACCATCCCTGTGCCAACATTTGGGTGCACCATGCGAACTTTCAGATGGGCCCTTCTTCCAACCTTTGAGTGACAGCCTTCTGAAAAACCCAGATGCCCGGAAATGGGGATACCTTTTAATCTTTTTGGGCAGGGGGATGAAATTAGGATTTGGTGCAGTCATCTCCTCCTTTGTCTCCAGTTACAAGCATCATAAATCGTTCCCTTCCTGGAGTCGCTGAGCGAACACCTTCCTGCCGCGGCGATGGGAAGGTCGGGAGGTCCATTGGGCAGGACGATTAAGAGATGCACATGGGCGATCTCGCTAAAAAGAAAAGAAGGAAAGAAAGGTGACTAGCTTTATTCCAAAGGACCAGGAAATGAAGCAATCAACACTTTGGGAGAGAGGAGGAGAGAGGGAGGGAGGGAGGGAGGGAGGGAGGGAGAGAGAGAGAGAGAGAGAGAGAGAGAGAGAGGAGGGGCTTTGAGGGACAAAATGAGCACCAGGCTCTCCTGCAAATGAGTCTGAAGGAGCCGGTCTCTGGCGGACTCTTTAATCTTCCTCAGCCATGAAAGGACAAACAACCCTAGTAGGGGAAAGTGACGCTTCGGAGAGGCTCGTTTAGATAGGGTGAATGAATGAAAGTTTCGGTGATGTTGTTTGTTTGGGCAAATTTATCACTGGGGACATGCTTCTTATCAGCAGATGTGGGGGGTGAGGTGAGGGGGTGAGGAAGGAGGCTTCCTGTATTCTTTCCTCTTTCTGTCTGTCTCTCCCCCTCTCTCTTGGTCTCCCTCTCCACCCCTCCCTCTCCCAGCTTCCTTCCTTCATTTGTCTCCTGCGGAGGACACTTTTCATTTGCATTCTAACTCCGAGCTTCGAAGCCTGGCACATTCTCTGCGATACCGTTGCACCTCCTCTCTTGTCTAGCCATGACTTAAGAACATAAGAGGAGCATCCTGGACCAGGTCAAAGGCCCACCTAAGTCCAGCATCCTGGTCCCACAGTGGCCATCCCCAATAGGAAACCAGAGTGGTGCATGCTCTGGTTATCTCCCGCTTGGACTACTGCAATGCGCTCTACGTGGGGCTACCTTTGAAGGTGACCCGGAAACTGCAATTAATCCAGAATGCGGCGGCTAGACTGGTGACTGGGAGCGGCCGCCGGGACCACATAACACCGGTCCTGAGAGATCTACATTGGCTCCCAGTACGTTTCCGAGCACAATTCAAAGTGTTGGTGCTGACCTTGAAAGCCCTAAACGGCCTCGGTCCAGTATACCTGAAGGAGCGTCTCCACCCTCACCGTTCAGCCCGGACACTGAGGTCCAGCACCGAGGGCCTTCTGGCGGTTCCCTCACTGCGAGAAGCGAAGCTACAGGGAACTAGGCAGAGGGCCTTCTCGGTAGTGGCGCCCGCCGTGTGGAACGCCCTCCCAGCAGAGGTCAGAGCGATAAACAACTATCTGACATTCAGAAAATACCTCAAGGCAGCCCTATTTAGGGAAGTTTTTAATTTGTGATATTTTAATGTATTTTGGTGTCTGTTGGAGGCCGCCCAGAGTGGCTGGGGAGACCCGGCCAGATGGGCGGGGTATAAATAATAAATTATTATTATTATTATTATTATTATTATTTAGAAATTTTTGTAATCTTTATTGATTAAAAACAAACAATATAGAATTTACCATACATTCTCTTACATCCTCATACATCCAGTTAAAGGTAGATAGCCGTGTTGGTCTGTCATAGTCAAAACAAAATAAAATAAAAAAAATTCCTTCCAGTAGCACCTTAGAGACCAACTAAGTTTGTTCTTGGTATGAGCTTTCGTGTGCATGCACACTTCTTCAGATACACTGAAACAGAAGTCACCAGACCCTGATATATAGTGAGAGGGTGGGGAGGGGTATTACTCAGAGGGGTGGTGGAAATGGGTGAAAGGTTGATAGCTGTGGTAAACCTGTTGACGACTGTTAACGGGGGATATTAAAAAGCAAGGGGTGAGAAGGTTAAAAAAGCTTTGTCATGTATAATGAGATGAGAAAGACATTGGATTCTTATCTCATTATACATGACAAAGCTTTTTTAACCTTCTCACCCCTTGCTTTTTCCTGTAAGACTAATTGCAGCCGTTAACAGTCGTCAACAGGTTTACCACAGCTATCAACCTTTCACCCATTTCCACCACCCCTCTGAGTAATACCCCTCCCCACCCTCTCACTATATATCAGGGTCTGGTGACTTCTGTTTCAGTGTATCTGAAGAAGTGTGCATGCACACGAAAGCTCATACCAAGAACAAACTTAGTTGGTCTCTAAGGTGCTACTGGAAGGAATTTTTTTTATTTTATTTTGTTTATCCTCATACATATCATCATACTTTACATCCTCATACATATCGTCACATTTACCCCCTTCTGCAACCTCATACATATCATCGCATTTACCCCTTCCTGTCAATCCAATTCTACCTACCATTCTCCACTATACCTATCATCCATACCATGCATATTATTATTATTATTATTATAACCATCAAGCAGGACCTCCAACCATGGAGCTAGACCATAGCCATTGTGTCTGGCAGTCATGAATCTATGGATTTCTCTAATTTTCTTTTGAAGTTATGTAGGTTGGTGGCTATGACTGCTTCCTGTGGCACTGAGTCCCGTAGCTTAACTCTGCGCTGGGTGAAGAAGTCCTTTCTTTTATCTGCCCTGAAACATCCAACATTCTTCAGTAGATGGGCTAGACCTTGAATGTTTGCACATGAGAAATTGAGACGCTTTAAGGGACTGGGGAACTTCAGGCCCTGTGGCCCTCCAGAGCTCTGGGACCACACCTCCTCTCCTGTCTCCACTGACCACACCTCTCACTGGCTCTGCTTTGCCCCCTCAGTCTTTCTGCCAGGATAGGTCCTTGACCTCTGATAATACCTCATCGCTTGCCCAGATGGAGGACAGAATTGTGTGGGTGTGCAGATACTTGTGAGATACCATTTAATGCAGTCAAAGCAACAAATCATGTTAAGCAGAGGTTGGGTGGCCATCTGTCATGGATGCTTTAGCAGAGATTCCTGCATTGTTCAGGGGCTTGGACTAGGTGACTCTTGGGGTACCTTCCAGCTCTCTATGAGTCTATGTTTTCCCAGATAGGTGCATGAAGGGGCTCACAGAACCTTCCTTTAAACTTCCTAGAGAGAGCTCTGTGAGATCACTTCCCCTTTGTGCCCTGACAGGAAGAGGGCGTAGCTATAAATGCTCAAGCTCAGACTCCATTTTAAGCTAGACTTAGTGTGTCTTACCATTTTAAGCCTGCTTGCACCAAGCTACTGTACCAGTTATTCTTCAAGACGTAGTCTGAGTGTTATTTTTTTACCTTTTACAAGACACGTGTGTGGGATTCTTATTTTAAGGGGGAGGAAAAGGGAGCAATACCAGGAAAAAACAACAACAACCAGCCTGCCTTAAAGCATCCTCTATTCCTAATACCAAAAGGCTAAAAGTAGCCTATCTAAGCGTCTTGTTTAAGCTGCAAAGAGATGGCACTCTTCTGACGTGAGGAAGGAAGGACAATGTCTAATAAATTGATCCTCCCCTAGCATCTAATCAAATCCCAACAATACCGGGGGTCGCCTGGGGTCGGGGGGTCTCCGCCTGGCCACACAATAAGGACACAACAGTCTTGATAAGAATAATGATAAGAAGTTTACTTACGTTCAGTTCACAGTATGATCCTGAAGGCAGGCTTTAGTTTGAAGTTACAGAAGAGAGTGTGGGTCATCCCATATGGGGATTGAGCCCATGTGCTGCTGGCTGAAAGCCAGCAGACAGCAAAAGAACATCAAGATGGAATAAAGCGAAGAAGAAGGGAAGATGGCTGCGTGACCAGCCCTTTTATGGGGTCTCCCAGGGTCATGCCCATCTACCTGGTCACACGCGGGGGAGGATGCTCCAGACAGGTGTGACAGGAAGTCCTCCTGGCTGGAGTAATATCCCCCTGTGTGTCCACTCTGGGCAAACAGGAAGTGTTGTACTTGACTGCTACAGCGATGTTACATCCCACAAACCTGACACTGGGTTTCTTCATTTCCTCCTCCCTCCCAACCCTTTTCCCTTTTATGTTGTGGCCTTTTAAGGCACTTTGCTTGAGGGAGAGGACTGTTTCTCGCCCTCTGCCACCCCAGTGATTTGTAAGCAGTTCCAGTAGACTTTTTTTGGGTGAGGAGGAGTGAGATTTTTTTGATTTTTTATTTTAAATTAAATTAACGAACAAAATACAATGTTGATGATGCAGAATACATTCCATGAATCTAGACGCTTTGAATAAAAACAATAATCTCCTGGTGAATCCGCAACTTAAAAGCCATATTGCTTTCTCCAAAAAAAGGCACAACAAAACCCACAAGTAATATTTTTTGATTGTTTGAGAGAAGCGGGGAAAAGGAAAAAGAGAGAACTCAGCCAGCTGAAGTGTCTTAGCTTGAGTAAGTATTTCTCTCTTGTCATTCCCAGATCTTGAGCAAAGGTCTGGAGAGAATACATTGCAGAGACATACATTACATTCTCGGCTTTTTTATCTTGCCCACGTGACACTTTCCCTATCATGAACTGTACATTCTTATTCTCACTGGTGGGGATAAAACTATATCCCAGAGCAGCATATATCAAACAGAGGAACATCGGGTCTCCTTTGCATTAATATAAATAGCTGTTTAGGGCCGATTCCTCGGTCAGATACTCCCATCTCACCTGTCCTTCATCGAGGTTCTTCGGCAGGCAAACAACGCAGTTTGGCTTACTTAGGAGCCAGGAGATTTTACATATTCAAGTTACAGCTGTGCTTTTCTTTTTTCTAAGAAAACCACCATTTTCCTTTCTAATTTTGGGGAAGGAATGGACCTCTTTGTGGGGGGGGTGGGGGGATTGGAGCGGGGAATAATGACCCTCTAATCTACATTCCCCCGACTGCCAAATGGGTGTGCTCGGACATTTGGAGATGTAAATAACAGGAGATGGATAGCTACTGGTATATCTTTAAAAGATCAATTCCTCTCCCCACCCCACCCCCCCACTCACTTTTTTTGACGGAGTAGCCTGGAAAAGAGGTGGGGGCAGATTATAGATCATTTTTACAGCTGCAAAATCCATCTCTGAAGACAACGTCTCTTGACATTTTCGGCCAAATAGCTTCCAACACAGAGACACACATCCGTAGACACTCTCTGGCTTCAGAACGGACTAATAATCGGCAACTTTTAAAGGAAAGGGTCTGGATTAACTTCCAGTTTTACTTCGACAGTTTTCGGTGTTTTGGGATGGGGGGGGGGATCGAGTCTTCTGCCTAAATATTGCTGTCAGATCCAGCACCCCTGCAGCTAAATAGCCACATTTATTTTATTTTCGGTCGCACTGATATCCCACCTTTCCTCAAATGTAAGCTTCTCCTCCTCATTCTGTCCTGACAGCAACCCTGCAGTGTAGGCTGAGAGGGAGCAACTGGCCCACGGTCACCCAGAGAGCTTCGTGGCCAAGTGAGGGTTCGAACCCTGGCCTCCAAGCGCCTAGTCAAACACGCTTAACCAGTGTACCACGCGGCCCAGCCTAGCACTTAAACCCAGCCTGGAAGCATTTATGGGAGGAATAACAGGTTAGCATGTGGGCTGGGAGGGACCCAGGTGGCGCTGTGGGTTAAACCACAGAGCCTAGGGCTTGCTGATCAGAAAGTCGGCGGTTCGAATCCCCGCGACGGGGTGAGCTTCCGTTGCTCGGTCCCAGCTCCTGCCCACCTAGCAGTTCGAAAGTACGTCAAAGTGCAAGCAGATAAATAGGTACCACTCCGGCGGGAAGGTAATCGGCGTTTCCGTGCGCTGCTCTGGTTCGCCAGAAGCGGCTTAGTCCTGCTGGCCACATGACCCAGCTGTATGCCGGCTCTCGGCCAAATAATGTGACATGAGCGCCGCAACTCCAGAGTCGGACACGACTGGACCTAATGGTCAGGGATCCCTTTACCTTTATGTGGGCTGGGAGAGTGCAGGGATTGGCAGGGGGGAAGGCTCCTCGGCTAATGTGGCTTCTATCTCAACCTAACCTCAAGCCTTAGTAGGATGTTCAAATCCTGACATTAGGCAGGAGTGATGGGAGAGAAATCTGATCCAATTTGAGCTTAAAGGCTACACCACTTAACTTGCACACTTAACTTGAAGCAAGACGTAGACATCCTTCAGGATCTGAACTGCTTCAAAGTTTGCAATGCAATTTCTCCAGGCAATGAATCGGGGCCGGTCCACTCAGGAGGCAAGGTGAGGCAACTGCCTCAGGCGGCGGTCTTCACAGGGGCAGCAAATTCTGATGTAGATCTTTATCCCCACCCCCCCTTGTTCCTAACATAGCTCTTCACTCACCCCTTCTTCCCTGGTGGGGAAGGGGAGGCACCAGCCATCACTGTTCTGCTGGGATGTTGCCTTCTAGCATGCCTGAGAAGTGGAGAACCTTTTTCTGTCCAAGGGCCACATTCCCTTCTGGACAATCCCCTGGGGACTGCATGCCAGGAGTGGGCAGGACCAAAGGCAGAAGCGAGCAGAGAAAGAAATGCACATTTCACCTTTGTTCAACAGGCAAAGGTGGGACGCGGGTGGCGCTGTGGATTAAACCACAGAGCCTAGGGCTTGCCGATCAGAAGGTTGGCGGTTCGAATCCCCGCAACAGGGTGAGCTCCCGTTGCTCGGTCCCAGCTCCTGCCAACCTAGCAGTTCGAAAGCACGTCAAAGTGAAAGTAGATAAATAGGAACCGCTCCGGCGGGAAGGTAAACGGCGTTTCCGTGCGCTGCTCTGGTTTGCCAGAAGCAGCTTAGTCATGCTGGCCACATGACCCAGAAGCTGTACGCTGGCTCCAAGGGCCAGTAAAGCGAGATGAGCGCCGCAACCCCAGAGTCTGTCACGACTGGACCTAATGGTCAGGGGTCCCTTTACCTTTACCCAATTCGCAAGTGCTCAGGTCCTGCTTTCCTCCCAGATCCATCTGGTCAGTCACTGCGAGAACAGGATGCTAGACTAGAAGGGCCATTGTATGGTTCCAACGAGGCTCCTCTTACATTCTTAGGTTAAATTCCCAGTTCTGGATCCGGCCCTGTTTTTGCAACGAGGTTTTGATCTCGTGGGTAATTAGCTGCTAGTAGAATTTATGAACTTTTTTTTTTTTTTTAAAGTAGGCTTTTACAGAATTGGGGTAGGTTGCGGGGATTTGGGGGAAAGGCAAGCGAAAGAAGGTAGGGGCGGAAACATTTCTGGTGGGAGGTTTTATCTCCCTCTTGGTGTGAATTATTCGCTCTTGATAAGAGTGTCTCTTTCGTGGTGAAACATAGGACTAGCTTGGGGTCAGGAGTGGGAGAGAGGAATAAATAGGAAAAATAAATTTCCGTTTCCTTGCATGCTGTCCTCAGCAGTCAGCCTGGGTGGTGTAACATCAGAATGGAGGTTTCTTATCTGAGGGCCAATTTCCCCATTTGAAATATATATGGAGTATTGATTTCTTCCCCTCCCCCAATAAACACACTTACGTAAAGCCTGAGTTCTAATGTTCTGCTATAAAACTAACACACTCTCCTTGAGTACTGGAGATCTGGGCTGGAAAGAGGCAGTGGTGGCTCCAGTTTGCGGGCTTTGAAAGAGGATTGGGCAAATTCATGGAGGAGATGGCTATCAATGGCTACTAGCCACAATATCTATGTTCTTTCTCCAATGTTGAAGGTGCAGGAATTGATTTAGACACCAGGAGAGGATATGTTGTTTAGTTATTATCTTTCCTTGCTCATGTTAGTGAGATCAGCAGAATACCATCCTTTGCAGCTTAAACTTGGAAGCGAAGACAAGGATTGTTTTAGAAAAATAATCCAGGATGCTTTAAGGTAGACTGGATTTTCCTGGTATTGCCCCTTTTCTCCCCCTTAAAAATAAGAACCACACAAACATTGTTTTGTGAAGAAATAAAAGTAGCATTTCCTTACATAATCTAGTCTTGAAGCAGCGGTTGCAGCAGCAAAATGAAGGAGGGTTTGTAACTACTATCTAAGTTGCAAAAATACAAAATGTAAGTTCAAAACTGCAAAGGTCAGACATGCACGTGTGGTCAGCTTGGAAGCATGATGAATAAAGAGGAGACTGCCCAGGCAGGAATGAAGTGTGTAGTGTTGCAGCTTCCTGCCAAGGCAGACAAAGGAAGTTATCTCACGGAGTTCTCTCTAGCAATTTTTTTTCAGGAAAGCTCTGTGAGCCTCAGCCCCTTCATGTGCCTCTCTAGAAAAACATGAATTGTTGGTTTGACTGCAGTAATGTCGCACAGGAGGTGGATTAATGGGAGGACCTCAGTTCTTCCATCTCCTGAGTCCTCCCCCCCCCCCCCACTGCATGCTCCTTGGGTGTATAAACCTGACATGCTCACGGTGGCCCCCATTGGCCACCGTTCACCCCAATGTGTCTGAGAGACCCAAACACCACTCTGGCTCAGATATTAATCAGACATTTTCCAAAATCTACTCACTCGCCTGGCACAAATGCCAAATTCAAACAAAACACCAGACAGACAGACAACACCCAGCAGCGTGAAGTAGGTTTAAAAGAGGTGACACAGATCAGTTAATGTCACCTCCCCCCTAAATTCCTACTCAGTTCCCTTAAATACTGCAACTAGCAGAGGTAAAGGTAAAGGG
Source organism: Darevskia mixta (assembly GCA_034641385.1). Classification (NCBI taxonomy): domain Eukaryota; kingdom Metazoa; phylum Chordata; class Lepidosauria; order Squamata; family Lacertidae; genus Darevskia; species Darevskia mixta. The sequence continues at coordinate 2,788,615 of JAWWNH010000095.1, forward strand.
GCCGCTGACCATTAGGTCTAGTCGTGTCCGACTCTGGGGTTGCGGCGCTCATCTCGCGTTACTGGCCGAGGGATCCGGCGTACAGTTTCCGGGTCATGTGGCCAGCATGACAAAGCCACTTCTGGCGAACCAGAGCAGCGCACGGAAACGCCGTTTACCTTCCCGCCGGAGCGGTTCCTATTTATCTACTTGCACTTTGACGTGCTTTCGAACTGCTAGGTGGGCAGGAGCAGGGACCGAGGAACGGGAGCTCACCCTGTCATGGGGATTCGAACCGCCAACCTTCTGATCAGCAAGCCCTAGGCTCTGTGGTTTAACCCACAGCGCCACCTGGGTCCCTGCAACTAGCAGAGACCACACTGCAAAAGGGTGGGATGGTAGATATCTTAATGAAAAGAGGAGAGAGTGCAGGGTGGAACAGGCTTAAATAGCCTGATCTCCACCTCTCCCCATAGGGCAAAGTGGCCCAATGTTGTTACCCACATTACCCCTGCGGGAAAGCCCAGATGGGCGGGGTATAAATAATAAATTATTATTATTATTATTATTATTATTATTATTATTATTATTATTATTATTATTATTCTTATTATTCTTATTCTTATTCTTATTATTATTCTTATTATTATTATTCTTGCAGGGGTGGAGAGTATGGCAAATACATCCCCCAACAATATGGGGATGGAACGAAAGCCTTTAAGTGCCTTCCCCCAAACAAACCAGAGGATAAATCTGCAGTGTTGATGCAGCGTATCGCCAAGCAAAGATTAGATCTTTCCCGTGCTCTGCATTTGGAGAGTTATTCCAGAGACAGTTTGATTCCCCTGCTGCTCTGGCCCATGTCCCTCCCCAAACCCCTATGAAAACAAAGGAACGGGGATAAAATTATGCACCCCACCTCCCAACGCCTAGGCCACTCTAAGCTTTGCAGATGACAACCCCATCGCTAGATTTCCTGAACGACTCCATCCGCCTTGCTGTATCTGAGGCTGCCCTCAAAAGAATGTTTGCTTAATTTGGTGGAAACAGTCAAGGCAAATAGTCCAGGAGATAAATGGGAACTGAGCTTTTGTGATTATTATTTTTTAAAAAAATACACAGAAGAATATAACAAGAGGATTTTCTCCTGTCTTACTGTGGTTTCACAGAGAATGGCATGGAGAATTCTGGTGCTGTGTTTATTCATGAAATATATGCCAGTCTTGGGCCCGGATTGAAGATTGACAGTTCCGAGGCCAGTGATGGCTAACCTTGACACTCCAGATGCTTTGGAACTACAACTCCCATCATCCCTAGCTAACAGGATCAGTGGTCAGGGATGATGGGAGTTGTAGTCCCAAAACATCTGGAGTGTCAAGGTTAGCCATCACTGTCCTAGGCAGACCTGCCAACTCTTAAGGTCCAGACACAAGATAGCTAGTGCGGAGTTGTGTGGACTGAAGATGGAACCAAGGAAAAGGATGTACCGTTGGTACCTAACACCAAGTAAGATTGCAGAAATGTATAAAACTAAATCAAATATGTGTTGGAAATGTAAAGAGAGAGAAGGTTCATTTCATCATATGTCTGAACTAGAAAGTCCTAAATGATGTAACCTTTCTTCATAGGGGGACTCACTCTTTCCCCTTCCTCATTTTGGTTGCCCGTTTCTGAACCTTTCCTAGCTCTACAATGTCCTTTTTGAGGTGAAGCGACTGGAACGGCACACAGTATTCCAAATGTGATCACGCCACAGATTTGTATAACGGCTTCGAATTTGCCATTTTCGCTGCTGCCTCACACTGGCCGACGTCTTCATTGAGTTTCTCTTAAGGCCTCAAGGTCTCCTTCCTGATCCGTCACCACCAGTTCAGACCACATGAACATATATGTGAAATTAATATATTTTTTTGCCCCAATATGCAGCACTTTACCCTTGTTTACATTGAATTGCATTTGCAATTTCGCTACCCATTCGCTCTGCTTGGAGAGGTTATTTTCGAGCTCTTCACCATCTCTCTTTTGTTTTAATAACCCTGTACAATTTCGTATCATCACTTGGCCACCTCATTGCTCACCCCTAATTCCAGATTATTTATGAACAAGTTAAAAAGCACAGGTTCCGATGCTGATCCTCGGGGGGGGGGGGCTCCACTTTCTGCTTCTCTCCATTTGGAGAACTGTCTATTTATTCCTGCTCTTTGTTTCCGGAAACTTAACCAATTCCTGATCCACAAGAGGACCTCCTTTCTTATTCCTTGACTGCTAAGCTTACTAATGAGTTGAGGGTGAGGCACTTTGCCAAACATTTTTTGAAAGTCCAAGAACACTAGGTCAAGTACACGCTTCATTCACAGACACCACACTAGACCATGGTTTCCCACTAACCATGGTTTAGAACCCAAAGCACGGTTTCGCACTTCCAAAACATGCAACAGGTAATCCCATGGTTTGTCTGCTTTTGTCTCCCATCCTCTCAGCATCCTAGTTCATACATTCAACCCTGTCTCTGCAGCAGAGCAACCTAGGAGCGGGATTCAGACTTTATGCCCAACTGTGGTTTGCACAAACCATTGTGCCACACTGAACCATGGCTTGCCAGATTGGTGCAACCAGTGGTTTGCCCACACCGATCCCACACCAAACCATTGTCAAGCTTCCTAAAGCCACGGTTTGGTGCGACATCAAAATTGTCCCAGGGAGTGTGTTGTGTTGTCAATGTTTTGGAAAGCTCCATTTCCCCTCGAAATCAACTCCCAGTATTGAAAACATGCAAGGTGGGTGGAGGACCTGTTTGGGTACATCAGGGAGCAGTAGAAACAGTTAGATCTTCATAGAGTCATAAAGAAGTAAACAGTAGACCGCTATGAAGATGTATTGGGCCCTACAGTCCCATTGTCTTCAAAAGGAATTAAAAACAAATTGCTTTGGGCCAGCACATAATTTAGAGACTCGCGGCAATTTTATGACTTGCTAATGTTCCTAATTACATGCCCGTGAAAGGCTTAATTAATTGGGGGGATGTAGCAAAAGAAGAAGAAGAGGGAGAGTGGAAGAGAGAGAGAGAGCGTGAGAGCGTGCGAGAGCAAGCGAGAGAGCGAGAGCAGAGCCTTGTGTTTGTTATCGTGGTTCCGCGGCGTTGATTTTACTGCCTACGGAGAATTTAGGGCCTCTCTATTTGCACAAAGAAAATGCTAGAGACTCTTCTCTCGGAGAGAGAGAGAAAAAATAGCACATTAAGATCAACCCCTTGCTGCTATCTAATATACTTGCCTCTACTTAACCGAAAGCGCTGGTAATCATATTTTTTTGCAAATGTTGGTGCCGTTAATTGCGCTGGGAGAGAAAATAGGTTCCACTCAGCTGGTCATGGAAAATTTTGAAAATCTCTCCCCCCCCCATCTCTTCCTCCTGCTCCTCCCTCCATCCTGCTCTCAGCAATCTCACTTTGGAGGGATCCAGGGAGAGAAGGCAGGCTGGAGGTTGCAACTAGGGAGCAGGGTGTGCGAGAGTGTCCAGAGATTTATATATGAGCCAGAGAGATGCTTGTAGGTCATCTAGTCCAGGAGTCGGGAACCTCAGGCCCAGCTGCTGAATGTGGCCTTCCAGGTCTCTCGACTTGGCCCTTGAGACTCTTCCAAGGCTGTGCCCTCTCCCAGGACATGCACCTTCTCCCCAGACCACACCACTTCCTCCTAGACATTCTCGTCACTGGGAGAACCAGTGTGGTGTAGTGGTTAAGAGCGGTGGACTCATAATCTGGTGAACCGGGTTCGCGTCTCCGCTCCTCCACATGCAGCTGCTGGGTGACCTTGGGCTAGTCACACTTCTTTGAGGTCTCTCAGCCCCACTCACCCCACAGAGTGTTTGCTGTGGGGCAGGAAGGGAAAGGAGAATGTTGGCCGCTTGGAGACGCCTTCGGGTAGTGATAAAGCGGGATATCAAATCCAAACTCTTCTTCTTCAAACCCTTCTCCCTCAAGTGCTTTTGTCTGCCTGAACTGTATCCTTGAACAGTGCCGACCTTGCCTCTAGCTTTGGCATGACGTGAGTTGGACTCAGGAGCAGGGAAGTCTGACCCACTAGCAGTGGCGCTGCCCCATCCATCTCAACCTGCCCTCAGCCAGCCCCTACTTGCTTTTCCGCTTACATGCAGCCAATCAGTGGGAGGCTCTGATTTGCATTAGCTGTGGCTCCACCTGCTGTTGGTCTCCCTGCTTTCCACCCTGCTGGTCCAACTGGGCCCCAAGCACCACTCATAAATAGCTCCATGAGGGCATTGCCTCCTCTGCAGTCTTGTCTTCTCTTCCCGGGATGTTTCCGAGCACAATTCAAAGTGCTGGTGGTGACCTTTAAAGCCCTAAACAGCTTCAGCCTTGTATACCCAAAGGAGCGTCTCCACCCCTATCATTCAGCCCAGACGCTGAGGTCCAGCTCCGAGGGCCTTCCTTCACGGCAAGAAGTGAGGTTGCAGGGAACCAGGCAGAAGGCCTTCTCGGTACTGGTACCTGCCCTGTGGAACGCCCTCCTGTCAGATGTCAAGGAGATAAATAACTACCGTATTTTTCGCAGGTCCACTTCCATGTAGCTGGAGTAACCTTTGAAGGAACTTTCAGGGTCCTCTCAAAGCGTACTTTGGTGGTGGCAGGGAAACATTGCCAGCTCTTTGATAAAAGGTTTTTTGGAATGGACTGGGCATAGCGATGAGGGAGAAAAGTGTTTCAGTTTCCATTTTAGGCAAACCTACCGGTAACTTAGGGACACGGCTGGCGCTGTGGATTAAACCACAGAGCCTAGGGCTTGCCGATCAGAAGGTCGGCGGTTTGAATCCCCGCGACGGGGTGAGCTCCCGTTGCTCGGTCCTTGCTCCTGCCAACCTAGCAGTTCGAAAGCACGTCAAAGTGCAAGTAGATAAATAGGTACCGCTCCGGCGGGAAGGTAAACGGCGTTTCTGTGCGCTGCTCTGGTTCGCCAGAAGCGGCTTTGTCATGCTGGCCACATGACCCGGAAGCTGTACGCTGACTCCCTCGGCCAATAATGCGAGATGAGTGCAGAACCCCAGAGTCAGTCATGACTGGACCTTAATGGCCAGGGGTCCCTTTACCTTTACCTGTAACTTAAACCCCACTTTCCGGGGGGGATGCACAAACCGTAACACAGCCATTCATTTCTCTGAATTTTTGCATTGCAGTTCTCCAGCCAAGAATTCCGTACAGAAAGGTACATCCTGGGTTGAAGTTGATGTAAAAAATGTGTGGAAAATAACATACAGAAACTGCATTGTTTCAGAAGAGATTGTCATGCAAAAATGTGTGTGTTGGGCCAAATTGCATACAAAGGTGTGCATTACGAGAAATTTGCAGTAAGAACATAAGAAGTGCTTGCTGGATTTGGAAACAGGGTTAAACTGTGGAGCAATTCTAGAACATTCCAAGTTCCACCACTTGTGTGAACTGAGGGGGATATACATATATTTTTAATTGGGTGTGTGTGAGAGAGACAGCACAGAAACCAATCTACCCCTCACAGAGAGCTAAAACAAAGCAGTTGAAAAAATGTATCTTAGAAGCTGAAGAAATGACACTTTGCAGGCTGGCAAAAAGCTCGTTTTGTTTGTCTTTCGGGGGGGGGGGGGAAACAAACGAAGTCTCTCCCTGACCGCTAACCCCAACTGGTATACATTACAAGTATATTGTAACTTTTCAGGTCGGAGACAAAAGAGAAGTTGATTAACAGTTATTTTGATCTTTTGGGCGCGTACACACACACACACACACCCACACACACCCACACACACACCCACACACACACACCAGATAAAGGTAGAGACTAGAAGAGTTATTGGTATTTTTCCCAGTTTGTCAAACCAGTGGTAACCGCTTCCTAATGCCAACAGCTGTCTTTTGAGGCTAGACACTTTGCCACAATATAAAACAGGGGTCAGCAAACTTTTTCAGCAGGGGGCCGGTCCACTGTCCCTCAGACCTTGTGGGGGGCCGGACTATATTTTGAAAAATAATAATGAATAATTACTGTGCCCCACAAATAACCCAGAGATGCATTTTAAATAAAAGGACACATTCTACTCATGTAAAAACACGCTGATTCTCGGACCGTCCGCGGGCCGGATTTAGAAGGCGATGGGGCTGCATCCGGCCCCCAGGCCTTAGTTTGGGGACCCCTGATATAGAATCATAGAACTGTAGGGCTAGAAGGGACCCCAAGGGTCCCCCAGTCCAACCCCTTCTCTGAAGACCGAAGAGTCTTGCGGGTCAGGAAAAAAAATACATTTTGGGGGTTAACCGTTTCAAAGACTCTCTCCCTTGTGGGATCGCCTTGGCTTGTCCAAGAGGCATGGAGGGCCACCAATTTTTAAAAGGAGGTTAGACAAATTTATGGAGGATGAGGTTATTAAGGTGGGTTAGCCACAGTGGCTATGATCTCTCTCCTCTGTTGGAGGCTGCTGGGAATTGCAGGTGAGGAGAATGGCTGCTGCACTCAGGTCCTCCTTGCAGACTTACCATTGGAGAATCAGGTTGGCCACTGTGAGAACAGGATGCTGGACTAACAGGGCTCTTCTTAGGTGGACTTCATGAACATCACTAGTCATGGTGTTTTTGTCCTACCTCCACTGCTGGAAGCAGCTTCCTTTTGATCACCAGATGCTAGGACTTGCAAGAATAAATGTGTTTGCAGAGGGTTGGGAGTTATTGGTTTGTGGGATTTTTTTGTTCTTGTTTTTATTATGTATTTTGTGGTTTTATCTTGTTTTTTCATAATAAAATTGTATTCAATTTTTTGAAATCTCAAGCACATTAACTTCAGGTCCAATATACGTTTCTCTTACAGAATAAAGAAGGGGACACCCTTACCTACATGGTGTTTTCTATTCCCACCCATATTCTGCTGCATTATGTGTCAAACTATATCTAATATGTATTTCTTCTATTACGTTTATTGTCATTTTCAATCCGCTGCTTTCAATTCAAATCCTGCCCACGATTTCATTTGACTATAGTTCCCATTCTACAATAAAAAGTTCACTTTGGTCTCTCATTCTTTTTTCTTTTTTTTTATAAATTCATTCATAATTTTCATTTATATACATTTCAACAAACGCTCAACAATAATTCTGTCATTTGAAACCTCAACTTCCTTCCTCCTCTTTCTGCGGTTCCTTAAATTTATCTCCATCATTTCCTGCATATTCCAAATTATCTCGTCTCATTCTTTTATTCATCTGTTTTCATATATGTTTCTGAAACTGCAAGTTATTACAATAATCCTGCCAATGTCTTAATCTGTTTTCAATTTGTTTTCAAGAAACCATTTCCATTCCCTTATAAAAAGTTTGTTGTCTTGATTTCTTATTTTTCCGGTACATTTCGCCATTTCTGCATAATCCAGAAGTTTCTGTGTCCATTCTTCTTTTGTCGGGACAAAATTTTGGGCAAATAATATTCTTGCAGCTGGCATTGCATACATAAAAAAATTTCTATACTGTTTAGGTATACCACGCGGGTGGCGCTGTGGGTTAAACAACAGAGCCTAGGGCTTGCCGATCAGAAGGTCGGCGGTTCGAATCCCTGCGACGGGGTGAGCCCCCATTGCTTGGTCCCTGCTCCTGCCAACCTAGCAGTTCGAAAGCACGTCAAAGTGCAAGTAGATAGATAGGTACCGCTGCAGTGGGAAGGTAAACGGCGTTTCTGTGCGCTGCTCTGGTTCGCCAGAAGCGGCTTTGTCATGCTGGCCACATGACCCAGAAGCTGTATGCCAGCTCCCTTGGCCTAATAAAGCGAGATGAGCGCCGCAACCCCAGAGTCGGTCACGACTGGACCTAATGGTCAGGGGTCCCTTTACCTTTACCTTTACTCCTATAATAACCAAAGAGAAAAGCTTATGGTTTTTTAAACAAATGTTACCTTTTGGTCTCCTGTTCTTGCTTGTATTTTTATGTTGTGAACTGCCCTGAGATCTACGGATGAAGGGTGGTATACAAATTTTATAATAATAAAAACACAATAATAAAAAAGGAGAGTGCTGTTGCACTCAGGTTGCCATAGATAGCTATTTCACCATAGAGAGAGCAGAAAGCTGGACTAGATAGGCCACTGGCTTGATCCTGCAAGGTTCTGGTTGTGCCTGTATGTACTTAACGGACCTGCTTTGCCATGACTTGTCTTAAGTCTCATTGAATTCCATTGGAGTTGCTTCTGAGTAGACACGAGCGTCTTTTGGCACCGTGGCCTCAGATCCGACAGTTAACGGCAGAGCAAACCCAACCCTTTGGAGGATGGTGACCTTTGGGCCCGGCCCAGCTGGATTCACACATTAACACAAACAACACAGGCGGGGAAGAAAGTGGAAATTCCCTGCTGGTGTAGCGACAGACACCTGACCTCCCTCACACCTCTCCCACAAGGGAAGCCTACTCAAGTGAAACATGTTGCCTACAGTTGAGAAGATTGATGCCATTGCGCTTCCCTTTTGTCTAGCTACAACACAAGCCTGCCGGGAAGGCCTCGGCGTTTCAGATGATCTTGAAAGCGGTTGAACTTTGGCCTCTGCGGAGATCATCGTCCCAGGGTCCCAGGAAGGCTGTTTACTTTGGGGGCTAACATGATAGCCCTGATTTGCTGTCTCGACAGTTTGGAGGCATTATGGATTAGCTCAATTTGAGTAAGGAGGGCAGATTAGCACCATCTCAGCACTCCTCGGTGGTGGTGGTGGTGGTGGTAGGCTGAGGCAGGGGGACAGCGGGCCATTGCCTTTGAAGGAGTTTATCCACAGCTCTGCAGAACAGAGCTCAGTGTGTCCGCAAACGTGCAGCGAGAGCCTTTAATAAGTCAACAAAATATAGGGACACCGCAAATGCTCTCTGAAGAGTCCGGCGGGTCTGAAATACATTTTTTGGGGTTAGCTATTTCAAAGACTTTCCAATGTGAGATCACCTTGGCTGTCCAAGAGGCATGGATGGTCAACATTTTTTTAAAAAGCGGGTTAGGGAAATTTGTGGAGGATGAGGTTATTAATGTTGATTAGCCACTGTGGCTATGATCTCTCCTCTGTTGGAGGCAGTAAAGAGATTTAAAGACTGTCTAAGGCAAATCTAAAAAAAAAGTAGTACAGTCACACCTCGGGTTGCGATCGCTGCGGGTTGTGTGTTTTTGGGTTATGGACACGCCGAACCCAGAAGTACTGGAACGGGTTACTTTCTAGGTTTCGGTGCCCACACATGCGCAGAAGCGCCGAATTGCATCACGCGCGTGTGCAGACGCAGCACTGCGGGTTGCGAACGTGCCTCCCGCACGGATCACGTTCGCAACCCGAGGTTCCACTGTTTAAACACCAACAATTGGGAAACACTGGCCTGTGAGCGCTCCAGTTGGAGAACAGCCTTGACCAAAGGTGTCATGGGCTTTGAAGACACTTGAACTCAGGACGCAAGGGAGAAACGCGCTAAGAGGAAGGCACGCTTGGCAAATCCGCACCGGGATCAGCTCCCGCCCGGAAACCAATGTCCCCACTGTGGAAGGACGTGTGGATCCAGAATTGGCCTCCACAGTCACTTACGGACTCATTATTAAGACCGCGTTCATGGAAGACAATCTTACTTGGCTACGACTGATCGCTAAAGAGAAGAGAAGAGCCTCTGCACATCAGTGGATGGGAATTGCAGGCAAGGGGAGTTGCTGGTCCTTCTTGCAAACTTCCCATTGGGGCATCGGGTTGGTCACGGTGTGAACAAGATGCTAGTTTAGATATACATTGAGGAGCCTCTGTTAGCATCTGTGCCTTGATTCTCTTTAATTGATGGATGGATTGTGTTTATATCCCACCTTCCCCCCTCAAAAAAAGCTCAAGGTGACACCCATGGCTCGTCCCTTCCTCATTTAATCCCCACCACAGCCTTGTGAGGTAGGTTAGGCTAAGAGGCAGTGACTGGCCCACTGTCACCCAGTGAGGTTTATGGCTAAGAGGGGAGTGTCTTAGTACGACACTCTAACCACTACACCTCCCTGTCTTTCAGATGGGAAGGGTGTAACATGGGCCCCAGTGATGTATATGGGGTTGTACATGCTTATTTGTGTAAGAATAGAGAGGGGATTGTGCCCCTTTCGTGGGTGTGCATGCCTTGTGCATGATTACAACCATTTTCGTGAAATCAAGCCAATTGCTAAAATAAGAACGCACTGTCTTTTTCTCCTTGCTTCCCCCTTCTCTCTTTTTTGTGCCTAGAATGCAATTCCCCCCCTCACCCAAATAAAAAAAGGTAATATTTTATGGCATTCATTAGAAAGAGCTACCGGCTCAAGGTAGGGAAAATAGGCAGCCTGCCAATCAATTTATGGAAACGGGCAGAGGACGTGGGGTGTTTGGATGCCCACCTGAATTGGTTCTTGTTCACGTCAGCACATCTGCTTTGAAAGCAAAGGTGCCCTCCTGCCGGCAGCTCGCGGCCAAACCTGTCCATGTCAGCACTATAAGGCGAGGTGAGGAGTGGAGGAGGAGGAGGGAGGAGGGAGGAAAACCAGCACCCTGAGATAGAATCATAGAATCATAGAATCATAGAATCATAGAGTTGGAAGAGACCACAAGGGCCATCCAGTCCAACCCCCTGCCAAGCAGGAAACACCATCAAAGCATTCCTGACAGGTGGCTGTCAAGCCTCTGCTTAAAGACCTCCAAAGAAGGAGACTCCACCACACTCCTTGGCAGCAAATTCCACTGTCGAACAGCTCTTACTGTCAAGAAATTCTTCCTAATGTTTAGGTGGAATCTTCTTTCTTGTAGTTTGAATCCATTGCTCCGTGTCCGCTTCTCTGGAGCAGCAGAAAACAACCTTTCTCCCTCCTCTATATGACATCCTTTTATATATTTGAACATGGCTATCATATCACCCCTTAACCTTCTCTTCTCCAGGCTAAACATACCCAGCTCCCTAAGCCGTTCCTCATAAGGCATCGTTTCCAGGCCTTTGACCATTTTGGTTGCCCTCCTCTGGACACGTTCCAGCTTGTCAATATCCTTCTTGAACTGTGGTGCCCAGAACTGGACACAGTATTCCAGGTGAGGTCTGACCAGAGCGGAATACAGTGGTACTATTACTTCCCTTGATCTAGATGCTATACTCCTATTGATGCAGCCCAGAATTGCATTGGCTTTTTTAGCTGCTGCATCACACTGTTGACTCATGTCAAGTTTGTGGTCTACCAAGACTCCTAGATCCTTTTCACTTGTACTGCTCTCAAGCCAGGTATCACCCATCCTGTATTTGTGCCTTTCATTTTTTTTGCCCAAGTGTAGTACTTTACATTTCTCCCTGTTAAAATTCATCCTGTTTGCCTTGGCCCAGTTCTCTAATCTGTTAAGGTCATTTTGAAGTGTGATCCTGTCCTCTGGGGTATTAGCCACCCCTCCCAATTTGGTGTCATCTGCAAACTTGATCAGGATGCCCTCAAGCCCATCATCCAAGTCATTGATAAAGATGTTGAATAAGACTGGGCCCAAGACAGAACCCTGTGGCACCCCACTAGTCACTTCTCTCCAGGATGAAGAGGAGCCATTGATGAGCACCCTTTGGGTTCGGTCAGTCAGCCAGTTACAAATCCACTGAATGGTAGTATTGAGATGGGCAAAGTCATGGAGAAAAGCCTGGCGGAGAGACATCAGCTTCTGTTGCCTCTCTGGAATCCTCTTGCGTGAGGAAGACTCTCAATTACGTAGTATAATAATAATAATAATAATAATAATAATAATAATAATAATAATAGTTTTTTATTTATACCCCGCCCATCTGGCTGGGTCTCCCCAGCCACTCTGGGCGGCTTCCAGCAAACATTAAAATACATTAACACATCACAGATTAAAAACTTCCCTGAACAGGGCTGCCTTCAGGTGTTTTCTAAATGTCATGTAGTTGTTCATCTCCTTAACCTCTGCTGGGAGGGCGTTCCACAGGGCGGGCGCCACTACCGAGAAGGCCCTCTGCCTGGTTCCCTGTAGCTTTGCTTCTCACAGTGAGGGAACCGCCAGAAGGCCCTCGGCGCTGGATCTCAGTGTCCGGGCTGAACGATGGGGGTGGAGACGCTCCTTCAGGTATACAGGACCGAGGCCGTTTAGGGCTTTAAAGGTCAGCACCAACACTTTGAATTGTGCTCGGAAACGTACTGGGAGCCAATGTAGTTCTCTCAGGACCGGTATTATGTGGTCCCGGTCACCAGTCTAGCTGCCGCATTCTGGATTAATTGCAGTTTCCGGGTCACCTTCAAAGGTAGCCCCACGTAGAGCGCATTGCAGTAGTCCAAGCGGGAGATAACTAGAGCATGCACCACTCTGGCGAGACAGTATGCGGGCAGGGAGGGTCTCAGCCTGCGTACCAGATGGAGCTGGTAGACAGCCGCCCTGGACACAGAATTAACCTGTGCCTCCATGGACAGCTGTGAGTCCAAAATGACTCCCAGGCTGCACACCTGGTCCTTCAGGGGCACAATTACCCCGTTCAGGACCAGGGAATCCCCCACACCCGCCCGCCCCCTGTCCCCCCAAAACAGTACTTCTGTCTTGTCAGGATTCAACCTCAATCTGTTAGCCGCCATCCATCCTCCAACCGCCTCCAGGCACTCACACAGGACCTTCACCGCCTTCACTGGTTCTGATTTGAAAGAGAGGTAGAGCTGGGTAGTATCTCCGATTCCCCCCTCCTGGTGCATTTGCACCGTGTTCTCTCTCTAGGTCACAGGTGGGAAACCTCTGGCTTGTGGGACAAAGGTGGGCCCCCAGTCTGTTTGGCCCTCAGGGGGCTCCCAGAGGCCACGTGTCTTGCTCTCACCGCCTTCTGCTTCCTCCTTGGGTGCTTTCACCTGGATGGAAAGTGTCCTTGGGATGGTCTTCTTGCCATCCCAAGAAGAACATACGTTTAAAGAAGATTGGAAAAATGTTTATTGAATATATTGGGAGTGTGTGTGGATTGTGTAGACTTGAAAATGTTGGCAGCATTAAGATAGATTCAACAGCGTAAATAAGTTTTGATGGATGTAACAATGGAATACTGAATGGTTTTAGTTTATGTAAAATACGCAGGGATTTGTGTTATACCTGAAGGAGCGTCTCCACCCCCATCATTCTGCCCGGACACTGAGGTCCAGTGCCGAGGGCCTTCTGGCGGTCCCCTCACTATGAGAAACCAAGTGACAGTGAACCAGGCAGAGGGCCTTCTCGGTAGTGGCACCTGCCCTGTGGAACGCCGTCCCTTCAGATGTCAAAGAGAACAACAACTACCAGACCTTTAGAAGACATCTGAAGGCAGCCCTGTTTAGGGAGGCTTTTAATGTTTAATAGATTATTGTATTTTAATGTTCTGTTGAAAGCAGCCTAGAGAGGCTGGGGAAACCCAGCCAGATGGGCGGGGTATAAATAATAAATTATTATTATTATTATTATTATTATTATTATTATTATTATACGAAAATGAGCCATGGAAAGAGAAGGGAAGTCACTGATATTTTAAGGTTATTTAAATGAATACTCTAAATTGTAAAACAGAAAATTTAATTAAAAAATTATTTTAAAAAGGGGGGAGAGAAAGTGTCCTTGGGATGGTTGGAGGTGCATGTGTATTTTTTTTATTTTTATTTATGATATTTATATCCCAACTTCTTATCTAAGTTGCCCAAGGCGGCGTGCATGATTCTCCGCAACCCTCTTTAATTCCTGCCCCCTCCCCGCAAGCCAGGCTCACCTCTGTGGAGAGGAAATTCCACAACATGGGGCCGCAGAACTACAATTCCCAAAGTTCAATGGCAAGAGGGGTCAGTTGTTAAACCACTCTGGGAACTGTAGCTTTCTGAGGAGGAGACTCCCGAAAGCTCTCAGCTCCCTTTAGCAAATGAGTGATGGGGCCTTAATGTTTTGCCCAACCCTGGTCAGCGTACTAAGCTATGAAATAAGTGTAAAATCAGGGCTGCATCTTATAACCAGAGAACTGAGCTGCCCAGCCAGCAATAATGTAAACTTTGTGATGCAAAAGGCGCAGTTTGTGTTTATAAATTAGTTTTCAAACCTAGGTTTGGGCTTCAACTTTAAATCATTTCTTTTATCAGAGGCACAAAGCCAAAAATGAGACGGAGAAAAAGAAACGGAGAGAGAAGCAGAATATCCCAGGAAACCTTTGCAACAATAATTTTAAAATCTCAGACAAGAAATGCTGGGAGGTGGGCGGTGGATCCCCACCACCTCCATCATCTCAACAGAAATCAAAATTAGAGTGTTATTAGAAAATTTCATTAGGACAGAACAGATTGCTAATGAAATTACATTCTGGCTTTTTTCATACCCCCTCGTATTAAGTGGATTTGATCAGTTGATGTTCACACAATTAATTTTGCCTGATTGCTGGGGAATTACCTTATCGACGAGCACATTCTACATTTCTTATGGAAGGTTCCCCCCCTCCCTCCTGGGCATGTGGGTGTTTGCATTTAAAAGAAAACCCCCACAACTTAAGGCACAATCCTCTCAAAGTCTCGCTTGATTTAAATTAGAAGCTGGCTGGATTGAGAGCGGGAATAGTAGAATCACAGAGCTGGAAGGAACCCCAAGTGGCATCTAGTCCAACCCCCCTGCAAAGGAATGCAGGCATAGTTCTGGAAGGTGTGTCCGAGATTCCGGGATTCAGTCCTGGATGAGCAAAGAGGCCGTGACCTGGCAGAAGATATCAGATGTGTCCACTTCCCCTTAGCAGCTTCCCTCCCAGGAAATCCAGTCTCAGGGCTAGAAGAAGAAGAGTTTGGATTTGATATCCCGCTTTATCACTACCTGTGATGGCCTGGGATTCAGACTCAGATGCTGAACCTGAGGGATCCCAGCCTGCACAGGATTCCCCGCCTCCAGAACCAGCAGAGCCGGGGCTAGGGCTTGAGTCTGAAGGGTCCTCACCTGTGCTAGATCCTCAGGTGCAGGCATCGGCTGAGTCTGCTCTGGCTCCTGATGGGATGGAGGACCCATTGCCTGCAGGTGCTCTACTCCCAGCCCTGCCAGGGGAAGCTGAGGTTGCCTCTGGGTCCGGTAACCCTCCAGCCTCTCCTGAGCTGCAGAGGCTCAGGGCAGAGAGGCGAAGGGAACTGAGTTCCCGCAGGAGGAGTGCTCGCCTCCAAGCCAGGAGAGGCGAGTCTCCAGAGGATCGGGGCCGCCCTATGCCTCGGGGCAGATAAAAGCTGGCCAGCCTCAGCCCCAAGTTGTGGGAGCAACATTGTTGGTTGCTAGTTCTTGCTTGAGACCTGTCTTGCTTTCCTGCCTGAGCTCCTGACCTGCCCTGGTTTCCTGCCTGCATACCTGTTCCTGACTTCGCCTGACTCCCTGCCCTGCACCCAGCTTCAGCTACTACGGACTGTCTCTACATTGAACCTTTGACCACAGACCGGATTTGGACCTCGCCTCTTGGGTAACCCACGGGACCAGCACACTACCCAAAGGAGTCTCAAAGCGGCTCGCATTCTCCTTTCCCTTCCTCCCCCCCAACAAACACTCCATGAGGTGAGTGGGGCTGAGAGACTTCAGAGAAGTGTGACTAGCCCAAGGTCACCCAGCAGCTGCATCTGGAGGAGTGGAGATGCGAACCCAGTTCCCCAGATTATGAGTCTACTGCTCTTAACCACTACACCACACTAGGCTTGCAGGCTATAGCTCTGTCGTTCAGCTCATGCTGTGCTAGGGACTGTTGAGCAATTCACTTTGGTTCAGATTTTAATGTGAACTTATCTACCTGGTCAGGGGCAAGGCTCTTGCGCTAAGGTGCAAAGCCCAGGAAAACTTGGGGGAAGGGAGCGGGAGGCATAGATCTAAGAAATGTGTTAGAGGGACGCACAAATCTGAACTTCCGGTAACATGGTGAAACACTGAGAAGGCCCCTTGGGAATTCGGGACTGTGCATGATGAGGTGAGGAGCCATGATGGCGTGAGGGTTTTTGTGACAGTCCCGGCATTTTCAAGGCAGTTGGACACTGTGTGGGTGTGTTTTAAAGTCCCATGAAAATTCATCAGCATGAAACACCTAATCTTGGGGTCGTGGGTTTGAGCCCCATGTTGGGCAAAAAAAAATCCCTGCATAGATGACTCTCGTGGTCCCTTCCAACTCTGATTCTATGACATTTCCAAGTTTAATTGTAATATATACATTTGCAACTGCTCCATTGATGGGGGAAACTTGACCGAGTCAACGAGGAAGAGAGATCTACGAGAAAACCACTGTACTGGGATTCACGCTGCAATGCCACACAAGCACAGAACTCTGGTTTCAGCTTTCTTTTTTTTAAAAAAAGAGGTTTCTAGTCCCTATGGATGCAAGGCAATACTTGAAAACTGCAGTCCCTGCTTCAGTCACTGGAGTCTCTACAAAAACCCACCAGCTTTTTAATGTGAATTTCACTTAACGTTCACAATTTGTTCTTTGCAGCGTAGCTCAACATATACACATTTTTGCAAAGCAACATTCCCTAATACAAGATACTTATGGTTGTTATTTTCACTGACATATGCACTTCTATGCATAACATAGAGACTCGTGCAAAACAATTTATATAATGCAGTTCTGTATGCTGTTTCCCTTAACCTTTTAATAAAACGCACACACCAATAGTAGTATATGCATTCTTGTACATGTGACTTGGTTGGAGAACCGCGCTGCAAAATTTGGAGAGGCGTGAACTCCGAAGAATGGCTCCCCTTCGGTCCGTGTATTGTTTTGGGATGTATAGAATAGAATATAATAGAATAGAATATATTTATTGTCATTGTCCCCTTTGGGGACAATGAAATTACTTGGCTGCTCCATCCACCCAGATAGGGCACTCCACGCAAAGACAAAACAACTGCAAAAACACTGATTAAAACCATACAATGATAAAACATAACAGGTAAGATTAGATGACTTCAAAGTCCAGGCTTCCCATTCAAGGCCGCGATCGCTCTGGAGAAGAAGCTGTTTCTAAGACGGCTTGTTCTTGTTGTCATCGTCCTGTATCTCCGTCCCGATGGCAAAAGTTCAAAGAGACGGTGACCAGGATGCGATGGATCTTTCACTATGTCCAGTGCCTTTCTGTGGCACCTCATGGCATAAATCTGCTCTAAGGTGGAGAGCGAGCAGCCAACAATGCTCTCTGCTGCCTTAACAACTCTGCACAACCCCATCCTGTCCTTGGTAGTACAGCTTCCATACCACACGCATAAGCCATAAGTGAGCATAATAGATTTAGTTGGTTGGCCTTGAAATGCAAACTGAACTGAATTCTCCCCCACTTCCCTGGTCAAAACCCTGGTTTTGACCTGAGCCTTGAATATTCACCACTCCCTCAGAAGCAGCCTCCTCAGTAGTCCAGAGAGGTTTCCTCCTCATATCAAAGCGGGGACCTTTTCGAGCCGAACGCCTGACTTGCCGAGGCAGCAGAGGCCTCCCGTTTACAAACTAATATGCCGACGATGGTGAGAAGCCTTTGTGGAGACGCTCTCGGCTTTATGAAGAAGTCTGCTCCTTGACTGCTGAACTGGCACCGAGAGCTGCTCTCTCCATTTGCAGAGATCTGATATGTTTTGGTGATTTATTCATGACCGGTGTAGTGAAAAATTAGAAAAGTCTAGAAGGCCAGCCGTGGCGCCGAGATCCCTGTGTGAGATGCGACTCTTCTCCTGAACGACGGCGGGGAAACTGTCAGACACCAAGTATGGTTTACTCCGCATGGAATCTTTCTGTTAAGTGCGGCTGAGCTCAGAAGCAAGAGGCGCCCCTGTGCCTCATTGCAACTGCTCCACTGATGGGTGAAACTTGACCGAGTCAACGAGGAAGAGAGATCTACGAGAAAACCACTGGGCTGGGATTCACGCAATTCCACACAAGCACAGGAAACGCACTGCATGTGGATTTGGGGCAGTTTCCTGATTTTTGGGGGTGGACTGGGCTATCTACATCTCCAGTGTGATCCCATGTCTACTCAGAAGTGTCCCTGAGTTCAATGGGAGTTACTCCCAGGTTAAATACGGACAGGACTGGAGCCACAAATAAATGCATGCTTGTTTTGGAGTAAGTGCATTGAAGTCAGTGGGACTTACATCTGAGTAAATGCATACAGAATTGTGCTGTGATAAGGGTCCAGCGGGGTGGAACAAGCCCTTCTTGCAAAAATGAAGAAGAAGCCATAATAAGACCAGGAGAGCTTTTACTGCTGCTTCTGTAGAACAGTAGCCTGGTAGAGTCACGATCTTGACCTTTGAACCCGCTACCCTGCTAAAAAAAGCAGTCAAGTCCACCCAGCCAATCAATTATCTTTATGACTTCTCTGCAGCCAATCACATGTTGATTTATCCTCTCTCTTGCTCTCTTGCTTTATCCTCAACTCTCGCTGAGTTGACCTAAGGCTTTGAGTCAGAGCCTCTTCCTTGGCACCGGCAATGCGTTGACGGTGATCAGAAACTCGCATCTTCTTTTTAATGCAAAGCTGTTGACAATCCTCTGTGTACTTGTCTCAGACTCTGCTTCATGTTATAATCTGATTCTAGGCTGGACTTTGTCTCGATGTGTGTGTGTGTGTGTGAGAGAGAGAGAGAGAGAGAGAGAGAGAGAGAGAGTCACTATACCATGCTGAGCTCCTTGGAGGAGAAATAAGGAAGGGGATCAGGAGGGGACGCGGGTGGCGCTGTGGGTTAAACCACAGAGCCTAGGGCTTGCCGATCAGAAGGTCGGCGGTTCGAATCCCCGCGACGGGGTGAGCTCCCGTTGCTCGGCCCCTGCTCCTGCCCACCTGCCGGTAGCAGTTCGAAAGCATGTCAAAGTGCAAGTAGATAAATAGGTACCGCTCCGGCGGGAAGGTAAACGGCGTTTCCATGCGCTGCTCTGGTTCGCCAGAAGTGGCTTTGTCATGCTGGCCACATGAACTGGAAGCTATACGCCGGCTCCCTCGGCCAATAATGCGAGATGAGCGCGCAACCCCAGAGTCGGTCACGACTGGACCTAATGGTCAGGGGTCCCTTTACCTTTAAGGGGATCAGGAGCAGCCAAGACCCCAGGTCTTCCACAGAAGAGAGAGAGTTTTGATGGGTGTAGCTTGCAGGGCTTAGAACACCTTTGCCCTCCATTGTCAGAGGCGGTAAGCCTACGACTGCAAGCTGGCGAGAATGCTCTTGTATGGAGGGATTTGTTTGCCAGGACTGTGCATGGCCTCCCTGGTCCAGTGCTTTGGAGCTGACCTGACCTGACCTGGATCTGGGACCCAAACTAATTCAGAAGCCCAAATTCTTGAAAACCCAAATAGAATATAAAGGTAAAGGGACCCCTGACCGTTAAGTCCAGTCGCAGACGACTCTGGGGTTGCAGAGCTCATCTTGCTCTATAGGCCGAGGGAGCCGGCGTTTGTCCGCAGACAGCTTCCGGGTCATGTGGCCAGCATGTCTAAGCCGCTTCTGGCGAACCAGAGCAGCGCACAGAAAGCGCCGTTTACCTTCCCGCCGGAGTGGTACCTATTTATCTACTTGCACTTTGATGTGCTTTCGAACTGCTAGGTGGGCAGGAGCTGGGACCGAGCAACGGGAGCTCACCCCGTCGTGGGGATTTGAACAGCCGACCTTCTGATCGGCAAGCCCTAGGCTCTGTGGTTTAATGCATTTATATATCTTGCCTTTCCTCCCAGGAGCTCAAGAGGGCACACATAGTTCTCCTGTTCCCCATTTTATCCTCACAACAACCCTGTGAGGTAGGTTAGGCCAAGTATGAGCGCGTGGCCCAAGGTCACTCAGTGAGTGGGGATTTGAACCCTGGTCTCCCAGAAGGAGATGCATGCAAGGATCTGCTGTGTGTTTCCTTCTCCCCTCCTCTTTCTCCCAGACCACTAATAATAATAATAATAATAATAATAATAATAATAATAATAATTTATTATTTGTACCCCGCCCATCTGGCCGGGTCTCCCCAGCCACTCTGGGCGGCTTCCAACAAATATCAAAATACATTAAAATATCACAGATTAAAAACTTCCCTAAACAGGGCTACCAACCCTTTTGACAACCCTGGACCACTCTGGATCTGACCTAGGGCTGGCTCAACCCACTCCGGCTGGATCCTGACTTGTCTCCAGTGGGCCCGATTCAAGTTGGGATCTGGGATCTGTCTGCACACAACCCTAACACTTGGCCACTGGGAGGACTTGGATGCTGGGTTAGATGGGCAGAGAATTATTTTGTGTGTGTGTGTGTGTGTGTGTTCTCACCTCCTCCTCTTTCCCAGTCATGAAAGGTACAGGAGCCCACCCCACCCCCCTCCTTTGCATCCGACCACTCAAATTCTGAGCCGGCCACAGTAGAAATAACAGGGCTCCGTTACGTGCGCCTAAAACAACACAGCACTTGGCCAGCCACTCGTTCCTGGAACGCAGAATAACCAACCATTACGTCTGCTTTCCAAATGGAAACAGAGCTACGGCTGGTTATTCCCGACACTTTCTCTGTCTGTAAACTCTGGGGGGGGGGATGATTATTATTAATCCAAGGGGGAGAGGAGAGGAGGGAGAGAAGTAAGCTTGGGGGGAGAGGTGACAGCGGCGTGGGGTGGGGTAGGGGGAGTGAGAGAGCGAGCGAGTGAGCGAAGGCAGCGAAACCATTAAAGGCAACATTTCTGCAACATCTAACGGTTTTTCATAATTACACTTCCAATTCCATATCATGCCTCCCCCGTCATTACCATCCCACCGTCGGCGCGTGCCGACTCCCGACCGGCAAGGGTACTGTGTTCAGCTCCAGCTGAGATCCTCTGCTTTCTTCTCATTATGAACAATTCACTTGTGGGCTTATTAACCACTTGCTCCCCCCTTCCCCTCCCCTCCCCTCCCCTCCCCAGCACACACACACACACACACACACACACACACACACCTCGCTCCCAGCATGCCGTGTAAAGGAGAAGAGTAGCTCCAAAATACTGTTAAGGGTAGATCCGCGTGCCCCATTTAATTCCCGACTGGGGGGCTCAGCGTTTCTTTTTTGCATTTGCATATTTTATACGGCACATCCAATGACAGGAGGGAGGGAGGAAGGGAGCCGGCCTGTGGGGTAGATAGAGAACCTGGGGCACTTTTTGGGTGGGGAGGGGGGTGTCTCGGTATGGGGCAGGGGAATGTTTTTCGGCAGAAGGAGGCTCGAAGGACTGCTCTCATAACTGCAAACCGAAACACACAAACAAACAAAAAAAGCCGACATATTTTAAGGACATTTATTCAGGGTGGCCTGTGCATTGCTTTGCCGAGGACAGTCCTCTGTTTGAAGGCATGTGAGCAGAGAAAAGGCCTTGCAGGATCAGGCCAAAGGAACATCTAGTTCAGGGGGTCAGCAACCTTTTTCGGCCGTGGGCCGGTCCACCGTCCCTCAGACCATGTGGTGGGCTGGATTATATTTTGAGGGGGGAAACGAACGAATTTCTATGCCCCACAAATAACCCAGAGATGCATTTTAAATAAAAGCACACATTCTACTCATGTAAAAACACGCTGATTCCTGGACCGTCCGAGGGCTGAATTGAGAAGGCAACACGGGCCTTAGGTTGCCTACCCCTGATCTAGTTCAACATCTGCACTAGCTCTGTATTGTCTCTGTTGCTGGGCAACTGATCTCTCAGATCTTAGGCTGAGGTCTTCTCCATCACTGGCAGCTTCTCCATAAGAATGGGGCCCCCAATGTGATGTCACGGGACATCCCAAGGAACCAGGAGGTGGGACCGAACATCCTCTGAAAATTCAGGGGGCCTGGCCCTCTCAAAATATATATATTTGGGGTGCTGGAACTGCCTCAGCCCCTAGGAGTCAGTGCCTATTATCACTGGCCATTTCATTCTTTTAAATCAGGGTTGGAGAATCTCAGGCCTAGATGCAGCCCTGCAGGCCTTGCTACCTGGCCCTCGGAACACCCCTAGTCCACACCCCCTTATTAGCCCCGCTTCACACCTTCCTTGAGTGTATTTGTCTGCCGGGAATGTGCTTCTGAACTCTTGTTTGCCTGGTGGAGGATACAGAGCATAGCTGTCAACTTTCGGATTTGAAAATAAGGGATTTTTTCTAACTTTCGGATTTGAAAATAAGGGATGCCGCGAGGGCGGTGCAATGGCACCAAGTAGCCTCGCCACTCTGCGCTCCAGAGGCTGCGCGCGAACGGGTGAGCGAAAGAGCGAGCGCGTAGACAAGGCATGCAAGCTCCGCCCTCAGTCGGTCTCAGACTCCTTATTGGCAGCCGAGCAACGCAGCTGAGGAGCCTCCCTGGCTGGCAGGGAGGGAGAGGAGCTGCTTCCTTTGAAATCTGGGAAATTTAAGGGATATCAACAATCCGGGATAGCAGTGGGAAACGGCATTGGAATAAGGGAGTTTCCCGCAAAAAAAGGGAGGGTTGACAGCTATGATACAGAGGGACGTGTGAGAGTATGTAGGAACTAGCCTACTGCACAAAGGTAAATTCTGCATTCATTGCCCCACCCACTTTTGCCTCTGGCGCCGCCCACCATGGGCATGTGGCCTCCAGAAGCTTGCTTGGTAGGCAATGTGGCCCTCAGACTGAAAAAGGATTCCTTTCCTCTGCTTTAAGGGGAGATTCCAGGGATTGAACCTGTGGATTTTGGAACACCATCATTAATAGGAGGTCTGGTCCCCATGACACAGTTGCGAGGACTGAAGGTCCTTGCCTCCCTGCCCCTCTCTAAGGCTCCTCCACTCCCAGTTCCCCCCCCCCACAGTCTCATACTGCATCTGCGGTCAACTAATCTCTATTCTGCTCTTTTCGTTTCCCTGCATGTCCTTGGAGACATGGGGGAGGGCAGCTGGTCATGGCAGGAGGGGGAGACTCCCTGGATTCATCATCAGCCTCTTGACCTCTCTCCTCTCCAGTCTCTGCTTCAGCCTCAGAGTCTGGACTGCTCTCTGCCACAGACTCTCCCTGCTCACTAAACCCTGTTGCCCCTCCAGCTTCAGACACCTCCCTCCACCCTCTTTTCTCCCACTGACCGCTCACCATCATCCCACCACCAATCCCCTGGCTCCGAACCTTCTTCTTCTGGGGGTTCCCTAGGGGGTTCCCCAGCTGGTGCCTCCTCCCACAGCTCCTCTGCATCTAGCCAGTCCATGACAGGCCATCCCAACATGCCCCTGGTTCAATGCATGTGACAGGCCACACTCTGGACCTTGTTTTCTCAACTGGGCGAGAAGAGGGTGACCTGAAAGTGGGGGATACTGACATCAGTCTCTTGTCACAGTCAGATCACTTCCTGTTGAGATTTTGGCTTTCAGTACCTTTCCTCCTTTGAAAGGGTAGGCAACCTGGAGTCCTCCAGATGTTGTTGAACTACAACTGTGGAATATTTCGCATGTGCCTGTGGAATATTTCGCATGTTGTGCTAATCAGAATGCTTAACCTGAACTGATGAAGCTATATAGTGAAATCTGTGAGTAATCCGGAGGACAGGTCTTCTTCGTCCTTCTCATGTGCCACTTGTGTTGATTTCAGCTGGATGGTGATGTTGCAAGACTCATAATAATATGCTTCATCTACTATTACATCCATGGGATTTTTGCTTTGAACCGTTAAAGAATTCTACTATCTACTCACCATCAACCAATTGTGAACCTTTTGTTGGCACCAAGATTTTGTTGCTATACCCATCCTGTTGCTGAATGGTTCAGTCACGTGAACATTATACATTCTGTTATAGCATGCATATATGGCTTGTTAATCATGTGGTTTTATTGAAAGAATATTAGTTTTTCAGAAGAGGATTCCAGTAAATCTTTTATTATAGTTTCAGCCATTGTGTGGTGGTTTTGGTTGTTTATTGTTGAACTACAACTCCCATCGTTTCTGGCCTTTGGCCGTGCTGGCTGCAGCTGACAGAAGTTGCAGCCCAACAGCATCTGGAGGGCACCCGGTTGCCTACCCCAGTTCTAATGTTTTGTTCCAAAACGGAGAGGCGTGTCCTCTCATTGAACAGCTGAAAGCCCACCTCTTGGAATTTGATGGATGTTTGCAAAGGCGACAGAGCAGTGGGGGATGCTCAGGACCCCAACATCCCGCGAGTCCCAAAATGAACGTTCTGCAAGCCTCTGTGATGAGCGGCTCCTACAGAATGATTGAGGGGTCTGACATGCAGCAATTTTCTAGCACAGTTGTTCGAACGATTCCCAAATCCTCGCTGCTGTAATGCTGATAGGGTTGGGTTTGGGGTTTATTTTTTGTTTTGTTTTTTGAATAGGATTTTTGGAGCTATGTCTCTCCCCCCAATCCCTGTGACTTTGGTCACGCTCAGCTAGTCAATAAGTTCATTCATAATTGCAAGTCGAGACCTCCTTGCTTGCTCTATCTGAAAGCAACATTTCGGAATAGTAGGATGGTTGCTGTTTTTTTCTTTTTCCTTTTTAAAAAATGCCTTGAATGAAGTTGCAGGCAGTGGGTTGGGTGGTTGAAACGCGATGAAAAATTGTTTGCCAAACTCAATGCCCCGAAGATACTTGTACTGGACAACAATTACAGCCCCTTAATTAACTGGAATTTCGGTTCTCCCGTCGACCGTGGCGTGTCCGGCACTAAAGTTATGCCACCGGTGATGTCTGGAACTGGTTAATGAATATAAATCAAATGGTTTATAGTTAGCAAACGTGTAATAGAGTTGCAATGAACAGAATTCCAATGTGAAATGCCTGAGGATAGGAACATGCTATCCATAATACACATACACACACTTTTTAATTTCTACAAGCAAACGACGTGACACCAAGGGAGATGTCTATATGCAGGACAGCAGATGTTCCAGGAGATAGCAGGAGGTGAATCGCCAAACTGAGGGAAACTTGTTTGTTGGAGACCCTTGCAAAGGGAACTGGTTGACTTCTCTCTCTCTCTCTCTCTCTCTCTCTCTCTCTCTCTCTCTCTCTCTGCCCCCTCCCCAACTTCCCAAGCAATTAAGCGCTGTCTTATTGGTTCAGTCACATGGCTGCTTTGCGTGCCGCTTGGGAGCACGCCCTGAAGGAAGAAGGAAGCATTGAAGGTGACTTTTGGAGTCAGAAGTCATGTCAATGGGGGCATCCGGCAAGAACCAGAACTCAGAGTGGCCCCAGGCCAGTTTGAGCTAATGCAGAAGTGGGGGTCTCCAGATGTTGCTGGACTCCAGCTCCCATTAACCCTGACCCATTGGGCCAGGTGTGGGGAACCTTTGGCCATCCAGATGTTGCTGGACTCCAGCTCCCATCAACCCTGACTCATTGGCCATGCTTGCTGGGGCTAATGGGAGTTGTAGGTTAGCAACATCTGGGGGCTACAGCTTTCCCACCCCTGCATTGGGCCATGCTGGTTGGGGCTGGTGGGAGTCAGAGATGAACAACATCTGCAGGGCTATAGCTTCCTCAGTCCTGAGCTAGAGATGATAGACTTGGATTAGTAACCTGCATATATTTGACTACTTGGACTCATCACATTTGGTTAGAAGGTATCAAGTCATACCATTGGTTCATCTAGTTTCTTTGTGACTCTGACTAGCAGCAGGTATCTATGAAAATGGGTGCACTCCAGAAATTGCCAGATTACAACTCCCAGCACCCGTAGTTGTTGGCTGTGTTGACTGAGGTCAACTTGAGTTGGAATCCAGTAACATCTGGAGGGCATCCCGTTGGCTATCTCTGATGTGGGAAGGCTTTTCCTAACCTGATCCAGAGATCTTGGTGACTGAACCTGGGACCTTTTGCTTAGAAGGAATATAGTCTACAACTAACCTGGTTGTCACCCAACCAGGGGTGAGTCACAATTCTGAAATGAGCTTTTACAAGGGATGAGTAACCAAAGTGAGACCCACAGCTTAGCAACCTACTCTCTCCCTTTTGTAATCCCAGCAAGAAACAAGAGGACTATCAAGTCCCTCTCGGGGTCTGCCATAATCGGTCACCAAGTTGGCACAGTCCTGTCACTAGATCTCAGGTTCTTCAAGTCAGATTGATTGGGCAGGAGGTTCAGGACAGACAAATGGAGGAACACAGAAAGCTGCCTTATAGTGAAGCAGACTGAATTGGTCCATCTAGCTCAGGTCTGCCCACACTGACTGACAGCAGCTTCCCAGGACTCCTTCCAAATCCAGGAAGTGTCAGCTGGGGCCAGAAATTGGTGGCCCAGGAATCTCCTTTTTCAACCTGAAATGTTTCTAGATCTCTTGACTGTGGAGATAGGGATGGAAGCATATGGGAAGAGCTTCAGGAATCTTAGGAGGGCTGATGAGAATTCCCCATGATGGAGCGTGGCATTCAGGGCCATTCATAGTGCAAGTGCCCAGGATTGGATTTGGGGGCAAGTAAGGTGGCGCTGTGGGTTAAACCACAGAGCCTAGGGCTTGCTGATCAGAAGGTTGGCGGTTCGAATCCCTGCAACGGAGTGAGCTCCCGTTGCTCGGTCCCTGCTCCTGTCCACCTAGCAGTTTGAAAGCACATCAAAGTGCAAGTAGATAAATAGGAACCGCTCTGGCGGGAAAGTAAACGGCGTTTCCGTGCGCTGCTCTGGTTTGCCAGAAGCGGCTTGGTCATGACCCGGAAGCTGTATGCCGGCTCTCGGCCAATAAAGCGAGATAAGCGCCGCAACCCCAGAGTCGGACATGACTGGACCTAATGGTCAGGGGTCCCTTTACCTTTTTAACTCAAGCGACATTGTGGAATTCCGGGCCTGGGGAGGGGCACCTGATTCAGGGCATGCATGAACTTGTGTCATGTCATGAATGATACTCAATTATCAACTGGGGGAGGTGGAGAAGAGTCCAAACTGTTCTCCTTCACTTGTGAAGCTGATTAGTGCGGCCACCGCTGCATTAACGCCGGTTGCTGTGCCTTCCTCCTCCCATTCATGGGGAAATTTACAATATCAGCGCTCATTCAACAAACACAACATGTGTGAGTGATTGCAGGCGATTGCGATCAGACCCGTGCATGCAAAATTTATCATCGTACATGACAGGGATAAATGGCGCTCGCGGGTCGTGCATCAGAGTCATGAAATGGGCTCCCGGTGCAATATACAAATATATATGTATTCCAAAGGGGGGGGGATGGAGGGGAGAGTCCCCTTCAGCAATTGCTCTCTCAGCTGGGCTGTCATTTGGTCCAGAGTCAGGGCTGTGACTCAGTTGGTACATCATCTGCTTCTCGTGTAGAAGATCCCAGGTTCAATCCCTGGCAGCACCTCCAGGTAGGCCAGGGAATATGCCCTGCCGGAAACCCTGGAGAGCTGCTGCCAGTCAGTACTGAGCTAGAGGGACCAATGGTAGAAGGTGGCTTCCTATGACCTTCACATGCACCCTCTCTGGCACCAGTGGAAGCAGACTCAATGAAGTTCAAATGTGCATGATGTCAGGGTTGCACCAGATGAGCAGGAGTGGTGGCAAGCCCCCCTAGGTGAAGCGGCAACCACGGAAGAGTCCGGAGAAATAGAGGGATTCTTACCTGAAGAAGACTGGTGGCGACACTCCTCAGAAGAGGAAGAAGCAGATGGGGAAGAGGAAAGGCCAGAACAGAAGGAGGAAGAAGTTGAGCCAGAATCAGGCCCTTGTGAGGAGAGGAGCCGGAGGGCCCCCTCCCCTCCTCCCATCTCAGCTGTAGAGCGTAGAGCTGAGAAACGGAGGGAGCAATTGGAGGCAGTTGCAGCTCGTAAAAGGCGTGGTGATGAGCTGGCTACTTAAGGAAGGCCGGCTGTTTCCCTCACCAGCACCTGCAACTGCTGTGCTGAAGCACATAGTTGTGCCTGCTCATCCTGCTCCTGATCCTGTGTACTTGATTTCGGCTGGTTCCTGACTTGGACTGCTCCTGACTTCGGCTTCTCTTGACACCGGTACTGATACCTGGCTTCGGCACGCCGTCCTGTTGGCGCCATAACACATAATTCATGCGAGCTGCAGAATTCTGTCGAGGCTGGTGTAGAATTTTGAGATTTCAAGAGCAGCCATGCTTTGGGTGAGGCAACCATGCTGGACTAAATGGTCCTTTGGTCTAATCCAAAAGGGTCCTTTGGTTCTTAGGTTAGGAAGCTGCCCTACAGACCATTGGTCCATTTCGCTTAGTCCTGTCAATGCTGACTGGAAGCAGTTCTCCAGGAAAATGCCATGGATTGAACCTGCGACATTCTGCAGGCAAGGCAAGTGATCTAACCTAAGGTGGGCAAAGCACACACGTCATGAAAGGTTAGTTGCCTATATATCCCAATTTCATTGTTCTGAGCTCAGACTGACATGAAAGGGTGGAGATTGCCCCCGGTTTATCCTCACAACAATCCTGTGAGGTAGGTCAGGCTGAGAGAGGATGAGTGTGGGTGACTGGTCCAAGGTCACCAAGCGAGTTTCATGGCTGAAATCCCAATGCTGTGTGGATATCTGCTTTTTGGAAACACAAAACAGTTTCCCCATCACTGATTCTTCTTCTCCACTCCCTTCACCATCCACAATTCCATTAGGTCAAATATTCCCAGACAGCCCTTAGTAATTAACCCACTTTATATTTCTCTGCCATCTTCTCCCAGCTCCTCCTTAACTTAAGCAGAACAAGCAAGCCCTCTGCTGGTGCTCTGTTACTTTTAATCAAAAATAGGTAGTGGAGGATGTGGAGGCAAAGGGTCATCACTAAGGTGACAGAATCCTGCCATCACATGCCCAGGTTAACTGATTTTCTATGGCTGGGAAAGCTCAGAATGCTGAGTTCTGACATGTTCCTGTATCCTTGGGTCATCTGTTAAGGAAGAGCCATAGCTCACTGGGCAAAGCATCTGCTTTGCATGCAGAAGGTCCCAGGTTCAATCTCTGGTATCTCTAGGTAAGGCTGGGAAAGACCGGAGAGCCGCTGGCAGCCATTGTCAACATTACTGGGCTAAATGGGCTAGATGTCCTACCATTCAGGCTATATTATCTTTTGGCTTGTCCTTCATTTGCAACTGACTTTTCGTCCTGACTACTGACTGGTCCCACAGCTCCCAGTTGACAGCTTGCTCCAGACTGCTGCTGTGTCAGGAGCGAGCCTGCAGTAAATCAGACCGTTTAAGTTGGAGTTAACTCTTTATTAGCAAGAACGTGATCTGCAAAGACTTGGAGGAGTGTCAGGCCAATGAGCACAGCAGCACATCCCTGGTAGGTCTTGCTTCATGGATCAGTTGCCAAGACTGAATGTCCCCACCTCTCCAGGGTTTCCCCCCAAGCAATCAGAGACTGTTCCTGTGCAAAGCCAATCTCTCCTCTGCCCTTTTCAGGCCTCTTCTGGTTCTGGGAGACAGAGCGGGAGGGGAGCATGTCACAGCAGGAGGGGGAGACACCCATGACTCTCCACCAGCCTGACTTATCTCTGTCTCTTGGCCTGCCTCATCACACTCTCCGGCTTCAGTTTCTGCTTCTGGACTTCTTTCTCCCACAGGCTCTCTTAGCTGACAAAGCCCTGTTACCTCCTTAGCATCCAACACTTCCCAATCTTTTCCCTCTGACCTCTCATCATCGTCCCACCACCATTCCCCAGGCCTTGAGCCTTCTTTCCTTGAGAGTTTCCCGGCTGGTTCCTCCCACAATTCCTCTGCACCCAACCAGTTCATAACATGCTGGTGCAGCAGCCCAGACAAGACAGATGTCAATCAATAAAATTTATTCGACCGTCAGTCAGAAAGCACATATTATCCATACAAAAGTTAAAACGTCTAAACATCTGGAAAAGCGTGACACTTAGAAACAGCGAAAAGTATATTATACATTTAGACTCGTGTCAATACAGTCAATTTTAGCCTTATGACGCTTAAAGGCCAAAAAAAGAAATTTGGCCAACGAGAAGGTTGTTGTTCCAGTGAACTTGTTCAGCAAATACAAAACCAGTCTTTGTCTACTGGGCTATGTTGGCATAGGAGTGGAGCTATAAGTTTTTGTCTAAGATCTGCATAGACTGGGCAGAGCAAAAGAATATGTTCAGTTGACTCAACCACTCCCAGAGCACAGGGGCAAAGTCTCTGGGCGTATGGGACTCCCCTGAACCTTCCCCACAAAACCGCCGATTCCAGAACGTTTAACCTAATAATAATAATAATAATAATAATAATAAATTTATTATTTGTACCCTGCCCATCTGGCTGGGTCTCCCCAGCCACTCTGGGCAGCTTCCAGCAAATATTAAAATACATTAATATTTTTATTAGGCTGTAAGGAGCCTACGGTATTCCACATAGTGGATTTCCGCCAGATAAGGGGTTGGTGAAAACTGAGATATCTGTTCCCCCAAATACATCCCAGGTTTCATGAGAGCAATGTCCTCTTGCCTAGCAATATCCCTCAGTCTTTGAGAGATTACAACTTTAGCTTGGCTAAATGTCATAGACTCCAGGAAGAGATGCGGGGACAGATGTCTAGTGATCTTATCTCATGGAGGGCTTTTGAGCCCCCAACTCTAATGAAGAAGAAGAAGAAGAAGAAGAAGAAGAAGAAGAAGAAGAAGAAGAGTTTGGATTTGATATCCCGCTTTATCACTACCCGAAGGAGTCTCAAAGCGGCTCACATTCTCCTTTCCCTTCCTCCCCCACAACAAACACTCTGTGAGGTGAGTGGGGCTGAGAGACTTCAGAGAAGGGTGACTAGCCCAAGCTGCATGTGGAGGAGCGGGGAAGCGAACCCAGTTCACCAGATTATGAGTCTACCGCTTTTAACCACTACACCACAGTGGCTCCCAAAGGTCCCAAAGGCTTCCATTTCAAGCTCCCATAATCCCCATCTAAACCAGCTGCACTGATTGCCAATTCATTTCTGGGCCCAATTCAGGCTGCTCAGATGTAGGGTCGAAAGCCTTAAAGGACTTACACTCAAAATATATGGAAGGCTACTTCCTCCCCTGCATACCCTCCTGGGCATTAAGATTGGCAGAAGGGGCCCTCTTGGTAGTTCCACCTGCCTTGGAGGGTCAGGGAATGGGAGTCGATGAGAGGGCATTCTCTGTGGTGGCCCCTAGGCTGTGGAAGTCCCTCCCCACAGAGCTATGTCTAGTGTCAGTACTGCTGTATTATGAAGACACAGGCCTACATCCTGGCTTCTGACACCCGGGACTTGTTTTTAGGACCCATCCTATACTTCTGGTTGTGAATTCTTTTAACCAATTTTAATATTGTATTGTTGCATTGTTGTAACCCAGCCTGGAACCTTAAGGCGAAGGTGAGGTAAGAAATCAATCAATATATAATAATTCTATGCATGCCCTTAGCAGCAGTAGGAGTAAATAGTGGGCTGTATTCAGTGAAGCTCGCTTAGAGTAGACTCATCGACTTACCTTAGTTGCGGCCATTAATTTCACTAGGTTGAGTAGGGCGAGAATTTGATACAACCCTGTGTGTCAAAACAACCCCATGGGATTCTGGGATGTTTGTCACGCTCTCTCTTTTAAGTGGTTCTGTAAGGATCAGGCAGTTCCAAGTACATTGCTGACACCAGCCGATTCACGTTGTCGGGGTCTTTAACTCGGTCTTCAATCAGGTCCTCGAGATGGCCAGATGCATGATGGCATCCTGTGAGCTTAGTCATCGGAATGATGCGCAACCGATTAGCTTAACCAGCAATTTGGCCGATTCAATTTCCATGGATGGTGGTCTGCACAAGCTACAGGATAACCTCCCTTTTTAATAATAATAAAAACCAAAACCCTACATAATTAAATCAGAAGTGACCCCAATGCCAGTAGAATAAAATCCCCAGCTTCTCTCTGCTTGAATTGCTCGATTCTCCCGTAGCTCATCCTTAAACGACAAGAAGCTGTGGATATAGAATCACAGAACTGTGGGGTTGGAAGGGACCCAAAGGGTCATCCATCCCAACCCCATGCAAGGCATGATGGCTTCCATTGCTGTTCTTCACCGAAGCACTGCAGCTCAGTGGCTAGAGCACCTACCTTTTATGCAGTATCTCACAGGTTCAATCCCAGGTGTCTCCAGGTAGAGTTAGGAATGTCCCCTGACTGAAATTCTGGAGAGTTGCTACCAGTCTGTATTGGTTGGCATCCATCTGTCTTGGGAGACAGCGGAGGAGTGCACCTTCAGGGGTGAAGTCAAACCATTGCAGAGTTACAGCGCCTGTTGTGGCTGCAGAGACCGATGTGGGAGAGACATGTTTTGCTGCAGCTGGGGCAGATGAAAGCGTCCAGTTGTGCCGCTGCAGATGCACCATGGCGTTTCTTCTCTCTGCGCTCCTCCCGGTGGTCATTCCTTTTCTGGTCACTGCTATGGATAGAGGACCTGACTATCTCTCCAGGGTCTTGCTTGGGGGGTTCCCAGAGGCTTCCCCTGTGGGAAGGAGGGGGCTGGAGTAGGTAGGTCTTTGGTCCGACCGAGCAGGGCTGTGCTTCTGTCCTTAAAGCAGGAGAGGGGAGTCATTGCATGTAGTTGAGGCATGGAAAATCTTCACGCTCAAAATTGCCTGTGCCTAGGAGACCGATGGACCGGGGGGGGGGGGGAAGAGAAAAAAAAGAAATCCTGCGAAATATCACAAAGGAATCAACATGCAAGGAGGTTGCTCAAAACCCCAAGTTGGTATATATAAAAAAAGATTTCCCCCTTCCCCCCACCAAGTATTAGAAATCCTGTTGGATTCCACTTATCTGTCCCCTCACTCACAGTTTAGACGCTACACCCGCCGTGATTTCTATTACTACGTTGCGAAGGACATAATTTATTCCGAGGAAGTTGTATTTTTATTCCCAGCAAGTGATGGGCTTCAACCCAATCCTCAGACCTGTGTCAATCTCCGGTGACAGAAAAACTTCAGATACAAAGTTTCCTGAGTGGATCTCTCTCCCCTCCTCTCTCCCTCCCCCCCTCTCATTTCCAGTTTCTATTTCTCCCCTGCAAACGCTCCAAAGGTCTCTCTCTTTTTCTTTAATCCAGGGCAGTCCTGATCTTCTCTTTTTTAGTTATTGCATTTACATCACACCTCCTCCCCACAAGGAGTTTGAGGCGGCTGAAGGGGGGAGGGTCTCCTTTACCCTCATTTAACCCCACAACAGCCCTGCGAGGTAGGTTAGGCTGAGAGGCAATGACTGGCCCCAAGGTTGCCCAGTGAGCTTTGCAGCTGGAGTGTGTGCGGGGGAACCCTGTCCTAACCCTAGGGTCCTAACCCTAGACTGCTTGTGGGGATGTAACTGAGGTGGGGGGGGGGAACACCCACGTGCACCGACGTGAGCTCCAAGGAGGTGGGTTACAAATAAAAGCCACTTGTGTTTCTCTGCTTTTGCTTCTGGCCCGACCCACCCTGGGGATTTGGCCTTCAGGATGAAAAAGACCCCCTGACCTCTTGAAGTCATCGCCAGGAGTGTCTGAGTCGAGGGGGATTCTGGCAGAGCTCAGCTGGCAGCCTGGAAGATGAGCTGAGGAAGGAGTTTGGTGGAAGACCAAACCCTGTGTGCTGTTTGACCTCAGCCGGAGGCTGAAGCACCAGCCCTCAGGCCCAGACCCCTTGCAGGATTTGTCCCTCTCCCAAATGGGAGAGAGAGAGAGGATCCCAGGAAATCCGAGGTTTGGCCATAGCTGTCAACCCTCCCTTATTCCAATGCCGTTTCCCGCTGCTATCCCGGATTGTTGATCTCCCTTAAATTTCCCGGATTTCAAAGGAAGCAGCTCCTCTCCCTCCCTGCCGGCCAGGGAGGCTCCTCAGCTGCGTTGCTCGGCTGCCAATAAGGAGTCTGAGACCGACTGGGGACGGAGCTTGCATGCCTTGTGCAGCCAGACCCTCACGCCCAACCAGACAGACAGACAGCCTGCCGTCTATGCGCTCGCTCTTTCGCTCCCCCATTCACGCGCAGCATCTGGAGCGCAGGGTGGCGAGGCTACTTGGTGCCATTGCACCACCCTGGCGGCATCCCTTTTTTTCAAATCCGAAAGTTGACAGCTATGGGTTTGGCTGAAAGCAGGGTTGCATGCTGCATTTTGAGACATAGCACTAGTGGCGGTGCTGAGGCTGCCTTTCCTCCCCTGCCTCCCCTGCCTGGGTGACACAGGGAAGAAATGAGCAACTGACCTGCTTTTTGAATTTAGAGTGTTCATTAATAGGATATTATGCCATATGCTTAGCGCTCCATCTCTGGCCCCCGCCATTCCTCCGCCTCCTCCTGCTTCCCCCACGCAGACGCCAATTTGAGAGACTTTCTAATTAGTAATGGCATAATGAGAATATTCAGAGGCTAATGCGGTGGGTGGGGACATGGGATAGATCGCTCGGCCTGAACTGAAAATATTTCTGTTCAGAATCCCAGGGAAATGATGATACAGTTGTTCTAAAAATAAAAGGTGGAAGGGGGGGGGCCTTCTGCTGCGATCTTTGACAAGCGAAGGACGCATTTGTGTACGGGGAGGTTGCCGCGACCTCGGAGGTAGGTTTGTCCTGGTCAGCAAAGGGGCGTGTGCATTTAAAAAATAATAATAAAAAAGCAATAAGAGTCGCTTGGTGGTTTTGGTTGAGTGTGCGCTTTCAAAACAATACATATGGGCACTGCCATGTCTAACATGCATGCATTGTTGTATATATGTGTAGTGGAGAGGGATTAAGATGACAAAGGGTCTGGAAACCAAGCCTTATGAGGAACAGTTGAGGGAGTTGGTATGTATAGCCTGGAAAAGAGGAGACAGAGATCATAGAATCATAGAGTTGGAAGAGACCACAAGGGCCATCCAGTCCAACCCCCTGCCAAGCAGGAAACACCATCAGAGCATTCCTGACAGGTGGCTGTCAAGCCTCTGCTTAAAGACCTCCAAAGAAGGAGACTCCACCACACTCCTTGGCAGCAAATTCCACTGTCGAACAGCTCTTACTGTCAGGAAGTTCTTCCTAATGTTTAGGTGGAATCTTCTTTCTTGTAGTTTGAATCC
The DNA here is from genome assembly GCA_034641385.1 of Darevskia mixta. Classification (NCBI taxonomy): domain Eukaryota; kingdom Metazoa; phylum Chordata; class Lepidosauria; order Squamata; family Lacertidae; genus Darevskia; species Darevskia mixta. Next base: position 2,823,492 of record JAWWNH010000095.1, read on the forward strand.
ATTGCTCCGTGTCCGCTTCTCTGGAGCAGCAGAAAACGACCTTTCTCCCTCCTCTATATGACATCCTTTTATATATTTGAACATGGCTATCATATCACCCCTTCACCTTCTCTTCTCCAGGCTAAACATACCCAGCTCCCTAAGCCGTTCCTCATAAGGCATCGTTTCCAGGCCTTTGACCATTTTAGTTGCCCTCCTCTGGACACGTTCAGTTTGTCAGTATCCTTCTTGAACTGTGGTGCCCAGAATTGGACACAGTATTCCAGGTGAGGTCTGACCAGAGCGGAATACAGTGGTACTATTACTTCCCTTGATCTACATGCTATACTTCTATTGATGCAGCCCAGAATTGCATTGACATTTTTAGCTGCTGCATCACACTGTTGACTCATGTTACATTTCCGAGCACAATTCAAAGTGTTGGTGCTGACCTTTAAAGCCCTAAATGGCTTCGGTCCAGTATACCAGAAGGAGCGTCTCCACCCCCATCGTTCAGCCCGGACACTGAGGTCCAGCGCCGAGGGCCTTCTGGCGGTTCCCTCACTACGAGAAGCCAAGTTACAGGGAACCAGGCAGAGGGCCTTCTCGGTAGTGGCACCCGCCCTGTGGAACGCCCTCCCTTCAGATGTCAAAGAGAATAACAACTATCAGACCTTTAGAAGACATCTGAAGGCAGCCCTGTTTAGGGAGGCTTTTAATGTTTTATAGATTATTGTATTTTAATGTTCTGTTGAAAGCCGCCCAGAGTGGCTGGGGAAACCCAGCCAGATGGGCGGGGTACAAATAATAAATTATTATTATTATTATTATTATTATTATTATTATTATTATTATCATGTTAAGGTCATTTTGAAGTGTGATCCTGTCCTCTGAGCTCTTTGCCACTCCTCCCAATTTGGTGTCATCTGCAAACTTGATCAGGATGCCATCTTCAAATATCTAAAGGCTGTCCCATGGAAGATGGAGCAAGCTTGTTTTCTCTTGCTCCAGAGGCTAGGACTCGAAACCGATTGATTCAAGATACAAGGAGATTTTGACTAAGGCGCAGCTTCCCATTGGCTGCAGGAGCTTCCTGCACTCAAACAGAAGCTGCAGAAGCCATGTCAGATGTTCAGCTTCCGAAAAACGTTCGTAAACTGGAACACTCACTTCCGGGTTTGTGGCGTTTGGGAGCCGATTTGTTCAGGAGCCAAGCTGTTTGAGTACCAAGGTACTGCTGTACTGGGTTATATTCCACTAAGTCCTACTCAGAGTTGACCTGCTGCAATTTAACAGACGTGAAGAACTTGGGTTTATTTAGTCGGAACCTCCTTCCTTGTAATCTGAATCCAGAGGATAGGATTGCAGGACGGTTCTGTGTGCGGCTTTGTTAAAAGTTGCAGGAGATGCTCCTTGGGCATGCCTTCCATCTGACCCACATTGTGTCATCTAAAGGTATAATCTCACACCTTTCTCCTTTTGGGAAGCCAAGCAGGAACCTCAGAGGAGGCTCTTGAATGTCTGACCGGCAATAACTAAAAGCCAAATTATAATAAACAAAGGAAATGGCTCCATAAAAAGACTAATGCTTGGCATTTATACAGCTGCCTTAAATCACAGTATCTTTAGCACCTGGGAATATTAATGAGAGGAGTCTCAGCCTTTCCCCCATGTGGAAAGAGAGATGGGATTTATAAAAATGAACTTTTCTGTTCATGTGGCTGTGATGATACTGTTTTGGTGTGAGGCACAATAAGTTTTGAACTCGGAACTCTGCCGTTAGACATTGATGCTTTGCTGTCTGTGCCACTAGAGCCCCGGTACGCCACCTTGAGCCCTTTGGAGGAAAGGTGGGATATAAATGCAATAATAATAATAATAATAATAATAATTAATAATAAACTCGAACCAGTGGCCATGCTGTACTGGGGAACAACACATTGCCTACTCCTGCTCCATAGGAAATACTTTCAAGTTGGAGAGGTTGTGGCTCTCAAAACCTTTTGAAAAGGGTTGCTGCTTTCCCCCCTGTTCGGTGTGCTGGTCCAAGGTCAGAGGTACACGTAAAGGCAGTCCGAAATAAGTGAAGCAGGGTACAGGGCAGGGAGTCAGGCGAAGTCAGGAACAGGTAGGCAAGCAGGGAACCAGGGCGGGTCAGGAACTCAGGCAGGAAAGCAGGACAGGGATCAAGCAGAAACACCGGCAGGAACTGGTCAGCAACGATGTTGCTCCTGCAACTTGGGGCTAGGGCTGGCCGGCTTTTATCTGCCCCGAGGCATAGGGCGGCTCCGATCCTCAGGTGACTCGCCTCTCCTGGCTTGGAGGCGAGCACTCCTACTGCGGGACCTCAGTTCCCTTCGCCTCTCTGCCCTGAGCCTCTGCAGCTCAGGAGAGGCTGGAGGGTTACCGGACCCAGAGGCAACCTCAGCTTCCCCTGACGGGGCTGGGAGTGGAGCACCTGCAGGCAATGAGTCCTCCATCCCATCAGGAGCCAGGGCAGACTCAGCAGATGCCTGCACCTGAGGATCCAGGACAGGTGAGGCCCCTTCAGACTCAGGCCCCAGCCCCGCCTCTGCTGGTTCTGGAGGCGGGGAATCCTGTGCAGGCTGGGATCCCTCGGGTTCAGCATCTGAGTCTGAATCCCAGGCCATCACATTCGGTCCCAGTTTCAAATTTGTAGCTTCTAAATATAAAGCTTTATTCTTGTTTCTCGTAATGGAATCGTTTTGCGGGAGGGGGAGGGGAAAGACCCTCTGCACAAAACCTCCTGTTTGAAATTTCCTAGCTCATTTTTCAACCGGTTCTTCAAAGCCAACTCCCTCTCCCCCACCCACCCCGAAAAAAAGATAGCCGCAGCTAAGGAGCAGGGTGTGAGGAAAGGGATGAAACATGGAGATTGATCAAATAAACCATAATGAATGTTCCTCTTGACTGGACCAATTAACATTCTGAGAGATAATTTTGCTAACTAACGATTAACCCATTTAAATGGAAAAAGCGTGGAATTTCTCTCTTGTGGGTTGATGTTAGGTTATCTTTTTAAAGGTGTGTGTGTGTGGAGCAACACAGCCAGACTGGACCAAAAGTCTGAAAGACAAATGAGTTGTGTTAATTGTGTGTGGGGGTGGGGGTGGCAAGAGCTTGAAGCACAACTGCCTGCTCCAGTGCTTGTTAAACTTCCCAGTCTGGTCTCACTGCCTGCCACCATTAAGATGGAATCCATGTCTGCTGCAGAGGATTCTGGGAACTTCCCTCAGGAAGGCCAGCTGGGTCTCGCTTTTCTGCCACACCAAGGATGGGGAACCTGTAGCCTTCCAGATGTTGTTGGACTCCAACTCCCTTCAGCCCCAACCCTTGGCCATGCAGGCTGCTGGGAGATGGAGTCCTGGCCAACACAACATCAAACCTTTGGCTACGTACAAGATACTATGCAAACACAACAAACATAACCGGCTGCGTTATCACACAAATAAAGTCTGTTATTCACTGTATCATATTAGCATTTCAGCAAGGATGAGATATACGGACCAGAAGACACAATGGATAAGGCACACTGTGCCTTCTATCACTGTGCCATTGAGAGCGTGCTCACTTATGGCTTATGCGTGTGGTACGGAAGCTGTACTACCAAGGACAGGATGGGGTTGTGTAGGGTTGTTAAGGCAGCAGAGAGCATTGTTGGCTGCTCGCTCTCCACCTTAGAGCAGATTTATGCCATGAGGTGCCACAGAAAGGCACTGGACACAGTAAAAGATCCATCGCATCCTGGTCACCGTCTCTTTGAGCTCTTGCCATCGGGACGGAGATACAGGATGACGACGACAAGAACAAGCCGTCTTAGGAACAGCTTCTTCTCCAGAGCGATCTCAGCCTTGAATGGGAAGCCTGGACTTTGAAAGTCATCTAATCTTACCTGTTATGTTTTATCATAATGTATGGTTTTAATCAGTGTTTTTGTAGTTGTTTTGTGTTTTTGCGTGGAGTGCCCTATCTGGGTGGATGGAGCAGCCAAGTAATTTTGTTGTCCCCAAAGGGGACAATGACAATAAAATATATTCTATTCTATTCTATTCTATTCTAAGTTGTCTCTCCAATCAGCTCTTAAGAGAAAGTTCCAACATATGTTAAAGTCTTTTCACATGCGTATGTTCATGTAGTCCAATAGTAGTTCCACAAGACAAAAGTGCGACAAGGATTTCCGGAATATCTTATCCTTGTTTCGCCATCCTTGGCTTCATCAGTAATATGCATTCAAATAAGACGTAACATAACAATGGATCTACAGCATAATGGTGGCTGCGACTACTATTGGACTACACGAACATACGCATGTATGTTCAGCATACATGCTTCTCCTTCAGCATACATGCCACCAAGCACATATGCATGCACAGCGTGGCGTGCGGACTCGCCAAGCGGGGCCGGAAATTGCGTCTGTGCACGCGCAGATACTGGAAATCGTGTCTGCTCGTGTCCAGATGCCGAAAATCGCTTCTGCGCAGGCGCGTTTTTCAGCGTCTGGGCATGCGCAGAAGCAATTTCCGGCGCTGTGGACATGCACAGACGTGACTTCCGGCGTTGCGCTGCGCCAGTCCGACCCATGGATGATGTCCGTGGGAGTGATCCGGCCCATGGCCGGTAAACCTTACCGACGCCTGGTGTAGACAATCAGCTGGACCAGATGACCGTATTTGCAAGACCAGCCAGGCTGACCGGCATGCCAGTGGAATTATGTAAACCACCCTCTGCATATTAAATATTCATCACACCCATATTAAAACCCAACAGCATCTTTTAGGGAAATAATTAAACGAGATTTGATTTTGCCTTTAGGAGTCAGGGGCCATGTAAGACTGGCTGAGAGCCTCATAAATATTAAGGCATCATTCAGCCAACTAGAAGACGCCTGTTTCGACCCCCGCTTTGGAGGGAAGATTGCGCCTGGGGTCCTGTGTTGAACGCTGGCTGGGCCTGATAGGAGCCACAACCCCAAAATACCTGAAGCGTGTCACATTCCTGAGCCCCACATTAAAGGCCCATCTCAGTCCAGCGTCCTGACCTCACAGGGGCCAACCAGATGCATGTGGGAATCCCATAAGCAGGATCTGAGCAGAAGAACTCCCTCCCACCCTGTGGCCTCCAGCAATTGGACTTGGGAAGCATTGCTCCCTCCAGATGTGGCGGCAGAGCACAGCCATCATGGCTGGTAGCCATCGACCGCCATGTTTTTGTCCAATCCTGTTTTGAAGCCGCCCAAGTTGGTGGTCGTCATGGTCTCCTGTGGCGGTGAGTTCCGCAGGTTAACTATGCGCTGAAGAAAGAAGTCCTTCCTTTTACCTGTCCTTCATCTTCCCACTTTCAGCTTCATTGAATGCCCACTAGTGTTGTGAGAGAGGATGAGGAACTTTTCTCTATCTGTTTTCTCAGAGCACAGCATCTCATAGAATCATAGAGTTGGAAGAGACCCCAAGGGCCATCCAGTCCAACCCCCTGCCAAGCAGGAAACACCATCAAAGCATTCCTGACAGGTGGCTGTCAAGCCTCTGCTTAAAGACCTCCAAAGAAGGAGACTCCACCACACTCCTTGGCAGCAAATTCCACTGTCGGACAGCTCTTACTGTCAGGAAGTTCTTTCTAATGTTTAGGTGGAATCTTCTTTCTTGTAGTTTGAATCCATTGCTCCGTGTCCGCTTCTCTGGAGCAGCAGAAAACAACCTTTCTCCCTCCTCTATATGACATCCTTTTATATATTTGAACATGGCTATCATATCACCCCTTAACCTTCTCTTCTCCAGGCTAAACATACCCAGCTCCCTAAGCCGTTCCTCATAAGGCATCGTTTCCAGGCCTTGGACCATTTTGGTTGCCCTCCTCTGGACACGTTCCAGCTTGTCAGTATCCTTCTTGAACTGTGGTGTCCAGAATTGGACACAGTATTCCAGGCGGGGTCTGACCAGAGCGGAATACAGTGGTACTATTACTTCCCTTGATCTAGATGCTATACTCCTATTGATGCAGCCCAGAATTGCATTGGCTTTTTTAGCTGCTGCATCACACTGTTGACTCATGTCAAGTTTGTGGTCTACCAAGTCTCCTAGATCCTTTTCACATGTACTGCTCTCAAGCCAGGTGTCACCCATCCTGTATTTGTGCCTTTCATTTTATTTTGCCCATTTTTTTGCCTATGTCGGGGGTGGAGAGCCTATTTCTGTCTGGTGGGCCTCCTTCCTTTCTGGGCAAAAATCTGGGAGCCTTGGCCACTGGTGGGCAAGGCCAAAGGCAAAAAAGCATATCAATGTGACCTTTGTGGCGTAGGTTATTTTCTTTGTCCTCACACACATCCTTCTTTCCAGCCTCCCTTCAGGCAAGCAAGAGTCATTCTTGGAGTTTAAAGACAACTTTATACCCACCCACCCACTTTATAAAGGAGCAGAGCAGGCCTGCTGAGGGCTGTGGCTCAGCAGGGGTGTGGTGCAGGGAGAGCCTCAGGGGCCACATAGAAAGGTCCAGGGGGCCACTCCAGCCCTGCTACATCCTTAAGTTAGAAGAGGCTGGGGGGGGGGTCCCCTCCTGCTGAAAGTAACAGGCTCCCCCCCCCCGCGCCTTTGCCACTGCATTTCCTTTTTACAATGCAATTTCAAGAAGTTGCACAACCTGCCCAGACTCTCATTCATTTGGAGGTTTTTCAGGGATTGGGGGTGTCTGGGTGGGGGGGGGGGAGGAAGAAACCCTTCTTTGGCTGAATGCAGAGCGAAATAAATTCCAAAACCTCTTCTGCAAATGACACGGGACATAAATATTCAGTAAATTAGCAGCACACTTTTATAGATTTATCAGTCATGGCTGGCACAAAATGACAGGCAATGTTGTAGCTGAAATATTAATGCTGACAAATTAATGATTTCTGAGTAAATGATGTCATTTTTGCGCCATTTCATTAAAATTTACTCACTTTCAATATCAGCTTCATTCCTACGCCTTAACAATTTTTTTAAAAAAATAAAAAAAATAAAAACGACTTGCCTTCTTTCCCCACTTTCTTTTCACCCTCTTTTTTTTTGGGGGGGGGTGCTTCAAAATAGTATTTAATCGTTATCTCCCTGTTTCTAGAATGAAAGGGGAGATTTGGTTTGTCTAATGAGTCTTGCTTTCTGCCTGAGGGGCCGCATTCCCTCATAAGCAAGCTTCCGGGGGCCGCATGCCAGTGGTAGGTGGGGCAAGAGTCAAAAGTGGGTGGAGCAAAGTAGAGGACTTTTAACTTTGTATTGTAGGCTTCATTCTTGCTGTGCAAAAAGTCAAGAGTTTTTGTGTACACACACACACACACACACACACACACACACACACCATTCTGCATCTTCCATCAAGTCAAGGGAGAGGCCTGATCACATTCAAAACAGGCCAAAGCACCCAAGAAGGATGTGGAGTTGGGCTGTGGGCTGTGGTTATTATTCTTATCATTTATTACTATTATTAATTAACATTTATTGCTCACTCTTCACCCCAAGCTGAGGTACGGAAATTAAAACACAATATCAAAACCAGTTTAAAAGCACCTGAAATCACAGGAAGAAGAAGAGTTTGGATTTGATCTCCCGCTTTATCACTACCCGAAGGAGTCTCAAAGTGGCTCACATTCTCCTTTCCCTTCCTCCCCCACAACAAACACTCTGTGAGGTGAGTGGGGCTGAGAGACTTCAGAGAAGGGTGACTAGCCCAAGGTCACCCAGCAGCTGCATGTGGAGGGGCGGAGACGCAAACCCGGTTCCCCAGATTACGAGTCTACCGCTCTTAACCACTACACCACACTGGAAGCCCCCAATGGGAAGCCCACAAGCAGTTCTTAGGGTGATTTACATGAGACATGACAGAACACTGAAAAAGAAAATGTAATACAGGCAACTCCCCATTTACGTGGATTCAAAGCACGTGTCACTGTGCACACGCTCATCGCAAACAAAACCTGGGAGGGGCACAGAAAAGGGCAAAAACCGCCCTAGAAGCATGCGAAAATGGCAAAAACGGCACCTAGCAATCCCATGAGCCTTTGCAAGTGTAATCCCAGGAGCCTTCACACTGACCTTTCAGGCCAGGGGAGAGTTGGAGTTTGAGCAAGGTTTGGCGGGAGTGGAGTTTGGTGGTCTAGAAGAAGAGTTTGGATTTGATATCCCGCTTTATCACTACCCGAAGGAGTCTCAAAGCGGCTAACGTTCTCCTTTCCCTTCCTCCCCCACAACAAACCCTCTGTGAGACTTCAAAGAAGTGTGACTAGCCCAAGGTCACCCAGCAGCTGCATGTGGAGGAGCGGAGGCACGAACCCGGTTCACCGCATTACAAGTCTACTCCTCTTAACCACTCCACCACACTGGCTCTTTTAGAACAAGGTGTGTTCTACAAACATTACATTTGAGGTGTCAAAAGGCAAGAGATGTGTCTCCGGCATTCACCAAAAACTGTGTAACGAAGGTGCTGGACACTCTTCTGTGGAGAGTTCTAAAACTTAGGGGCCAACACATAGAAGTCCCTCTCATGGCTGCCACCACTCCTAAGCTGCTGAGGGTGGTGGAGCAACCAAGAGGGCCTCGCCTGCTGATCTCAGCACCCAAGAGGGTCTGTAGGGAAGGAGGCAGTCCTTCAGGTATTTGGGACCCGAGTCATTTAGGGCTTCCCCAGCTCCAGGCTGGTGGCAGTGGCAGGAGGAGAAGCAGCGGCCCTTGAAGCTGTGCTGCCACTGCACTGCCGCCACGCTCAGCTCCACCTTGGCTCCTCTGACGTCCTGTTGCCATGCGCATGATGTTGGGGCGTCGTGCATGCAACATCACGCACTGCGCGCCACCGACCCCACCCACCCCCATTATTATCCGGAAGCTGGCACATGTGACCAATACCAACTATCCAGCTTGGTAGATTGGGTGGAAGGGGAGAGTTGGGTCAAGTTGGCCCTGGATCTCTCCAGGTTGAGTCTTTTCTCTGCCAACGCCCCCCCCCAAAAAACCAGGTATGGGATTCCTTCTCAAAGGAGGCGGGATTAGCTCCATCCCTGATGCTGCTTAGATGGGCAGCAAAACCCTTCTTCTTCTGCTTGGCTTTCAGTCTCTGATGAGGGTTTTGATTCCAGACAACCCTGGGTTGCATCAGGTCTACCCGAAGCGATCTGGAGATTTCAAAAGTGGGGTAGAGGAGGTTTGGCAGGGGGAGGCAGCAGGGAGGAGGAGACTTGTGCCCCTGGCCACATGCTTAATTAGGAGTTTTAGATCCAAATTAAGGGACGTGGGTGGGGTGGGGTGTAAACCACAGAGCCTAGGGCTTGCCGATCAGAAGGTCAGCGGTTTGAATCCCCACGACGGGGTGAGCTCCCGTTGCTCGGTCCCTGTTCCTGCCAACCTAGCAGTTCGAAAGCACGTCAAAGTTCAAGTAGATAAATAGGTACTGCTGCAGCGGGAAGGTAAACGGCGTTTCCGTGCGCTGCTCTGGTTCACCAGAAGCGGCTTAGTTATGCTGGCCACATGACCTGGAAGCTGTACGCCGGCTCCCTCGGCCAATAAAGCGAGATGAGCGCCGCAACCCCAGAGTCGTCCGCGACTGGACCTAATGGTCAGGGGTCCCTTTACCTTTACCTAGACCCAAATTAAACTGTTCACACCCTTATGATCCAATTGAGAGCCAGGATCTGGGTCAACTTGGCCCTGGGTCAAGTTGGCCCAGGTTGAGTTGAAGCTGATAAAGAGCACCAGATGAGGCCCCAAATTTGATCCTTTGAAACTTTGATTTCAAAGATCCTTGCTTTGAAACAGATCCCCTGTTTCCTCCAGGTTTGCCTGCTCAGAGACACTTTTAAGCGAGAATGGACTTCCCCATAGGAACTGTGGATAGGATGAAGAGGGGGAAGCACCCCACTCCCGCCCCCGCCTGCCTTCTCTGTCAAGTCACAGCCGAGAATTAAAACTTGTACGCTGTTGACGGCGGCGCTGTAATTTAGAGCCATGCCAATATTCCGCAATGGACTCTGTTAGTGGCACAGATAAAAAAGGGGAACACGCTGGCAGCCCATTTACTGTGCTGTGCGGGGAGAAGTTGTAAAGTACTCGGCAGAAGATATTATCAAACAGAGCCACTGATAGGAAGAAGAGACAAGGGGAAAGGAGGGAGGGAGGACAGAACAGGCAAGGGAGGAGGGGGGGAGAGAAAAGGCATGGAGTGGCAGGCATAAGAGGAGAAAGGATTGGGGGCAGGGCTGGGGCATCTGGTCCTGAATGGGGTAACTGTGCCCCTGAAGGACCAGGTGCGCAGCCTGGGAGTCATTTTGGACTCACAGCTGTCCATGGAGGCGCAGGTTAACTCTGTGTCCAGGGCGGCTGTCTACCAGCTCCATCTGGTACGCAGGCTGAGACCCTACCTGCCCGCAGACTGTCTGGCCAGAGTGGTGCATGCTCTGGTTATCTCCCGCTTGGACTACTGCAATGCGCTCTACGTGGGGCTCCCTTTGCAGGTGACCCGGAAACTCCAACTAATCCAGAAAGCGGCAGCCAGACTGGTGACTGGGAGTGGCCGCCGGGACCACATAACACCGGTCCTGAGAGAACTACATTGGCTCCAGTACGTTTCCGAGCTACTAACATGAGTTTGGCCAAACTGCGAGAGACAGTGAAGGATAGGCATGCCTGGCGTGCTCTGGTCCATGGGGTCACGAAGAGTCAGACACGACTGAACGACTGAGCAACAACAACATTTCCAAGCACAATTCAAAGTGTTGGTGCTTGCAATACAGATCCTCATGAACATTCACCTGCCTTTTAATACAAATTTCTCCCAATACAAACCCCTTCAAAGGCAATCCCCCCCCAATAAATGAATGCTCGCGATTCAACTTCCCTGAATATATATGCATTTTGGTGTGTTATTTTCACTCAGATGTGCATTTTTACCCCATTGTGTACATTGGAGAGCCGCAGTGCAAAATTCAGAGAAGTGCAAATTTTGGGGGGGAAATGGCTTTGTTTCCGTTCACTTATTGTTGCGTAAAGTGCAAAACAGGTTGATTCACTTTTACATGTGAACAGAATTGACTCCCTACTTGGCAGTGTGTGTGTGTGTGTGTGTGTGTGTGTGTCGGAATGGCATATTGCGAGAAAGGGCATGGCTGGCTGAGATCCTGAAAAGGAGCACGCCACTCCAGAATGTTTTGTTGCAGCTCTCACTTGTATATCTTGTTGCCAAGAACATCATGATCAGACCAAGCTGGCGATAAGATCTTGCAAGCTGACCCTCAAACCAGGCATCGTTTGGCGGGAGATGCGCTCCTCAAACCTTTTGCAGCCATCTGAGCCTCCTTCTTGCTAAGGAACTAATCAGAAGTGAACAGCGGCTGGACGTAGAGACCCACAAAATCCATCTGAAGCCCAGCTCTACCTTAAGTTTGTTGAATTAAGGGAAGGGCTTTCCTGAAGGGCTGCCCCCCAGGCAACCCCCATCGCCTAATATACACGGCACCCTTGCCTTGGAGTCGGCTGGCCCCCTCTCCCACGCTAACTTAGCTGCCATCCGTGATATACGGCAGTTTGAGGCTTTGGCAAATTACCCCATCAGAAGCCAACTCGCCCTGTCCGTCATTTGAGGCCGGATTGGCACCCTCCGTGACAGGAGAGTGACAGAGACGGGCTGGAGTAAAAAAAAAAAAAATTCTAAGAGAGAGGGATTGTGAGAGGGAGCCCAGAGAACGTTCTACCCACAATTCCCTGGGCTAAGCTATATCAGTCAATCTTAAGGCTAATTCGTGTCAGAGCTCGTTTCCTATCTCTTTGAGTCTCCAGCGGAAGGTTGATAAAATTGAAGTGGAAATGAAGTTGGAGGCACAGGAGGATACGGCAACAATAGTCCGGCGAAATGGATTTGTAGGCCTGATACACTCTTTGGAGCGCAGGGTTTTGGGTGACCTTGACAACGTCCTTGGGAAAAGAAGCAGTGTGTGTGTGTGTGTGTGTGTGTGTGTGTGTGTGTGTGTGTGTGTGCTTGTGTGTTTGGAGACAGAGAGAGAGCGAGAGAGAGTGTATTTGTATTTGTATTTGATAAAGCGACGTTTAAGTAAAGCACTCAGTTTACTTGGCCAAGCCAAGCCATTGAATCCTAAATTCCTTAAAGCAATGCCTGAAAGTTCTGAGCTGATTTGCTCCTGGTGCTTTTATACCAGAGGATGTAGAAATCTGGTTCATATCTACAGTACAGTTGTTGTTGTTAATTTATTAGTAGTCCTTCACCAGTTGGTTCAAACCATTTAGAATTCATTGTTAAAAACAAGTTGAGTACAATCACAGGAATAGGGTGGTGTGCTGGTCCCGTGGGTTACCCGAAAGGCGAGGTCCAAGTCCGGTCCGTGGTCAGAGGGGTAACATAAAGGCAGTTCGTAATAACTGAAGCTGGGTGCAGGGCAGGGAGTCAGGCGAAGTCAGGAACGGGTAGGCAAGCAGGGAACCAGGGCGGGTCAGGAGCTCAGGCAGGAAAACAGGACAGGTATCAAGCAAGAACTGGTCACCAACAATGTTGCTCCTGCAACTTGGGGCTGGGGCTGGCCGGCTTTTATCTGCCCCGAGGCATAGGGCGGCCCCAATCCTCTAGTGAATCACCTCTCCTGGCCTGGAGGCAAACACTCCTCCTGCGGGAACTCAGTTCCCTTCGCCTCTCTGCCCTGAGCCTCTGCAGCTCAGGAGAGGCTGGAGGGTTACCGGACCCAGAGGCAACCTCAGCTTCCCCTGGCAGGGCTGGGAGTGGAGCACCTGCAGGCAATGGGTCCTCCATCCCATCAGGAGCCAGAGCAGACTCAGCAGATGCCTGCACCTGAGGATCCAGGACAGGTGAGGACCCTTCAGACTCAGGCCCTAGCCCCGGCTCTGCTGGTTTTGGAGGCGGGGAATCCTGTGCAGGCTGGGATCCCTCAGGTTCAGCATCAGATTCCGTATCCCAGGCCATCACAGGTGGGTCCTTAAAAACACACATCTCAGGTGCCAAACGCCAGGGTAGAGAGTTGCATCTTCAGCATAAGAAGAGAATTTCTCTTTAATTATGATTTGCTGATGTTTTGAGAGTTAATTTTGTTGTGTACCACTATATTCTAATGGATTGTTGAATATTGCTCTATTTGATATGTCGTTCCATTCTAAAGTTATGTTTTATTATGACTTTTTGTATTGGATCAGATTATTATGAGGTGCGTGTTCTCAGACCCCCCAAGTGTCCCTATTCTCCACGGACTTCCCTGATTTAGAGAAGCCGTCCCAGTTTCTGATTTGATCCCACTTTTCCTTAGGACAGTGATGGCTAACCTTGACACCCCAGATGTTTTGGAACTACAACTCCCATCATCCCTAGCTAACAGGATCAGTGGTCAGGGATGATGGGAGTTGTAGTCCCAAAACATCTGGAGTGTCAAGGTTAGCCATCACTGCCTTAGGATGTCCCTATTTTGATTAGAGGAATCTTGGAGGATCATCTGGTAGGACAGTGATGGCTAACCTTGACACTCCAGATGTTTTCGGACTACAACTCCCATCATCCCTGACCACTGATCCTGTTAGCTAGGGATGATGGGAGTTGTAGTTCCAAAACATCTGGGGTGTCAAGGTTAGCCATCCCTGGTGGTAGGATGTCTCGATTTTCACTGGAGAAATGTTGGCGGGTATGGAGTTATCCAACCCCAAGCCATCAGAAGGCAATCCTGTATAGGGAAGGTTTTTTTTTAAAAAAAAATGTTTAATGTTTTATTATGTTTTTATATATATTGGAAGCTTCCCAGAGTGGCTGGGGCAACCCAGTCAGGTGTGTGGGGGTATAAATAGCAAAATTATCATTATGGAATGGGACGTCCCTATTTTCATTGGAGAAATGTTGGAGGGTATGTGTTGTATGTTTTGTTGCTGTAACAAATTGAAAGTGAACTGGAATGCAATGAAATACGAAGAGCATACCTGCTGCTGGTGCTCACAAGGAGGAGAGTGTTACTGTACTCAAGTCCAGCTTGGCCACTGTGTGAAGAGGATGCTGGACTAGATGGGCCATTGGCCTGATCCAGCAACCAAGCTCTTTGGATTTCATTGAATTTCATGTCACTTTTAGTTTGTAGGCTGCCGTTCTATATTGCTACACACAAGGTGGTTTAACAGCAACAAAATATACAACAAAGAAGAAGAAGAAGAAGAAGAAGAAGAAGAAGAAGAAGGAAGAAGAAGAGTTTGGATTTGATACCCCGCTTTATCACTACCCGAAAGAGTCTCAAAGCGGCTCACATTCTCCTTTCCCTTCCTCCCCACAACAAACACTCTGTGAGGTGAGTGGGGCTGAGAGACTTCAGAGAAGTGGGACTAGCCCAAGGTCACCCAGCAGCTGCATGTGGAGGAGAGGGGAAGCGAACCCGGTTCACCAGATTACAAGTCCACTGCTCTTAACCACTACACCACACTGGCTCTCACGCACCTTATAATAATCTGATCCAATACAAAAAGTCATAATAAAACATACCATATTTTTCCGTGTATAAGACGACCCCTATTTTTTGAGCCCAAAATTAAGAAATAATTAATTGCAATTTTAAACTTACTTTTTTTGGGGGGGGGATATAGACTTCTACACGGAAAAATACAGTAACTTTAAAAATGGGATTGACTTATATATATCCAATAATATATTAAAATATAGTAGTACGCAATAAGAAGAGCCTTGCTGGATCAGGCCAAGCTGGGCCCTTCTAGTCCAGCCTCCTGTTCTCACAGTGGTCAGCCAGATGAGTAGATGCAGGATCCGACCGCAAGAGCACGCTCCCCTCCTGTGGTCTCCGGCAGCCGTGAGAAACCTCTGACTCGGCCATTGAAGATCCACATTCACCCAATCCAGAAATAGGTGGCATTCCGAGGTTTAGAACTTAGGCAAATAGGAAAAAGTCAAGAATTTCTGCCCTGACCCCTGGCGAGCAGGAGAAGTGATGGAGGGACTGTAGCTCAGCGGCTGAACATCTGCTTGGCGTGCAGAATGTCCCAGGTTCAACACGCAGCATCTCTCAGTTGGGTTGGGTGCGTTCCTCACCTGTAGGGCCACTGCCAGTCGTTGTAGACAGGACTGATCTCGAGGAACGGAAAGACCTATCCTGAAGGCAGATTCATGTTACAGGTAGATAGCCGTGTCGGTCTGTCATAGTCAAAACAAAAATAAAAAAATCCTTCCAGTAGCACCTTAGAGACCAACTAAGTTTGTTCTTGGTATGAGCTTTTGTGTGCATGCACACGAAAGCTCATACCAAGAACAAACTTAGTTGGTCTCTAAGGTGCTACTGGAAGGATTTTTTTATTTCTGCAGATTCATGTGTTCGTAATGGAACCAGTCCTTCATTCAGACCCATGAGGACTGGAGACTTCTTCCATGCTTTGGGGGAAGAGCTGTTGTTCAACAGCAGAGCATCTACTTTGCGGAGATGCTGAGGTCCCAAGTTTGATCCCCAGCATCTCCAGGTTTCTACCTGGGACCGTCTCCATCCTTTGACCCCCGAGAGCTTCTGTCCGTCTGTGAAAAATGACTCTGAGCTGGCTAGACCGATGGTATAAGATGGCTTGCTGTGTCCTTAGGCCTGGGCTGCGCTTCCCTCATCCAATCTAGCCATTTTCAAAATAGCCCAATGGGACGCAAAATTTGGCCGGCTGCCTCATGCTAGCATCGCCTCCCCCCCTCCCTACTCCCTTGGTCTCTTTTTACAGTGAGGTGGATTTAGCTAATAAGAACCAGCTGGTTTTTTCCACTCTGATAGCTGTGAGAAACTGATGACAACCTGTTTGACCC
Source organism: Darevskia mixta (assembly GCA_034641385.1). Taxonomy (NCBI): domain Eukaryota; kingdom Metazoa; phylum Chordata; class Lepidosauria; order Squamata; family Lacertidae; genus Darevskia; species Darevskia mixta. The sequence goes on from JAWWNH010000095.1 coordinate 2,839,287, forward strand.
TCGACCTCTGAACTTGACCTCCGGCTAATACCTTCAGCTGCTGGTTGTCATGGGTGGCTGGGAAGGGGCCTTTGTCTTTGCCTTCTGCCCCCCCTTCCCCCCTGTTTTTTTGCTGTTTTGGAGTCCAGACAGATAAATGATTTCTATTTGTCCTTCGGCGCAACGGAAGAGCTGATCGATACCGTCCGCGGATGATGTCAAGGATTTGTCGCCACAGCTTATGAATGACAAAACGCTCCCTGCCGCCGCCCCCCCGCCGCACGCCGCCCCCCCTTGCAAAAAAAAAAAGAGAGAAGCGCTCCACCTTTTGGGGGCAAAAAGATTGAAAGCTGGAAGGTTTTATTGATTTCTGCTTTCTTAAATAGCGGCGCGGGCCACAATGGAGGGAAGAAAAGGCGAGGCTTTGTGTGGTAAAATGCAGCAAAAAGCTTCCTTGAGCACTGGCGATTAGATCAGAGATTGCATTTAAGTACCATAGGCCTCGGCTGCGGACGGCTGCTCAATTCCGCCTGCTCGAGCGTCGCCGCAATTTCCCTCCATTTCTCTACCTTTCAAAAGCGTTCCGAGACTGCCCCACCTTCCGCAAAATGCTTTCACTTTGCTGCCCATTTGGCCGGAGGTCAGCAACAGGCAAGGCTGGAAACTGGAGGGTCAACAAAACTATTTGTGGGGGGGAGGGATGAGGTTAGAAAAGGGTTTTAAATACAGGAATACAGGTGGAAAGGGAAGTTTGCAACAGGGATGGAGAAACCTCAGGTCTGGAGGTCAAATTTGGCCCTCCTTACCTCTCTCTATAGAAGGGACCCAGGTGGCACTGTGGGTTAAACCACAGAGCCTAGGGCTTGCTGATCAGAAGGTCGGTGGTTCGAATCCCCGCCACGGGGTGAGCTCCCGTTGCTCGGTCCCAGCTCCTGCCCACCTAGCAGTTCGAAAGCATGTCAAAGTGCAAGTAGATAAATAGGAACCGCTCCGGTGGGAAGGTAAACGGTGTTTCCGTGCGCTGCTCTGGTTCGCCAGAAGCGGCTTAGTCATGCTGGCCACATGACCCGGAAGCTGTATGCTGGCTCTCGGCCAATAAAGCGAGATGAGCGCCGCAACCCTAAAGTCGGACACAACTGGACCTAATGGTCAGGGGTCTCTTTACCTCTCTATATGGCTCTGGGAACTCTCTTAAACCTCCACTGCATTGCAGGATAATAATAATAATAATAATAATAATAATAATAATAATAATAATAATAATAATAATAATAATAATAATAATATATTATTTGTACCCCACCCATCTGGCTGGGTCCCCCCAGCCACTCTGGGCAGCCTCCAACAGATATTAAAATACATTAAAATATCACAGGTTAAAAACTTCCCTAAACAGGGCTGCCTTCAGGTATTTTCTGAATGTCAGATAGTTGTTTATCTCTTTGACCTCTGCTGGGAGGGCGTTGCACAGGGCGGGCGCCACCACCGAGAAGGCCCTCTGCCTGGTTCCCTGTAGCTTTGCTTCTCGCAGTGAGGGAACCGCCAGAAGGCCCTCGCCGCTGGATCTCAGTGTCCGGGCTGAACGGTGGGGGTGGAGACACTCCTTCAGGTATACAGGACCGAGGCCATTTAGGGCTTTAAAGGTCAGCACCAACACTTTGAATTGTGCTCGGAAACATACTGAAGGATATCTTCAGGAGAAGAAAAGGCTTAGGAGTAAACTCTACACCAATCCAAAGTAGAGTCCCTATAACCAGTGTTTCCCAAACTTGGATTTCCAGCGGATTTTGGACTACAGTTCCCATCATCCCTGATCCTGATAGCTAGGGATGATGGGAGTTGTAGTTCAGATGGGAGTTGTAGTTCAAAACCAGTTGGAGACCCAAGTTGGGGAAACCCTGCCCTCAATCGGTTGGATGGCGCCTTGTACGCCTCCTTCTAGCAACTCCTGCAGCCAAGCTGGTGTCCGATGTATTGCTCTGCTTACAAGGCCACCTGGGCAGCCCAGGACCTCCATACATAATGGCCAGGCTTGCTGCCCGAGGAGGTCACTTTGGTGCTGCTAATGCAGTGGTTTGACTTCACCCCCGGAGGCACACTCGATGGTCTCTGAAGACAGACGGAAGCCAACGACAGTGATGTACATATAGTCCATAGCTGTCAACCCTCCCTTTTTTTGCGGGAAACTCCCTTATTCCAATGCCGTTTCCCCACTGCTATCCCAGATTGTTGATATCCCTTAAATTTCCCGGATTTCAAAGGAAGCAGCTCCTCTCCCTCCCTGCCGGCCAGGGAGGCTCCTCAGCTGCGTTGCTCGGCTGCCAATAAGGAGTCTGAGACCGACTGGGGGCGGAGCTTGCATGCCTTGTGCAGCCAGACCCTCACGCCCAACCAGACAGCCAGCCTGCCTGCCGTCTACGCGCTCGCTCTTTCGCTCACCCATTCGTGCGCAGCCTCTGGAGCGCAGGGTGGCGAGGCTACTTGGTGCCATCGCACCGCCCTCGCGGCATCCCTTATTTTCAAATCCGAAAGTTTGGAAAAATCCCTTATTTTCAAATCCGAAAGTTTTGGAAAATCCCTTATTTTCAAATCCAAAAGTTTTGGAAAATCTCTTATTTTCAAATCCGAAAAGTTGACAGCTATAATATAGTCTCTAGGACCAGGTGCAATTCCACTGAGCATGAGAAGTGGCTGGATGAGGCCAAAAGCCCACCTAGTCCAACCACACAGGAAAACCATCAAGCAGGATCCCAGCACAAGACCACTCTCCCCTCTTGGGGTTCCCAACAACTGGCGTTGGGGAGCATTAGTGCCTTGGACAGACCTCTGGGGTCATGGTGGAGATTCCCAGTGATGGCTGGTGGGGTGGAGGCCAAGTAGCAGTTCAGCTTCTGCCTTCTCTTAGGTAACCTTTCTCTCTCTCTTTCCCTGGCCACCGTTTTAACTCATTTCCTGCTCAGAACTTTCCGGAGAGGAAGAAGACGCTCACTGAGCGTGAAGCAAACACCCCCCCCCACAAGATTTCCCACCGTTTCCACCTTAGACCTCCGACTTGTTTGAAGTGGGTTGCGTTCTCCAGTCAACCTTGCAAGCGACGCAGGTCAAGGGTGGCCTTATAAATGTTCCACGCCTCCCCAAGAATAAGTGGATTCTGCCAACTTCAAAGGCCGGTGCTCACTGGGCCGGACAGGAAGAAAGCAGTGATGGGGGGCACGTCACAGAGAATGGGGGCAGTGGAAGCTGGTCCATTAGGGCAGGTGGGTTGGTCCCACCAACCCCAGGCTGCCTTCAGCCCCAGCTGCCTGCCTTCTCACTCACAAACTGTCTGGGGTGGGGGTTGTTTGCTGGCTGTCATCTTCCTGCTCCTTAGTCTCAGTTTTGTCCTTGTAGAACTCAGCAGGGAATCATAGAATCATAGAGTTGGAAGAGACCCCAAGGGCCATCCAGTCCAACCCCCTGCCAAGCAGGAAACACCATCCAAGCATTCCTGACAGGTGGCTGTCAAGCCTCTGCTTAAGACCTCCAAAGAAGGAGATTCCACCACACTCCTTGGCAGCCAATTCCACTCTCGAACAGCTCTTACTGTCAGGAAGTTCTTCCTAATGTTTAGGTGGAATCTTCTTTCTTGTAGTTTGAATCCATTGCTCCGTGTCCACTTCTCTGGAGCAGCAGAAAACAACCTTTCTCCCTCCTCTATATGACACCCTTTTATATATTTGAACATGGCTATCATATCACCCCTTAACCTTCTCTTCTCCAGGCTAAACATACCCAGCTCCCTAAGCCGTTCCTCATAAGGCATCGTTTCCAAGCCTTTGACCATTTTGGTTGCCCTCCTCTGGACACGTTCCAGCTTGTCAGTATCCTTCTTGAACTCTGGTGCCCAGGGAGGAGAAGGGTGGAGACAAAACTGAAATCAGTCGGCTATGGCTGCCATTGGCTCAGGCTCCACCTGCTTCTTCCCTTCCGCCTTACCAGTCTCAATGGGCACCAGCAAACCCTAGGGATGTAAATGTGGAGAAGGGGCAGGCTCAGGACAGCCCCTCGCACCCGCTTCCCTGCCCAACGGCTGCACAATGCACACCAGGAGGGTGACCATAATGATAACGGATCTGGAAAGCAAACCTGATGAGGAACGGTTGAGGGAGTTGGGTACCTTTATGCTGGAGAAGAGATGACTGAGAGGTGATGCGATAGCCATCTGCAAACACCTGAATGTCTTGTCACTTGGAGGGTGGAGCGTGCTTGTTTCTGCTGCTCCAGAGGATAGGAGCTGAAGCAAAGGGTTCAAAGGACAAGAAAGGAGATGATTCTTAGTAAACCTCAGGAAGATCTTTTTGACAGTGGAGCAGACCCTCTTGGAAGCTGGGAGACTTTCCCTCCTTCATTGGAGGTTTTTAAACAGAGGCCGGGTAGCCATCTGCCGGGGATTCTTAAGCTATTATTCCTTCATCGCAGTGGGGTTGGACTAGTGTAGGTCCCTTTATTTTGAGGGGTCTACTCTTGTTTAGTCGTTTAGTCATGTCCGACTCTTTGTGACCCCATGGACCAGAGCACGCCAGGCACTCCTGTCTTCCACTGCCTCCCGCAGTTTGGTCAGACTCATGTTGGTAGCTTCGAGAACACTGTCCAACCATCTCGTCCTCTGCCGTCCCCTTCTCCTTGTGCCCTCCATCTTTCCCAGCATCAGGGTCTTTTCCAGGGAGTCTTCTCTTCTCATGATTGGCCAGAGTATTGGAGCCTCAACTTCAGGATCTGTCCTTCCAGTGAGGACTGAGGGCTGATTTCCTTCAGAATGGATAGGTTGGATCTTCTTGCAGTCCATGGGACTCTCAAGAGTCTCCTCCAGCACCATAATTCAAAAGCATCAATTCTTCGGCGATCAGCCTTCTTTATGGTCCAGCTCTCGCTTCCATACATCACTACTGGGAAAACTATAGCTTTAACTATACGGACCTTTGTCAGCCAGGTGATGTCTCTGCTGTCTAGGTTTGTCATCGCTTTTCTCCCAAGAAGCAGGTCTACTCTTAGTAGCACTTAAGTATGGTGAGATATTGTGTTACATTCCACTAAGTCCTACTCAGCGTTGACCTGCTGCAATTTAACAGACGTGACTAGCATGGGTTTATTTAGTTGGAACCTCCTTCCTGGTAATCTGAACCCAAAGTGTAGGACTGCAGGGGGCTGGACTAGATGGCCTTTGAGGTCCCCCTCCAACTCTACAATTCAATGCCTCTGTGTGCGGTTTTGTTGAAAGATGCAGGAAATGCTTCTTGGGGTTGCTTTCCATCAGACCCACATTTGGGGTAGCATGGATCCCTATCAGGGAATCCAGTCAGGGATTCTTCAGCTGCGATTCCTACATGGGAGAGAAGGGGAGGGGGTTGGGCTAGATAGGTTGGACTCAGGATCCCTCCAAACTCTACATTCTAGGATTCTATGACTAACTTGCGTCCATTAATTTCAATGGATAGATGCAACCCTAAGTCATTTCTCAAGATTTCTTTTTTATTTTATTTTTTATTTTATCATTTAAAAACAAACTTAACAATCATCATTAACAACATCAAATCTTTGTTTAGCCTGGGCTTCTCCATATCCGAGGCCCAGTAATTCTTTTTTACATAGACTAATTTTTTTGACTTCCTCAAGTCCCTTTTTTCTGATATTCATTGTAATTCTCTTTAACAGTTTTCTTCTTCTTTTTTACAAAAATAAAAATAAACCTTACAACCTCGTGTTTTTATTATGCATTGCATCTTATTTTCTTAACCTAAGCTTAACTACTTCTGCTGCCTGTACCAAATCAAATAAACTTTTTCAAATAGTCTTTAATTTTCTTCCAATCTTCTTCAACGCTCTCTCCCTTCTGTTCTCGGATTCGTCCAGTCATTTCGGCCATTTCCATAAAGCCCAGTAATTTCATTCGCCATTCTTCTAAAGTTGCTATCTCTTGGGATTTCCAGTTTTCTCAAGATTTCTTATTCCAGAAAGATGCGGGGACTGGAACCGGGAAACCCTTATTTTAATTGTTACGGAAGTACAGCTGCCCCCACATCCCCTGCTGCCACCTGCTCGAAATTTGATGCGATTGGGCTGGTGAGCAGAGTTTAAATTCCTGCCCTAGAATGTTCTCCGCACTGTATGGCATTGGCTGTAACCCGCCAGTCCTGAAATATGGCCCAGTTGTCAGAGAGAACAGGCCTGATCTTCCATGAGGTGCTGCTTCTGCTGTGACAAACCCAAATGCTTTCTTCAGAACTCCGTTTTCTTTAATTAAATTTTACGTGCAGATAAAGTGTTTTGTGGGTTTCCCCGCTGTGGGGTGTTGCAATTAAACAAACGCGCGCACACGGCAACAATGTGCAGGCTCGATGCAAGCGGAAGAAGTCCTTTTGTCTCAGTTAACGGATAACCGTTTGAACTTCAGGTAAGAACTTGAGGTTCGCCTCTCTGAAATAGTGCCCCAACATAAAAGGGACCCAGGTGGCGCTGTGGGTTAAACCACAGAGCCTAGGGCTTGCTGATCAGAAGGTTGGCGGTTCGAATCCCTGCGATGGGGTGAGCTCCCGTTGCTCGGTCCCAGCTCCTGCCCACCTAGCAGTTCGAAAGCACCCAAAAAGTGCAAGTAGATAAATAGGTACCGCTCTGGCGGGAAGGTAAACGGCGTTTCCGTGCGCTGCTCTGGATTGACTCTGTTTGTATGGAAGGAAGGAGGAAGGACAGTATGGTGTTTATTTTATTTTATTTGTAACTTAAGCTTTACTATGTTTTGTTTTCTTTCGTTCCTTTATACCTTCTCAACTCAGGTTTAGTTGAGAGAAGAGGAATATTGTATTAGATACAGATAATGTATTCAGTCAATAGTATTTAACAAAAAGTTTTATTGTATAAAAACGAAAACACAATGCATACAAAATGTAAATGTATGTATATAAAAGACTGAATTGTACATGTTATAACCAATAACTGATTAATAAAGGTTTCTTTATATTCAAAAAAAAAAAGAAAAAAAAAGAAGCGGCTTTGTCATGCTGGCCACATGACCCGGAAGCTGTACGCCGGCTCTCAGCCAATAAAGCGAGATGAGCGCCGCAACCCCAGAGTCGGACATGACTGGACCTAATGGTCAGGGGTCCCTTTACCTTTACTATAAAATGCTATTATTGAAATTTATTGTTTGGGAGACTAAGGGGAACCGCTCTCCTCCCTTACACACACACACACACACACACACACACACACACACACACACACACACACACCAGCCTCATCCAACCTCATCCAGTGTCTCGGCGGCTCAGCCTGGGAAATGTCAGCCTGGATGAGTGCCGGACGGCAGGAGCAAAGTCAATTAATATGAGGCTTTTTCGCCACCTGTTTGAACTGCCATGTTATATGGGAAGGCATATCAATTAACTGCTGTGATTATCCCAATCATACTTCGCATCTGACCAAACAGTCACCCCCTTTCAAGCTGTAATCCGGCCGCTGGAGCCAAGATTGGCCATTTCGTTTCATTCAACCCCCCCCCCCCCAAAAAAAAGATTGCTAAAGAAAACTTTCTCTCTCTCTCTCTCTCTCTCCATAGGGGACAGAAGTTTTTCTATTTACCCAACGACACAGAGGATTAGAAACAAGATGCCAACTTTAATAAAATATATGGGGGGGGGAGATAAACCCCATTCCACGTAATCCCAAAATGTGGCGAACACATACCATTTGAATGGCAATGCCCATCAACTTTGGGGTGGGGGCAGCCTCCTCAAATATTTTATTGGAGAGGCCAAAGGGGCCTCGGCCACTAGGAGTTGGCTCCTATGATTAGAAATGGGGGGTTGCAGAGAGAGAGAGGGAGGGAGGGAGGGATCTCACCCACCATCACCTTAAGGGTGCCTAGAGGCCAATAAAAGGTAAAGTACCCCTGACAGTTAAGTCCAGTCACGAACGACTCTGGGGTTGCGGCGCTCATCTCGCTTTACTGGCCGAGGGAGCCGGCGTTTGTCCGTGGACAGTTTTTCCGGGTCATGTGGCCAGCATGACTAAGCCGCTTCTGGCGAAACCAGAGCAGCGCACGGAAATGCCGTTTACCTTCCTGCCGGAGCGGTACCTATTTATCTACTTGCACTGGCGTGCTTTCGAACTGCTAGGTTGGCAGGAGCAGGGACCGAGCAATGGGAGCTCACCCCGTCGTGGGGATTCGAACCGCCGACCTTCCGATCGGCAAGCCCTAGGCTCCGTGGTTTAGACCACAGCGCCACCCGCGTCCCTAAAGGCCAATAAAGGTCTTTGGGGGCATGGAGTGTTCCAAGTAAAATATTTCCCCATTGATTTCAGGCAGGGTGGGCGAGAGTCTTACCTCTGTTCCCCATTGCAAACGGAGACCTTTAAAAGGGTTTGGCTTTGGCGTCATGGTGCCCCTAGTTCTCCCCGGGGATCTTTCTGGCCTTCGCAGCTGGGGGGAGGGAAGCTGGCAGGGCTGGCAGAGGTGGAGGGGGGGTGTGTGAAGCCCAGGAGGGAAGCCTGAGGGAGCGGGGCGGTTAGGGAGAGGGAGAGGATCTGATTTCTCAGCCCCTTTGAAACCCAACCCGCTCTGTTTATCAACAGCCATAAATATTAATTGATATTTAATAAGGGAGGCAGACACAAGGGAGGGCATTGTACTGGGCAGCTCCTACGTAGGGATGTTGGCGAAGTGGAAAAAGAGTTTGTGTAACTTTCCTCTGGGGTTAAGAGGAGGTCAAGCGGGGTCCTCTGGGCTGGTCAGCGACCCGGCTAATTTCTTTCTTTCTTTCTCTTCAAAACAAAACAGGGAGAGAGAAAAAGCTCAGAGGGATCAGGGTTGACTCTTGGGAACGGAGAGAACCCAGATACCTGAAACTGTTTTGCTTCGGAGATCATGGGGGTAGGGTGGGGAGAGAGAACGTCAGCTACCCCAGAGGCTGTGTGGTGTAGTGGTTAGAGCACCAGACTAGGACCTGCGAGACCAGAGTTCAAATCCCCACTCAGCCGTGACATTTTGTCCTGAAGCCATGTTCACTTAATGCATTTAAATAATAATAATAATAATAATAATAATAATAATAATAATAATAATATATTATTTATACCCCGCCCATCTGGCTGGGTTTCCCCAGCCACTCTGGGCGGCTTCCAACAGAACATTAAAATACAATAATCTATTAAACGTTAAAAGCCTCCCTAAACAGGGCTGCCTTCAGATGTCTTCTAAAGGTCTGGTAGTTGTTGTTCTCTTTGACATCTGAAGGGAGGGCGTTCCACAGGGCGGGTGCCACTACCGAGAAGGCCCTCTGCCTGGTTCCCTGTAACTTGGCTTCTTGTAGTGAGGGAACTGCCAGAAGGCCCTCGGCACTGGACCTCAGTGCAGGCTGACCGATGGGGGTGGAGACGCTCCTTCAGGTATACTGGACCGAAGCCATTTAGGGCTTTAAAGGTCAGCACCAACACTTTGAATTGTGCTTGGAAACGTACTGGGAGCCAATGTAGTTCTCTCAGGACCGGTGTTATGTGGTCCCGGCGGCCACTCCCAGTCACCAGTCTAGCTGCCGCATTCTGGATTAATTGCAGTTTCCGGGTCACCTTCAAAGGTAGCCCCACGTAGAGCGCATTGCAGTAGTCCAAGCGGGAGATAACTAGAGCATGCACCACTCTGGCGAGACAGTCCGCGGGCAGGTAGGGCACCATGATAACATTTTTGAACAGTTCTGGCTCCCCCCCCCCAAAGAATTCTGGGAAATGTAGTTTGTTCAGGGTGCTGAGAGCTGTTAGAACCTATTCCCCACACAGAGCTACAATGGTTCTCGGTGAAGAGGGATACCTCTCTGAGTTATGTAGCCCTGTGAGGGGAATCAAGGCCTTTAAAGAACTCTCAGTATCCTGAACAAACCACAGCTCCAAGAATTCTTTGGGGGCAGGGGGGAAGCCATGACTGTTTAAAGTGGTATCATTTTGCTTTACATATATGGTGCCAATAGGGCCTGGGTGAGCCTTGCCCTACCTCACAGGGTTGTTGTGTGGATTCAGTAGGAAGGTGGCGAATGAGGTATACCACCTCACACTCTTTCTGAAGAAAGGTGGGATAGAAATGGAATAAATAAATAGTACATGGAAACCAAAATGGAGTTGTGGATTGAGAAGCATGAAGAGAGCTGTTTGTGCTTTCTTAAGACTTGTGTACAAGGTATGTTCACACTGGACAGCTTTCTAATATTTCGCAAATTTAGAAAGTTAATGCAAAAATGCTTGGAAACTGAGGGGAAACAGCCTAGGCGGAGTACGTCCTAAGTCATAATAATTCTTCGGACCAATTCAACCAATATTTATATATACAGTATATTCCTATCCATATTTGTGTCTAGCTGGAACCGGGCATTGACCTCTCCTGCCTCCCTTGCTTGCCTCAACAGAGACTAGAGAGAGGTGTGTTAGTGTGGGTAGGAACTAACCTGCTTTACAAAGGTAAAAATTGCATCAGTTGCTCCGCCCGCTTTTGCCTAACACAGGCATGTGGCCCCCGAAAGGTTTCTTAGCAGGGAATGTGGCCCCCCAGGTGAAAAAGGTTCCCAACCCCTTTGGGCTTTGCTGTGCCACCTCCTTGGCCTCCTCCTCGATTTCTATGTTCTCGTCTCGACAAATTCTGCCCAAATGGACTCCCTTTTGTTTTCTGAGAGCACGAGGGAAAGCGACGAGGGAGACAAGGGTCCTAGGGAGCAGATACAGTCAGGCAAGGCGACCCTAAGCCACAATCCTGAGTTATCTGGGCTCGCTATCAAAGGAGCCATCTGAGGCGGATTAGGGGAGAGTGTCAGGTTTAAGGCCCAGCACAAAACCCCGTGTGCCCAACTCCGCGGAAAGGTTGCAATTGGAGAATTTCGGAGAAAAGTGAGGCTTAGGGGTGGATTATCTTCCGGGCTTCTGAAAACAAACTTCTTCCCGGAACGGTTTGGAAGGTGTTGCTCTTTAAAGGCGTGCACATCTAGATTATTGCAAACAGATGAGGGAGTATCAGACGCTTGGAAAAAACCATCTCTTTTGTAGAGAGGGTCACAGCCTACGAAGTTCCGCTCATGCAATGGGACTTCCTCCCCACAAAATATCTGCTCCAGAATGTTGTAATGCTGTTCTCTAGCCAAATAACCTCTACAAAAATGCATATACTAAAGTGTGCATGCAAATGAATATATCTGTGAAAGCAGGGCTAAGACTGGGTTCGGCGAGAGAAGTCGTTTAATATTTTTGGAGATCATATCGAAGACCCGGTGACTCGTGGATTCGAACCCTGGTTTCCCAGGTCCTAGCCAGGTCAATCCGGCCCACGGACGGTCCAGAAATCAGCGTGTTTTTACATGAGTAGAATATGCCCTTTTATTTAAATGCATCTCTGGGCTATTTGTGGGGCATAGGAATTCATTCATTCCCCCCCCCCAAAAAAAAATATAGTCCGGCCCACCACATGGTCTGAGGGACGGTGGACTGGCCCCACGGCTGAAAAAGGTTGCTGACCCCTGCTCTAACCACTACCCCACACTGCTCTCGTGCGTAGAGGAGGAGAAACTCACACTAGACATTCCGACAGATTTCTGCGAGATTTCCGTTTGTCGAATCCCAGACTGGGAAGAGCACAGAAAGAAAGAAACCGAGAGAAACTAGAATGGACAGATTCGCGCTGTAGATAAACTTTGTGCCCCGCACAAAGATCTCTTAAAATGAGATCCAAAATATCTATTTGTACGGTTCCCTTCCCCCCATCCACCCCCCCCGCTCCCCATTTTTAACCTTCATATTCATTTTTCGGTGAAACCATCTTCACTGGAGCTGTTATTTATTTATTGCTTAATCAGCAGAGAGTCCCAGGCGTGGGGCGGCCTTGTTTGGAAGATGGATCAGGTGCCACGCTCCGAGGCCAATTAACATGCAAACCGGTTTCCCTTTGTAAAGAAGAGTTGACAAAAAGATGAGCCCTGTTTGCTTGTGTGACTTAATCCAGTTAAACATACATTTTAAAACCGGCAAATGCATGTAAAGGCATGTAATAAGGAGGGCCGCAATAGAGAGCCGGTTTGTGAATAACAATGAAAGCCTATCTGGCCTTTATTTCGGGAGTGGGGTGTTTGTGAATCTCGGTGTAGCTGTATCTAATATTTATAACCCCATTTCCCTATCAGAATAATAATTGGGGTGGCTTGTCATGCCTCCCTCCTCCCCACACAAAATGGAATATAAAAACACACAACGGTGAAAGGTCAAGGGTAAAAAGGTAAAGGACCCCTGGACGTTTAAATCCAGTCAAAGGCGACTCTGGGGTTGCGGCGCTCATCTCGCTTTCAGGCCGAAGGAGCCGGTGTTTGTCCACAGACAGCTTTCTGGGTCATGTGGCCAGCAGGACTAAACCGCTTCTGGCACAACGGAACACCGTGACGGAAACCAGAGCGCACAGAAACGCCGTTTACCTTCCTGCCAGAGCGGTACCCATTTATCTACTTGCACTGGTGTGCTTTTGAACTGCTAGGTTGGCAGGAGCTGGGACAGAGCAACGGGAGCTCACTTCGTCGCGGGGATTCGAACCGCCGACCTTCTGATCAGCAAGCCCTAGAAGAGGCTCAGCGGTTTAGACCGCAGCGCCACCCCTGTATACTCAGTTGAACAACGAACCGCCATTAAATGCCTGCAGAACATAGCTGTCAACCCTCCCTTTTTTGGTGGAAACTCCCTTATTCCAATGCCGTTTCCCGCTGCTATCTCGGATTGTTGATATCCCTTAAATTTCCCGGATTTCAAAGGAAGCAGCTCCTCTCCCTCCCTGCCGGCCAGGGAGGCTCCTCAGCTGTGTTGCTCGGCTGCCAATAAGGAGTCTGAGACCGACTGGGGGCGGAGCTTGCATGCCTTGTGCAGCCAGACCCTCACGCCCAACCAGACAGCCAGCCTGCCTGCCGTCTATGCGCTCGCTCTTTCGCTCACCCGTTCGTGCGCAGCCTCTGGAGCACAGGGTGGCGAGGCTACTTGGTGCCATTGCACCGCCCTCGCGGCATCCCTTATTTTCAAATCCGAAAGTTTGGAAAAATCCCTTATTTTCAAATCCGAAAGTTGACAGCTATGCTGGGTTGTCCCGCCCACTTCTGCCTCTGGCCCCACCCACACTTTGCCCCCCCCCCATCTGCCACCAGCACAGGGAAGGATGCTGCACAGGCTTTGGATCAAAAAAGGCTCTCCATCCCTGGACTAGTGGGTTTTGGTGGGCCCTTGAGATGTGGGCAGGTTTCCGCAGCTTCAGCCGCAAACAGTCTGGAATAATCACAGAGATAATGTGTAGTTCTATATGCCACTGCTGCGGCCAGGATACTAATTGCGTCATGTTGGGGGGGGGGGAGAAGTTCCTGAAATCAGAGAATGGCAGGAGAAATTATTTAGCTATATGGATCTGGCTAAACTAACAGACGCAATTAGGGGCAACAGCAAACAGAAATTCCAAAAAAGCTGGGGAAAATTTGGAGATTATTTAAGGAAACAACGCCCCACAATAAATACTTGGATCCATTTCTAAATACTCTGTATCGGGAAACTAGAAATTAAAATTAATATGGAAGGGGATAAAGGAAGTTTAGATTTTGGAAATGGGAATAAGATAAAGTAGCAATAAAGGATGGGTTAACAACCTGAGAAGACGACAAGGGGAAGTCGGGGGGGGGGGGAAGGGGGAGAAAGTACAGAATTATAGAAATGGTATAAGAAGGAAGGAGAAAACAAGTATAAGTATATGCCTAAAGTATGAATAACAGAAGTAGAAGACCAAAGTAGCTTATATTTATGTTTATATGATGCAGCTAGAGGAAGCTTGAGAAGGTTATTTTCTCTCTTTCTCTTATTTTTGTATAAGGGAAGTTAATGTGTTTTGATGTTAATTTTGATGTATTATGTTTCTTCTTTCATTGGATGTGTATTCTTTTAAAATACTCAATAAAGATTAAAAAAAAAGAAAAAAAGAAAAAAGATAATGTGTAGTTCATTGTCAAGCTTTCGCACAAACATCCTCGCGTCCCCTTATGCTATTGCCCCTTCCCCATAATAAAGACATAGCAAGGGAATCCCTTTATTGGGATGGTGGTGGGGGGTTGCCTTGCCCTCGAGTGGCGAAGGTCTAAGGGCTTCATCTTAACCTGGGCATAAGAAAACGTCCGACATGCGACCTGCCAATTGATTTACAGGACGGGGGAAAAAGGACAGTAGATTAGCAGTGTAAATATGGAGCGAGATCAGCGAGGGGAATGATGTTGCCAGCTACGTGCTTGGGGAGTCTCTCCTGTCCCTCCGAAGCTCCCTTTAGAACTTGCCTTTTCCACCATCAATTTAGAATGGTGGACTTGGAAGGGGCTCCAAGGGTCATCTAGTCCAACCCCCTGCAATGCAGGGATTTCAGCTGAAGCGTCCGTGGCAAATGGCCATCCAGCCTCTGCATAAAAACCTCCAGGGAAGGAGAGGCCACCACCTCCCGAGGGAGACCGTTCCACTGCCAAACAGCCCTTGCTGTCAGAAAGTTCTTCCAGATGTTTAGCCGGAATCTCCTTCTTAAATTGTGGTGCCCAGAACTGAACACAGTACTCCAGGTGTGGTCTGATCAAGGCAGACTAGAATGGTACTATTACTTCCTTGGTCTGTATGTTAGCTTGGAGGGAGGGCTAGCAGGTCCTACACCAGCAGGCAGCATTCTCTGGCAGCTGCCAGGGCCCATTGCCAAGACCTGTCTTAAATACTGGGTCCCTGAGAACCACCATTTAAATCTACCCCAATTTCCCCAATGTACCATCACCTGCCAGTTGGGAAGATAGGAACTTGCCTTCTACTGAGCCAGACCCCTCTGATCCATATATCTCAATGCTGTCTACACTGACTGGCAGCAGTTCTTTGAGATTTCAGGTAGGGAATCTTGCTCCAGCCCGACCTGGAAATGTCAGGGATTCAACCCATGACTGCAAGTTGCCTGCAACTGCAGCCTCCAGGTAACCCCAGAGGAAACCAGTGACATAGGAGGGGCGTACCAGCTGGTGTTTTTTCTGAGGGTCCCTCAAATCTGCACCCACCCACCCTACATTTTAGACCCCCCCCCAGTGTGGTGTTGTGGTTTCCAGTAGGGATGCTGGTTTCAGGAGTGTATCTCTTTGCTTAAAAGGGTGCCCATTTAACCCCAACGTCCGCAAACAGGGGCCAAAGCAGAATGGATACACTGGAATCTGGACGGTGGGAGATTCAGGACCGACAAAAGAAAATGCTTCTTCACACAGCACAAACTATGGAATTCACTGCCACAAGAAGAATCAACTTGGATGGGTTTACACACAGCACAAACTATGGAATTCACTGCCACAAGAAGAATCAACTTGGATGGGTTTAAAAGAGGATGGACCGATTCATGGAGGAGAGGTCTATCAGTGGCCACTAACCTTGATGGATATAGTCTACCTCCACTGTCGGAGGCAGTATGCTTCAAAATAATAGTTGCTGGAAACTGCAGAAGGGAAAGTTGAGCTCAGATCCTGCTTCCCGGTGGAGCGTCAATGGAGAATAGGAAGCTGGAGTGGTGCATGCTCTAGTTATCTCCCGCTTGGACTACTGCAATGCGCTCTACATGGGGCAACCTTTGAAGGTGACCCGGAAACTCCAACTAATCCAGAAAGTGGCAGCCAGACTGGTGATTGGGAGTGGCCGCCGAGGCCACATAACACCGGTCTTGAAAGACCTACATTGGCTCCCAGTATGTTTCCGAGCACAACTCAGACTGTTGGTGCTGACCTTTAAAGCCCTAAACAGCCTTGGTCCTGTCTACCTGAAGAATCATCTCCACCCCCATCGTTCAGCCTGGACACTGAGATCCAGCGCCAAGGGCCTTCTGGCAGTTTACCAGGCAGAGGGCCTTCTCGGTAGTGGCACCCGCCCTGTGGAACGCCCTCCCAGCAGAGGTTAAAGTGATAAATAAATACCTGACATTTAGAAAATACCTGAAGGCAGCCCCTGTTTAGGGGAATTTTTAATCTGTGATATTTTAATGTATTTTGATATTTGTTGGAAGCCACCCAGAGTGGCTGGGGAGACCCGGCCAGATGGGTGGGGTACAAATAATAAATTATTATTATTATTATTATTATTATTATTATTATTATTATTATTATTTTGGACTCAATGGGCCACTGGATGGATCCAGCTGCAGAGCTTTGCTTATGTCCTTTGGCTTTCCCGGACATCCCCACTGTCTGTCAAACTTGGGGGCATGTCTCAATCCCATGATCTCCCCCCTCCTCTACCCCCGTCTCCAAATCTTCTTGAGTAATGCAGGCACAGAAGCCCTCCATCCCATATTCAGAGAGGCTCCGGTGACCTCTGACCTCCCCCACCCCTCCATCACGGGAGATCTATAACATTTACAATCCAAAAAAACAAAAGGGAGATGGGAGGGTGAGGGGCAGAGGGGGAGAGAGACCATAAGGAAGGGAGCAGCGGCCAGAGGGGCAGAGCCAGAATTCATCTTGCGAGCTGACACCTCCCGTTAATTAATGACTTAAAAATCAATGACACAGGGGACAGGTAGCAAATGACACCTTGGAACAGACAGAGCCTGCCTGTCTTCAGGACAGTGAGAGAGAGAAAATTAAAAAGGAGAGAGAGAGGGAGGGAGGGAGAAAAATATATATCTGAGATTTGACATGTGGAATGAGACTAAGACAGAACTGAGGAGCAGGAAAACCTTCCTTATTGATCGCTGTCTGTTCCCTCCATGCAACCATTTTCCGAGCTTTGTATTGGGAGATCCTGCATATCCTCAGAAGATCGTTCAGGGTGGAGACACTTCCTCGAGTGGTGTCCTATTCTGTTGTGGCGCTGTGGTCTAAACCACAGAGCCTAGGGCTTGCTGATCGCAAGGTCAGCGGTTCGAATCCCTGCAATGGGGTGAGCTCCCGTTGCTCGGTCCCAGCTCCTGCCCACCTAGCAGTTCGAAAGCTTGTACATGGAAGTACAAGTAGATAAATAGGTACCTCTGCAGCGGGAAGGTAAATGGCGTTTCCATGCGCTGCCCTGGTTCACCAGAAGCGGCTTAGTCCTGGGGTGGGAGCGTGGACAATGGTCTACTTCCACTCCAACTAAAATGTCTTCGATGGGTGTCAGGAGTCCAAAATTTTCACAGAAAAAATATACGTATATTCTAAAGGGCCGGTGAGCCATAGATTTCCTCGGGGGGGGGGGAATTGTCTTCAGCTCACTCCCTCGCAAAATTTCCTCAATTGTTCTCTGAAAAATTTCAGCTTGGCTCTAATCTGAAGGGGCTACCAATGGAAATAATAAGGCATCTATTATTTATTTCATGTTTTAAAATAATTCTGCCCAGACCTTTGTCCACAGGGTTGCAACAGCAAACACAACCAACCCTTTAAGGTCAGGTTTAAAAATCATCAACTAACACCATCCCAGGGTCCAGGCACATTATATGAATCAAAGGCCTGGTGGTGGTGGTGGGAAATAAATAAACACAAATTTTCTGCATTTTTCCTCTCAAGGGGAAAAAAAAAGTATTTGGGGATGCCTTGTCCTGGAGAAGAGATG
Source organism: Darevskia mixta (assembly GCA_034641385.1). NCBI lineage: Eukaryota > Metazoa > Chordata > Lepidosauria > Squamata > Lacertidae > Darevskia > Darevskia mixta. The sequence continues at coordinate 2,856,873 of JAWWNH010000095.1, forward strand.
GCCTTTAAAAAAGGAAAGAAATGCACACACTCCAACCTTTCCGGACTACGTAATCTTGTCAGGACCTGTAAATGTCAAATTTAAATTCATACTTTTGTACCCCCTTTGGTTTCAAAGCGGATTACACCTTTTCTCTCAAAGCGAGGCGTCGCCAAAGCTACATGAAATGGAATTAAGAGTACTTAGGCCTCTCTCCCCCCACCCCACCCTCCCCTCCCCTCCCCCCGCCCCTCGCTATTGCCTCTTTACATTGTTAACGCCTTCCGATTCATTGTTCCTAATCCTTATTAGGCTAAGTAACACACATCTGAATAGACAGCACTGGACACAGGAGCATGTGTGACTATTGTATCCGCCGCTGGCTAATCCGTAGCCTGGGGTGGAGGAAGAGGCGCTGCAGAGAGTGGACAGGCTAAGCTCCTGACCGGGCCAGGCCGCTCGCCTCGTGGCAGGTGGGCAGGGAGGAGAGCGCGCATGATCCCGGCAGCTCCATGCGACTCGGCGCACCGCCTTTGTTTATCGCCACGTTTCCTAAGTGGCGCGGAGGGTCTTCCCTCTCGCAAAGCTTTTGCCGCCCCTCCACCCTCCGCCTCCTCCCACCTTGGATTTGAATACGTATCCCCTGCTTAGAAAAAGAGAGAATTTTAACATCAGGGATGTGCGATGGCTTAAACCATGTAGGGAAGCCGGTATCTATGGAATACAGAGATACAGGAATGTTGCGGGGTAGGAACGGAGACCGAACTGGCGTGATTTGGAGGAAGAAGCATCCACCGAAGGCAGCTGCTCATATTTTAGTCCCAAAGCTACTAGCGGCTATGGGTTGCTCTCAACATTAATCACAAAGTAGACCCATAACTAACTGGTGTTGTGGTTTGAGTGTCGAACTAGGGGCTGGGAGGCCAGGGTTCAAATGCCTCCTTGGCCAAGAAGCTCATTGGGTGACCTTGGGCCCAGTCACTCACTCTCAGGCTATCCTACCTTAACTAGGGGCAGCCCCCAGTGATGTCACAGGGACGGCCACTGGAGATGGAGGTTAATTAGTAAATTAAGGGAGATCTTTTTGTATGCAACGGCAGCTGCACGTATTTTGATTGCTAAAAAGTGGAAAGATCAGGAAGTCCCAACTGTTACAGAGTGGCAAGTTCAGGAATTTGCTGAGATGGCTTATCTTACTAACAGCATGAGGGGCAACTCAAAGCAAAATTTGAAGATAAATGGAATAAATACAAAATATATGTTCAAAATTATAGCAAGGGTATGATAATCATGACAGCTTTTGAGTGACCTTTGAAGATGTAGAAGCTAGATAAGGGTGGTAAGGGTGCAGGAAGACAAAAGAATGTATTAGAAATAAGGTTTAAAAAGGTATAATAATAAGGAAGACATTCATTGTTATTACTTGATTATGCTTTTGGGTTGGACAGGAAGTTTATGTATCGTAAGTGTTTTTCTTTTTCTTTTCTTTTTCTTTCCTTTTTTCTTTTCATTTCTTCTTTTATTTTCTTCCTTTCTGCTATTTGTTTTCTTTATTGGTATGAGAAATCACAGAGATATTAGATATTATGTATTAGTGAACAATTGAGATGTACAATAAGAGACACGAAAGTATTATATTATAATAATGTTTATTATTGTAAAATATGAATCGGATCAATAAAGAAAACATTAAAAAAGGAGATGGAGGTTAATTGGGAGAGGGGAGGGGAAGAGAGCAGATTCCCCAGAGTGTCCAGGCCACAGTCTTCTTAATGTGTTGTTGTTGTTGTTGTTGCTGTTAGCATGCTTGCCCATCTGGGGGTTCAAGACCTCCCCCTGCCACCTGCAAGGGGCTAGGAAAACCTGGAGACTTCAGGTGAGACTTTGAGGTCTGGTGTCAGGGCCGGAGTCAGAAGCAGGTCAGCATGAAAGACGCGGGGCTCCGATGTCAGTGAAGTCAACTCTTTCTTCTAGGAAAAGGCATCCAATGCTGCAACACTTCCCAACAGGTCTTGCCCCTATGGAGCAGTTGCGGGACTGAAGGTTCCTGCCTTCCACCCCCATTTAAGGCTCTAACTTCTGTGCATCTCTGACCTCTGTTCTGTTCTCGGAGACCAGAGGAAGGGGGAATTTGTTGCAGCTGGAGAGGGAGGCTCCCTGGCTTCTTCAGCAGCTTCTTTTTTATTACCGTCTTTCCTCCTTTTTAAGACACTGTCTTATAATTTTTTTCCCTCAAAAAAACACAGAGTGGCTTATTTTCAGGGGGATGTCTTATTTTTATCACATCAGTATGGTATGGTACAGCCTCCCCCTGTGCGCTGAGCAGGCGGGGCAGAACTCCGCAAGAGGCGCGTTTCCCCCCTGCGCCTCTCGCTGGTTCGCTGGCTCCCTGCGCATGGGGAACAGGCGGGGCAGGAAGAGGCGTCTCCCCCCCCTGCGCCTCTCCCTGCGAGCTAAGCAGGCGGGGCAGAACTCCGCAAGAGGTATGTCCCCCCCCCCCGTGCCTCTCGCTGGTTCGCTGGCTCCCTGCGCACGCAGGTGGGGCTGAGGAGGCGACGGGAACAATGGCGGCACCATGGCTTACTTTTGGGGTAGTACGTCTTACTTCTCACAAAGGTAAAAAAACCCTGTCATGGCTTACTTTATGACTACGTATTAAAAAAGGGGAAACAGGGTACTATTATACTTTTTTATTGGATTTTTTGTATTGAACAATAGAAGAAGAAAAAAGACAGTTACATAAAGTATCATTTCTCAATTTTAACAGTTGCAATTAAATAAAGTCATTTTGTATACCACAACATTTGTCTATTTGTCTGTTTGTATTATTTCTATTTACATCTATCTATATATGCTTTGTGGTTTTCTTTCTTATTTAGTCGAGAAGGAGAAAAAAAACACACAACAACAACATCAATATCAACAACAAACCTCGCTTCCCACTCCACCCCGGATACTCACCTACACTTACACAACAACAACAACAACAACAACAACAACAACAACAACAACACCAGTTAATAATCATAATCATAATCATAAAATGAAATAAAAATTCCAGGTGTGACTTCCTGTCATCTCCCCTTGCATATATTTTCATATTTTGAATGTACACATATAGTTCCTTTTTCCTCAATATATTTCTACAACAATCTTAGAATGTTTTACCTAATTCTTCTATTCATTTATCCTTGACTTAACCCTTCAGCAGCTTCTTGACTCCTCCCCCTCTGCTTCAGCCTCAGAGTCTGAACTGCTCCCTGCCACCGGCTCTTCCTGCTCACTAAACCCTGCTGCCCCTTCAGCATCCAGTCTCCCACCACTCGCCCAGCCAGTCCCTGACATCTGGCAACCCGACTCCAGTTCTGAATTTCTCGCCCTGCTCCTGAACTCGTGAATCGCGAGTCCTGAGCTCCACCGCCGTTGAGCCTGTACTGTTCCGAAATACAGATCTCTTTCTTATTTCCAAGTAGGAACCCCTGTCTGCATGCACTGGGCAAAAGGCAGGTCAGGTGTAAGATTTTGGAATGCTTTTTAAAAATTGCAATCCTAGGTTTTGGGACGGCCTAGATAATAGGGACCCAGGTGGCACTGTGGGTTAAACCACAGAGCCTAGGGCTTGCTGATCACAAGGTTGGCGGTTCAAATCCCTGCGACGGGGTGAGCTCCCGTTGCTCGGTCCCTGCTCCTGCCAACCTAGCAGTTCGAAAGCACATCAAAGTGCAAGTAGATAAATAGGAACCGCTCTGGCGGGAAGGTAAACGGCGTTTCCGTGTGCTGCTCTGGTTCACCAGAAGCGGCTTTGTCATGATGGCCACATGACCCGGAAGCTGTACGCCGGCTCTCGGCCAATAAAGCGAGATGAGCGCCGCAACCCCAGCGTCGGACACGACTGGACCTAATGGTCAGGGGTCCCTTTACCTTCACCTACATAATAAATTAAAGAAATTAAACTATCCCCCTCCCCAGTCTACTTCTCTTATTTGAATTTTCCCTTTAACGTATAGAAACATATACCCGGAGGGAGACGAAGAGCCCTCTAATTTTTAATTAGTGGATCTGGAGAGGCAAAAGTCCCTTTCCATTGTTCTGTAATTATTACACTTCTCTTCCAGAAGAAACACAGCTTTCCTTTATGACCCGCTCCTCGCTCTCCCAGGACCCCGGTTGTCACTGGGAAACATGGAGCAACTTCTTAATTAATTGGGCTAATTAGTCTCCTAGATGACTGGACAGCTGGACTGTATTGCCTTCTTCGATCTCGTTGCAAAGGGAACACTTTGATGGCTTGTGAGTCGAGAAATGGCTCGGAACCACCCGGAATCGACTCTCTATTCACACATCTCCCCCAAAAGAGCATTGCTATAAAGGAGGGAGATATTTTGCCCCATCGGGCTAACGAAAGCGGGGGGGGGGGAGCCCCACATGGTTATTAGGCAAGTGGTGTTTGCTGGCTTGTTCGATAGACCACCTTTATGACCACCCTCTCACTATATATAAGGGTCTGGTGACTTCTGTTTCAGTGTATCTGATGAAGTGTGCATGCACACAAAAGCTCATACCAAGAACAAACTTAGATACCAAGTTTGGTGCTACTGGAAGGAATTTATTTATTTATTTTTTATTTTGTCCCCCCCCCCCATCATTTGGGTTGCCCCTTTCTACACCTTTCCTGCATACTTTTGAAAAGTGAGGTGACCAGTACATCTGACACCACAGACATGTGGGAATACATTACAATATCAGGGGGTAGGCTAAGTCCCAAGACTTGAACAGAACAGAACAGAACAGAACAGAACAGAACAGAACAAAACAAAACAAAACAAAACAAAACAAAACAAAACAAAACAAAACCACATTGTTATTGTAGTTATTATTATTATTTACATTTTTACATTTCACCACCTTTCACGTTTTATTTTACCTTGCACACTTACAACGTTATAATTTTTATTACTCAGTAAAGAATATACCAGTAGTCCCAATACTTTGCAGTACATCTCTGTCTTTCAGTTTCAGGTGCCTTATCCTTCTGGGTCTAATTCACATTTGTGCATTCATCTCTTGATCACCTTGAACCCCAAGGGACAACTGTTTTGTAGGAGGAAGCTACCACAAGCACAGCGCTGCAGATCAAAAGGTCATCCTCCTTGATCTCGCCTCAAGCGCAGGGGGCATCAGAAATGTAGGGATGATTCTGCAAATTAGAAGTGGGGGGATATTGCCTCTCCCCGTGCACACGCACATGTTTATTTCCGCTGTTTCTGGGCAAAAATTCAGCTCTAGCCAACATTTCCCCCCTTACTCCCAAGATTTCAATAGACTGGCCCTGATTACTTCATCAGTCTCTGAAAAGCCCATCTAAAAAACCATCTGTTGGACCCAATAGAGGCCTAGGCAGCAAAGAACCAATTAAAGGCCAGAAGGAGGGTGTCTCTTCAAAATGATTGGCTCCATCTTGGCTGGGAACAAGAACGTTTAACCTTTCGCTTGTCTTCTATGACTTGCTATCTCCGGGGGGTCACGACTAGGTCACGGTTGCAGACGTGAAAACCGCAATCAAGTCACAATCAATTCAGGGTGCTTTGGAGAGGTGCCCTCGGTTTCCGCTGGTCCTAGCCCGCCACAAACAGATAGGCCTGCCAAGACTGATAATGGCACCGGGCAGCCTCTTTCTACGGAATAAGTTTGAGCGAAGAGATCATCCCTTTCCCCAGGAAAAAACTGTAATCAGAGAGCCTGCTTCTGAAAGGCTGCTTGCGGGTATTTCTTCACTTTGATTGTAGCTCGATGGCGTATAGATACAAAGTGTATATAGTCATCCAAAACCCCTTCTGAACATTCTGATGTCAAATATTCACACTACTTATTCTCTGAACTTTCGGTCTCCATCAGATGCATGCTGGAGAAGTTTGACAAAAATGGAAACAGGCAGAAATTGCCACTGATCACTTATGCATCATAGAGCATAGTCCATACAGGACTGCCTTCAGATGTCTTCTGAAAGTCATAATTGTTTAACTCTTTGACATCTGGTGGGAGGGTGTTCCACAGAGCGGGCGCCTCTACCAAGAAGGCCCTCTGCCTGGTTCCCTGCATAGCTGTCAACTTTCGGATTTGAAAATAAGGGATTTTTCCAAGCCTTCGGATTTGAAAATAAGGGATGCCGCAAGGGCGGTGCAATGGCACCAAGTAGCCTCGCCACCCTGCGCTCCAGAGGCTGTGCGCGAACGGGTGAGCGAAAGAGCGAGCGCGTAGACGGCAGGCAGGCTGTCTGTCTGGTTGGGCGTGAGGGTCTGGCTGCACAAGGCATGCAAGCTCCGCCCCCAGTCGGTCTCAGACTCCTTATTGGCAGCCGAGCAACGCAGCTGAGGAGCCTCCCTGGCCGGCAGGGAGGGAGAGGAGCTGCTTCATTTGAAATCCGGGAAATTTAAGGGATATCAACAATCCGGAATAGCAGCAGGAAATGGCATTGGAATAAGGGAGTTTCCCGCAAAAAAAGGGAGGGTTGACAGCTATGGGTTCCCTGTAACTACACCTCTCACAGTGAGGAAACTGCCAGAAGGCCCTTGGAGCTGGACCTTGATGTCCTGGCTGAACGATAGGGGTAGAGATGCTCCTTCAGGTATGCTGGGCCGAAACCATTTAGGGCTTTAAAGGTCAACACCAACACTTTGAATTGTGCTCTGAAACGTACTGGGAGCCAAAGCAGACTGGTGTTCTATGGTCCCGGGGGCCACTCCCAGTCACCAGTCTAGCTGTTGCCTTCTGGATTAGTTGTAGTTTCTGAGTCACCTTCAAATGTAGCCCCACATAGAGTGCATTGCAGTAGTCTAAGCGGAAGATAACCAGGGTGTACCACTCCGGCGAGACAGTCTGCGGGCAGGTAGGGTCTCAGCCGGAGTACCAGATGGATCTGTTAGACAGCTGCCCTAGACACAGAATTGACCTGAGAGTCTGTGGACAGCTGTGAGTCCAAAATGACCTCCAAGCTGTGTCCTTCAGGAGCACAGTTTGCCCACCACTTTGCCCCCAGGGGTTAGTTGGGGGTGGAGAACAAACCTGGATCCGGCCCTGCACAGGAGGTAGACTGCCTTGCCCTTGCAAAACCCCTCAGCTGTTCTTATCGGAGTCAGACATCACAGCGCCACCTTCAGCCCTTCGTTCCAAAGGCAGAGGAGAGACGCGGACGGCTTAGCAGGAAAGAGAGAGCTGTCAGATGTGTTGATTAGCTGGTCGCAAGGAGGACCAGAGGGAAGCCTGGCTTTGCGGGGTTCCTGGGGCCGGTGTACGCGTGTGTGTCAAGCAGTCAAAGTCAAGGCTGATATATCCAAAAGCCCAGGAGAAAGAGAGCGAGAGAAAAACCCTGATATTCATTTTCTCTGGGTCAAGCTCCTTCCCTTCCCACTGCTTTCCTTTCCCGGGTCTCACGCTGTGGGTTGCGACAGGCACGCGGCGAGGAAAGGCCAGGGTGCTGTTTGCGCACTGCCTACTCGGGGTCACCCGAGAGATGCCCTGGAGGCAATTGAGTTCCTGCCACGGCCTTCCCCTGCTGCCAGAGGGGTGCCTTGAAACCTCCACTAAAAAAAATAAAATAAAATGCCCAAACACTAGATTGACGCTTCCTTTTGGCCTTGACGACAAAGGCTGAGCTGAAACGGTGTGCTGTTTGTTTTTATTTTGCGGGGAGGGGGCTGATTTTGGCCATGTTGAAGAACGGCTTTGCCCCTGTCTCTTCCTCTCTCTTTCTCACTCTCTCTTTGGGTTGAGAACGTTTGCTGAATCAGTCACAAAAATCGCCCTTGCTTGCCCTCAATTGCTGTCATCTCCCATGGCCAGGTAGTGATGTCACCCTCGTCTCCAGGTGGTCCCTGATAGGGTGGGGTTGCCCATGTGCCCAAGAAGAAGAAGACAACTCTACTAGCCTATGGTTCCATCCATAGCATGAAAGCTAGGATCCTAAGCAATAGATCCAAATTATAAGAAAGGAGATTCCAAATAAACATTAGGAGGATGTTTCTGTTTCTGTTGTTGTTGTTGTTGTTGTTGTTGTTGTTGTTGTTGTTGTTGTTGTTGTTGTTGTTAATTGACATCCATTGTTGTTTAGTCGTTTAGTCGTATCTGTAAATATTCAATAAACCATTTCCATTCTTTTATTTAAAAAAGTTTGTTATCTTGATTCCTTATTCTTCCGGTAAGTTTTGCCATTTCTGCATATTCCATAAGTTTTTGTATCCATTCTTCCTTTGCTGGGACTTCTGCTTCTTTCCATTTTGGGGCAAGTAGCATTCTTGTCCTCTTAATTTTGTGTGTGTGTGTGTGTGTGTGTGTGTGAGAGCGAGAGAGAGAGAGAGAGAGAGAGAGAGAGAGAGAGAGAGAGAGAATTTTCTTTTATTTATAGCCAGGACTTTAAAATGTTTGGTTTTGAGTAAGATTCCCTGGTTTTAATGGGACTTACTCTTAGGTTGGTGTGCTAAGGTCTTCAGGTTTCAGCTCGTAAAAACAAGCAAGGGATCTTTCTCAGTCGCGTACATTGTTGTTGTTGTTTAGTTGTTTAGTCGTGTCCGCCTCTTCGTGACCCCATGGACCAGAGTACTCCAGGCACTCCTGTCTTCCACTGCCTCCCGCAGTTTGGTCAGACTCATGTTGGTAGCTTCGAGAACACTGTCCAACCATCTTGTCCTCTGTCGTCCCCTTCTCCTTGCGCCCTCAATCTTTCCCAACATCAGGGTCTTTTCCAGGGATTCTTCTCTTCTCATGAGGTGGCCAAAGTCTTGGAGCCTCAGCTTCAGGATCTGTCCTTCCAGTGAGCACTCAGGGCTGATTTCCTTCAGAATGGATTGGTTGGATCTTCTTGACATCCATACACAACCTTAAATACATGTACAAAGAAAGTGTAAAACTGATAATAATAGTAATAACAACCTTAAATAATTATACTGTTAAATATTGACTTAAACTTGTACTTCTACATGCTCTTTTCTTATACTTTCTAACTAAACAAAAATAAACCAAAGTAAAAAATCAAATAATCTAAATTATATCAAAACAGACATCCCGTCATTTCCAGATGTAAGTTACATTTCCAACATTGAATGTACTTATACTTCCTACCTTACTCTTACTATATTTTCTTGCACTTTATTATAACACATCGTACCATTTTTCCTTATTTAATAACATTTAATTTACACAAGGGTCGTTCAAACGCTGTCATAGATGTTATGTCGTTATATTTTTGTAGGTATTCCTTGAACATACCCCATTTTTGCGTGAATGGTTGTTTTATATTTCCCCTTAATCTATTTGCAAATTGAGCCATTTCTGTGTAGTCTAATAACTTATTCTGCCATTCGGAGGAACTTTCTGATGGCAATAGCTGTTTGACAGCGGAACGGACAACCTGGGAAGGTGGTGGTAAAACAGGGGTTGGATGGTCAAGGCCTTGCAGGGGGTTAGACTAGATGACCCTTGGTGATCCCTTCCCACTCTACAATTCCAGGATTCCATCTCTAGCATAGGTCACTTTTGAATGACCAGGACACTGGCTCAGCCCTTGAACCGCTCTGGAGCCAGGCCTGAATAATAATAATAATAATAATAATAATAATAATAATAATAATAATAATAATAATTTATTATTTATACCCCGCCCATCTGGCTGGGTTTCCCCAGCCACTCTGGGTGGCTTCCAACAGAAAATTAAAATACAACAATCTATTAAACATTAAAAGCCTCCCTAAACAGGGCTGCCTTCAGATGTCTTCTAAAAGTCTGGTAGTTGTTGTTCTCTTTGACATCTGAAGGGAGGGCGTTCCACAGGGCGGGCGCCACTACCGAGAAGGCCCTCTGCCTGGTTCCCTGTAGCTTTGCTTCTCGCAGTGAGGGAACCGCCAGAAGGCCCTCGGCGCTGGATCTCAGTGTCCGGGCTGAACGATGAGGGTGGAGACGCTCCTTCAGGTATACAGGACCGAAGCCATTTAGGGCTTTAAAGGTAAGCACCAACACTTTGAATTGTGCTCGGAAACGTACTGGGAGCCAATGTAGGTCTTTCAAGACCGGTGTTATGTGGTCTCGGCAGCCGCTCCCAGTCACCAGTCTAGCTGCCGCATTCTGGATTAGCTGTAGTTTCTGGGTCACCTTCAAAGGTAGCCCCACGTAGAGTGCATTGCAGTAGTCCAAGCGGGAGATAACTAGAGCATGCACCACTCTGGCGAGACAGTCTGCGGGCAGGTAGGGTCTCAGCCTTTGTACCAGATGGAGCTGGTAGACAGCCGCCCTGGACACAGAGTTAACCTGCACCTCCATGGACAGCTGTGAGTCCAGAATGACTCCCAGGCTGCGCACCTGGTCCTTCAGGGGCACAGTTACCCCAGTCTCTTTGCTGACACCCCCACAAAAGCGAGCTCCCCAGATCCATTGCTAACTACATATTTGCCCCTCGAGTAATTTGTACAACAGCAAAGGAGCCTAATCCTGAATCGAGGGGGGGGCAGGGGGGGAAGCCCCGATGTGATGGAGGATTTACAGTCTTAGAAGGCAAACAGTGGCGGCTGTAATTAGGAAGGAAATTTGTCATGCTCTTGACTCTAGGAAGGAATGAAAGGTTCGGAATAGCAATCTCCCGAGTGTTTACCCAACACAAGCACACGCAAGATGGAAAGCGCATTTCCAACCACGGACAGATTAATATTTGATGCTAGGAAGAGAAAATGCACGCTGTTCATGTTTATTTAGGATATTGTGGAATACAGCGAAATTTGCAATTTTATTGGATTCAGGGGTTTGGCGTGTGTGTGAGTGTTAAAAGTCCTAAGCCACTGTATGGTGCGTAAGAGGCGGAGAGGCGGAGAGTTTAAACTTACTGCTTGCAACGTGTGTGAGTGTGCGTGAAAATATATCCATAGCATACACATATATGCATACATGGAAAACGTCTGTGAAGCTTTGCTCTTTCTTCATGCTCACCGCACAAGCCTGACTGCGGATAGCTCAGTCGGTAGAGCATGAGACTTGTAATCTCAGGGTTGTGAGTTCGAGACCCGCGTTGGGCAAAAGATCCCTGCATTGCAGGGGGTTGGACTAGATGACCCTCGTGGTCCCTTCCAACTCTATGACTCCATGAACATTGTTATCTGAACTTGTTTTATTGGTTACAATAGTGGCAGTTGCCCATTGGAGCTGGTGGGGCAGGGATGATGATGATGATGATGATGATGATGATAATAATAATAATAATAATAATAATAATAATAATAATAATAATTTATTATTTATACCCCACCCATCTGGCTGGGTTTCCCCAGCCACTCTGGGAGGCTTCCAAGAGTCCAGTCACGAACGACTCTGGGGTTGCGGCGCTCATCTCGCTTTACTGGCCGAGGGAGCCGGCATTTGTCCGCAGACAGTTTTTCCGGGTCATGTGGCCAGCATGACTAAGCCGCTTCTGGCAAAACCAGAGCAGTGTACGGAAACACTGTTTACCTTCCCGCTGGAGCGGTGCCTATTGATCTACTTGCACTTTGATGTGCTTTCGAACTGCTAGGTGGGCAGGAGCTGGGACCGAGCAACAGGAGCTCACCCCATCGCGGGGATTCGAACCACCGACCTTCCGATCAGCAAGCCCTAGGCTCTGTGGTTTAGACCACAGCCCCACCCAAGTATTTTCAAAAGATTGAAAATACATTAAAACATCAGTCATTAAAAACTTCCCTAAACAGGGCTGCCTTCAGGTGTCTTCTAAACATGCGTAAACAGACCTCAGCAACTCAGCGTTTTGGCTAATCTATTTTATTTGCATATAAACACACACGGAGCACTGCAATATGGCTCCCTCTCTTTCCAGCATCAAACAGCAAAGAGGAAGAACAAAGGACAATAGTCCCACTTCTCGGAACACAGTAATACAAACATCCTGTCTCCGTCACTTCCCATTCTGTGGAATGAAAACACATAACGTCATGTGATAGACAACAATCCCATGGCTGCAGACACAGGGAATGAATCTCCAACAGGGGCATCTGGTTGGCCACTGTCAGAACAGGATGCTGGACTAGATAGGACATCGGCACGCCTTATGGTCATATATTAAGGTCTGCATGTGGGCTTCCCTGGTGGGCCGTTGTGGGAAATGGTTAGAAAATCTATTTTAATAAATTTATTTACAGTGGTACCTCAGGTTACATACGCTTCAGGTTAAGAATTCCGCTAACCCAGAAATAATGCTTCAGGTTAAGAACTTTGTTTCAGGATAAGAACAGAAATTGTGCTCTGGCGGCGCAGCGGTAGCGGGAGGCCCCATTGGCTAAAGTGGTGCTTCAGGTTAAGAACAGTTTCAGGTTAAGAACGGACCTCCGGAACAAATTAAGTACATAACCAGAGGTACCACTGTATCATGATAACAAACTTGTTCATCCTGGCTCAACCTGAGCAGAGCGGAAGCTCTGTCCCCCCCAAAGTCCCCAGGGAGCAGATTGGCTGGGGGAGTCTTAGGCTGTACAGTCATACCTCAGGTTGCGTTCGGCACGGCGCTCCGTGCATGTGCAGTAGCGCAAAACCGCGCTTTGCGCATGTGCAGAAGCGCCGAATCGCACCATGCACATGTTCAGGTTGCGGACCTTTCAGGTTGCGAACGGGGCTCCGGAATGGATCCCGTTCTCAACCAGAGGTACCACTGTATCTTAAGCCTGTTCAGTTCAGTCACGTGATCTGGCAACCAAGCAAATAGCACTATTTTAAAGGGCTCTTTTCCCTCTGCCAAGCTGAGGCAGGGCAGCAGTAACAGCCCCACTTTGCCAGGGATTGGGTCCCTTCCAAGTCTTTAATTCTGTCACCATGGGAATCAAAACTTACTGAGTGGTCCAGCAGGAGCAGTAGGGTCCTCTCCCCAGGGGAACGTCATCTCTCCTGGTGTGCCCCATGTAGGACCTTAAGGTCCTCAAATAATAACATTTTGGAGGTCCCGAGCCACAAGGATGCTAGGCTGGCCTCAACTAGGGCCAGGGCCTTCTCAGTACTGGCCCCGACTTGGTGGAACGGTCTGTAGCAAGAGACCGGGGCCCTGCGGGATTTGGCAACTTTCCGCAGGGCCTGCAAGACGGAGCTGTTCCGCCTGGCCTTTGGGTTGGTTTTAGTTTAACCCTGATGTTTTATTCCTTTATGGTTTGATTGGTGGGCTACTTACAAATGAGGCTGCATTTTAAATTTTAAATTGTATTTTAACTTGCATTTTAATTGATTGTTTTGTATGTTTTGTTGTGCTTTTTACGGTTGTTAGCCGCTCTGAGCCCGGTCTTGGCTGGGAAGGGCGGGGTATAAATAAAAATTTATTATTTATTATTATTATTATCTGTCAGGGTGACCAAGACCAACTCCATACCAAAACAACACCATCATCACCGCCACCATATTATTATTATTATTATTATTATTATTATTATTATTATTATTATTATTATTTACCCACTGGAACTCAGTTCTGACACCTCTCAGGTGGGCACCATTGCCATTCCAAGAGAACAAGTGAGGTGTTCATGGTGAGTTCCAGCAACTCTTTTTTTCTAGAAAAATAGCACTGATGATGATGATCTTCATATATTTCTAAACCACCTTCCGAGGTGTCAGGTTCGCTTAACGGTTGCTCACGAGTAAAGACCAAGTCCTTCTTGTCTTTCACCTATTTTATTGTGCAAATTATGTACAGTGCGGAGCTAAGCCTAAACATGACCGTCTAGTCGCTAGCGGAATCCGGAAGTGCCCCCCTCCTGTTCCGGCGCCAACACCAGAGTCTCGGCACTCTAAAGTGCTGCCTTCTCCTTCTGCATAAAGCGGGCACCGGAAACGGCGTCTCCCCCTCCGAGTGGGTCTGCTGAGTGGTGCTAGGTCTCTCTGCATCTTCCTGGAGACCTCTCCCCACCTGGCTCCCTCCCGGTAACTGCTCCTCCCCCGAGGAGGAGCTGGTAGACTCACTGGGAGACGAGTCCGTCGACAACAGAGGCTGAGGCTGCCGGTAGCCACTCAGTGCCGGACTGCAGGGGCGTAGGAAGTGGGGGCGGGGGGGCAGTCCACCCCAGGTTCCATCATGGAGAGGGGTGACAAATTATCAAGGAACAATTACTGCCCTACTAGGGTGGTTCATAAAAAACTTTTTCTTTTTTGAAAATGCCTGCTCCAAAGGTCTTATCTTACTACACTAGGGATTATATAGCTATATATGAAGTTTCATGCATATCAGTTAATATCTTGACCCTCCTCCACGAAAATAACTGTTTACTTGGCTATTTTCCTATGTCGTGAAGGCTGAAATTTCAATTCAGTGGAGCACTTACTGTTCCCAACCCTAACCCTGCGGAAAGCCATCTAATTAGACTTTAATTTGGTTTTGACATGTTTTTAGGAGGTGATTTAATTATTGTTTGGTTTTATATCAATGTTATGTATCTGATGTTAGCCGCCCTGAGCCCGACTTCGGCCGGGGAGGGTGGGATATAAATAAAAGTTTATTATTACTTATTATTATTCCTTTGTAAGAAAATAGGAAATAACGTAAAACCATTTTTGCAGGCCAAAAAATAAAAAAAATAAAAAAATCAATATGTGTGTGTGGGGGGTGACAAGAAATTTTCCGCACCGGGTACCACCTGACCTTCCTACACCTCTGCCAGACTAGCAGGGGTGGGCACATCCCTGACACGAGGCTATAGCCTTCTCAGGGCTACTTGCAGGAATAGAAAACTCACAACTTGATCAATAACAAAGATTTAAATATACAGTTCAATTTTCAATAAAACAGCCACTGTCAAATAAAAACCCAATGCAATCAACTGTCCTAGCACACCTTCTTGGTCACAGCAGCCGCAATATATTCCTGTTTCCTGTTTCTGGCCATTCCTCACCCCCCCACCCCTCCCACTATTGACAATGCCTTGTTAAAGTTTTGCGACTGGGAGCTGTTCTCTCTCTCCTCCCACTGTGCCTTTATTAAAGGCAGCGGAGCCCGATTGCGGGGGGAAAGTTGGCAAGCCTACAGACAAAAGGAAGCACTTCTTCACTTCTCCCGCAGGAGGCAGCGAGGGCAGCGGTGGACGTTGGGGTCTCGAATTTCAGCACCAAAATCCAGCGCCTCTCATGCTTCATTTTAAAGCATACAACACGGTACAGTAGAATAATATATCAAAATAACGCAAACCGTGAAGAATATTCAATCATATATATATGCATATGCAACCGGAGGAAATCTACTCCATACAACATACAGTGGACCCTCAACTTACGAAGGTAATCCGTTCCGACGGGACCTTTGTAGGTCGAAAACATCGTAAGTCGAGTCCCCATAGGAATGCGTTGGGGAGAAAAAATTCGTAGGTCGAAAAAAACCCCATCTAAACTTTGTAGGTCGAGGAAACCCTATCTAAAACGGCCGCGAGTCAACAGTGTGATGCAGCAGCTAAAATAGCCAATGCAATTCTGGGCTGCATCAATAGGAGTATAGCATCTAGATCAAGGGAAGTAATAGTACCACTGTATTCTGCTCTGGTCAGACCTCACCTGGAATACTGTGTCCAGTTCTGGGCACCACAGTTCAAGAAGGATACTGACAAGCCGGAACGTGTCCAGAGGAGGGCAACCAAAATGGTCAAAGGCCTGGAAACGATGCCTTATGAGGAACGGCTTAGGGAGCTGGGTATGTTTAGCCTGGAGAAGAGAAGGTTAAGGGGTGATATGATAGCCATGTTCAAATATATAAAAGGATGTCATATAGAGGAGGGAGAAAGGTTGTTTTCTGCTGCTCCAGAGAAGCGGACACGGAGCAATGGATTCAAACTACAAGAAAGAAATTCCACCTAAACATTAGGAAGAACTTCCTGACAGTAAGAGCTGTTCGACAGTGGAATTTGCTGCCAAGGAGTGTGGTGGAGTCTCCTTCTTTGGAGGTCTTTAAGCAGAGGCTTGACAGCCACCTGTCAGGAATGCTTTGATGGTGTTTCCTGCTTGGCAGGGGGTTGGACTGGATGGCCCTTGTGGTCTCTTCCAACTCTATGATTCTATGATTCTATGAGCTCAGTTAAGTTCTGCTTCTCAAGCCGCATCCCAAGCAAGGTGCAGAAGTCTCTTCTTCCTGGGGGATGTAATGGTAGGTCTTGGGTTTTCTAGTGAAAAAGAAAATTAAGGAGGCACCCAGAACCCTGAAGACAGCCCACACCTGCTTTTAATTTACTTATTTCATGCATTTTATAATTCACTTGGTTGTATTAAAAAAAACACTCAAAGCAGTTCACAAAAAAGGTAACGCAATAACATTATCTTCCAACTCTAGGATTCTAGGATTCAGTCACAAACGCTCAACAAGATTGTGGAGCGGAATTGGTGAGGGGGTGTGGCTTGGGAGAGGGGGTGTGGTCCGGGGAGAGTCCCAAGGGCCAGAACGAAATGCCCTGAGGGCCGCATTTCTCCAGATGATTATACCAGTAGTCTTTTAGCCTCCCCCAGTTCTCCTGTTTGCCCTCTGTCGGCACGAAGCGCAGATCTTGTATCCATCTATTTCTGCATATTCCCCCCCCCGCCGCCATCAACCCCAAGGCTCCTTCGGTGTATCAACATTTGCGCGGAAAGAGTGACAAAGTTGGTAGCCTTGGTTGCAGCCGACTTTCCCATGAGCCCCAGTGTGGCTAAAATGAGTATTAAAAATGGTGGCATTTCATGTATATATCTACGAGGGAGCCGCGCGCCTTTACCCGTAAGTGCAATTTTATTTCCTGGCGAGGGTATAAAGTGCTTTTCCCTTCATAATTTTTGATGTAAAGGCTAAATTGGGCCTGAGAAGGGGGACAATGGAACTGTAAACCTCATTAGTATTCCGCCACCGTCAGCCGACCAACGGCGGTTATGTATTTTTGCAAGTATGCATCTAATTTATTGTGGAGAACACAATTTACATGGGTAGTCGAAGCCTGTTTTATGGCCGCACAAATAGATGTCTCAGCTCAAGCATATAATGGCTTGAGCAGCAGGCGCAAATACGTTCTAAATCTTCTAAATGTGCTTTACAAAAATGTAACTGAGGAATATAAAACAGATCAATTCTTGCATGTTATATATTGGTTTTTGATTTACAAATCTAATCTGGGGAAATTTCTTTGGAAATGGGTGGGGGGAATCTTTTGCCTCTTGGCCGTGTGTGTGTGTGTGTGTGTGTGTGTGTGTGTGTGTAAATGCCAGATCACCTTTTGGCAAGATTTAACCTGAGCAGAGGTCAAAGCGTCTTCCATGCAAAATAGCTTGGGACCTGATAGCAGAATGTGAGGGAAGAGGACCTCAGAACATCAATACCTCACTCTGAGCTCCTTGGAAGACAGGTGGGATATAAATGGAGTCATAGTTATTCTCCTCCTCCTCCTGCTCCTTCCTGCCCTGCTGGATCAGACCAATGGCCAGCATCCTGTTCTCACACTGGCCAACCGCCACAACCACCATCATCATCATCCTTTTATTAGACCGTCCGTCAAAAGAATACACTTGTACAGAATTAAAAGCATCTGAGAGAACTTTAAAAAAGGGAAACATAATCCACAATAGAATGGAACGAAACAGATAGCCCCATATCGATACAATCAATTAAAATCTTGCAACGCTTAGAAGCTAAAAAAAGAAATTTAGCCACCAGGGAGGCTGTATTTCTAGTAATATTATTCAGTAAATATAAAACCTGTCTTTCTCTGGGTAGAAAGCTAGATTGACGTAAAAGTGGAGTTATAAGGTTTTGCCTAAGTTCTGCATAGAGAGGACAAGACAGAAGGATATGTTCGGTAGACTCAACCACACCCATAGTACAGTGACAGGTTCTCTGGGCGTATGGAACTCCCTTGTACCTTCCCCACAATACCGCGAAATCAAGGGCGTTTAGTCTAGCCGCTGTAAGAAGTCTGCGGCATTCCACATAGTGGATTTCCGCGAGATAGGGGGCTGGTGTCATTTGATATATCTGGTCCCCTAGGAACATCCCTGGTTTCACTTGAGCTATGTCCTCTTGTCTGGCCAACCGAATGCCCCCAGGGAAGACCTCAAGAAGGACTTAAGCACAACAGTCACAACTCTTTCCGCCAGAGGCATGCAGCCTCTGACAGTGGAGGGAGAACGTAGCCATGATAGCTGGTAGCCACCAATAGCTTCACCCTGTCCCGCGGATTTGGCTAATCCTCTTTTGAAGCTACCCAAGATGGTGGCTATCACTAGACCTAAACAGCCCTGGCCCAGTATACCTGAAGGAGCGTCTCCACCCCCATCGTTCAGCCCGGACACTGAAGTCCAGCTCCAAGGGCCTTGTGGAGGTTCCCTCACTGCGAGAAGTGAGGTTACAAGGAACCAGGCATAGGGCCTTCTCAGTAGTGGCGCCCAGCCTGTGGAACGCCCTCCCATCAGATGTCAAGGAAATAGACAACTATCTGACTTTTAGAAGACATCTGAAGGCAGCCCTGTTTAGGGAAGTGTTTAATGTTTATTGTGTTTTTAATGTTCTGTTGGGAGCTGCCCAGAGTGGCTGGTGAAACCCAGTCAGATGGGCGGGTTAAAAACAACCAACAACAAACAACAACAACAACAACAACTATTATTATTACCTCTTGTGGGAGAGAATTCCATCATTTTAACCATGCACTGTGTGAAGAGGTACTTTCTTTTTGCCTTCTCCCAGATCTTCCAACATTATAGAATCATAGAATTGTAGAGTTGGGACCCCACAAGGAATCTCAATGCAGGAATCTTCAGCTTTATTGGATTTCCCCGGGTTTAAAGTATTCAGAGAGGAAGGAAAACTTATGCGGCCTAGGACCCTTGTACCTAAGGGACCGCCTCTCCTGGTATGCCCCGTGTAGGACCTTAAGGTCCTCAAATAATAACATTTTGGAGGTCCCGAGCCACAAGGATGCTAGGCTGGCCTCAACTAGGGCCAGGGCCTTCTCAGTACTGGCCCCGACTTGGTGGAACGGTCTGTCACAAGAGACCAGGGCCCTGCGGGATTTGGCAGCTTTCCGCAGGGCCTGCAAGACGGAGCTGTTCCGCCTGGCCTTTGGGTTGGTTTTAGTTTAACCCTGATGTTTTATTCCTTTATGGTTTGATTGGTGGGCTACTTAAAAATGAGGCTGCATTTTAAATTTTAAATTGTATTTTAACTTGCATTTTAATTGATTGTTTTGTATGTTCTGTTGTGATTTTATTGGTGTTAGCCGCTCTGAGCCCGGTCTTGGCTGGGAAGGGCGGGGTATAAATAAAATTTTATATTATTATTATTATTATTATTATTATTATTATTATCCTGATCCACCTTCTTCACACCATGCATCTTTTTATATATACAATTCTACCCTGATTGCCTTTACTTCCCCACAACTGCCAGCCTTCTCTGTCTGACCCTCTGGGCTCTCTGTAGGCCACACCCCCTGCCTCCAGGCCACACCTCTCACCACCCCAGATCCACACCCTCCTTGGGTACCTTTGCCCATATTGAACGTGTCCTTGGACTCTGATAATGCCTCCTACTTGTCTGGATGGAGCAGCGTCTCTCAAACTTGGGTCTCCAGCTGTTTTAGGACCACAGCTCCCATCATCGCTAGCTAGCAGGGACGATGGGAATGGTAGTCCAAAAACCCAGGTTTGGGAAACCTTGGTCTAAGGAATAGCCTGCTGTACAAAGGTAAAATTCACACCCATTGCTCTATTGCTTTTGCCCCGGCCCCACCCACCCGGACATGTCGTCCTTAGGAGGTTGCCCAGAAGGGAACGCAGCCACCAGCAGAAGACGTTCCCTCACCCCTAGCCTAGGACCTGAAGGTATTCCTTTGAGAAGGTGGCCACCTGCAGTTCAGAGTTTTGCCACACTGGGGAGCTGCACACAGATCCAGCTGCATCTGGCTGTATGGTTGAAAGTCACTCTGCACGCCCTTAGAGGTACTTTTCTTCATTGTATAACAGGGATTGTAAACCCTTCTGGGTGTTGCCGGGCTCCAACCCCCATTGACAGCTGCTAGCATAGCCAATGCTTAGGAATGATGGCAGTCAGAATCCAGCAACACACACACACACACACACACACACACTGCTTTCCTGGATTAACTATGAGTTGTCATGTTTCAATCAGAGTGCATTTGTATTTGAATGAAAACAATTATTCGGAAATAAAAGTGTGTGTGTGTGTGTGTGTGTGTGTGTGTGTGTTGTTGTTGTTGTTGTTGTTGTTGTTGTTGTTGTTGTTGTTGTTTTGCATGACGCAGACTCAGATCCTACAATTCACACCTGCCGCCTCTGCCTCCAATGTTGGGAGGCAGTAATTGCTTCTGAGTACCAGTTGCTGAAGGGACCCAGGTGGCGCTGTGGGTTAAACCACAGATCCTAGGGCTTGCTGATCAGAAGGTCGGCAGTTCGAATCCCTGCGACGGGGTGAGCTCCTGTTGCTCGGTCCCAGCTCCTGCCCACCTAGCAGTTCGAAAGCATGTTAAAGTGCAAGTAGATAAATAGGAACCGCTCTGGCAGGAAGGTAAACGGCGTTTCCGTGCGCTGCTCTGGTTCGCCAGAAGCGGCTTAGTCCTGCTGGCCACATGACCTGTACGCTGGCTCTTGGCCAATAAAGCGAGATGAGCGCCGCAACCCCAGAGTCGGACACGACTGGACCTAATGGTCAGGGGTCCCTTTACCTTTACCTACCAGTTGCTGGAAACTGCAGAATAGGAGGGTGCTGTTGTGCTCAGATCCTGCTCAGGGGCTTCCCTTGGGCCTCTTGGCTAGAGGGGCCACTTGGTCTGATCCAGTAGACTTCTCTTATGTTCTCTTTCATAATTGATTGAGTTCTCTCTCTCTCTCTCTCTCTCTCTCTCTCTCTCTCTCTCTCTCCAAAAGGTGCATTTCAAAAAGGTGCAAATGTGAATATCTCTTCCAAAAGTATACAGGTCATTTGCTTAAAGCATTAAAACAATAAAAGCAATTTAAAAAAAACCTGGTTAGCAACTATGAACTGGGGAGCATTAAAAACGACAAGGATAAAAAGTCATCCTGCTCACTAATTCATAGGGCCTTCTTGGTGGTGGCTCTCTGTTTGCAGAATGCCCTCCCAGACTCAAGAGGCACATCTGCCTCCCTCATTATCAACATCCAGGGGGGATTTTTAAAACATCCCTGTTTTAAAGATACAGGCTGAAAGATAGAGTTGCTTACAACCTTTAAATTATTTGTTGTGAGGGTATATGGCTGTTTTAAAGTGTTTTTAGATGTTCTTAAGAGACACACATACACACACATATATTTCTGGGTTTCTTTGGGAGTGAGGGTGGGACAGACATTTGATAAATAACTAAATAAATGGAAATAAATCAAATTCTGCTCCTAAGACAGGTGTGGGGGGTCTTTGGCCCTCCAGGTGTTGCCAGACTACAGCTTCTGTCATTCCAGCCCATTGGCAATGCTTTCTGGGGCTGATGGGAGTTGTAGTTCAGCAATTTCTGGAGGTGTGAAAGCTTCCTCCCACGCACCCATCCTGAGGGCTGGCCCCTTAGCAAATATGTTGCCTAAGTGTCGCAACTGTATGATAACCTACTCAGTGATGCTTTTAAAACAGTCTTATGCTGCAATCCTATATTCTCAGGGGTAATTCCCAATGAATGCAATGGGGTTTATTCCTGAATAGATGCTGTTACATAGGCAAGTTGGAAAAGAGGTGCTAAGGGAACACCTAGCAGACTGGAGACGAGCAATTGTTGACCAGAGTCAGACCTACTTTGTTGTTGTTCAGTCGTTCAGTCGTGTCCGACTCTTCATGACCCCATGGACCAGAGCACGCCAGGCACGCCTATCCTTCACTGCCTCCTGCAGTTTGGCCAAACTCATGTTAGTAGCTTCGAGAACACTGTCCAACCATCTCATCCTCTGCCGTCCCCTTCTCCTTGTGCCCTCAACCTTTCCCAACATCAGGGTCTTTTCTAGGGAGTCTTCTCTTCTCATGAGGTGGCCAAAGTCTTGGAGCCTCAGCTTCAGGATCTGTCCTTCCAGTGAGCACTCAGGGCTGATTTCTGTAAGAATGGAGAGGTTTGATCTTCTTGCAGTCCTTGGGACTCTCAAGAGTCTCCTCCAGCACCATAATTCATCCATGAAGGGGCAGACCTACTTAGCTTTAGCAAAACACTGGTTTAGCAAAACACTGGTTTCATGTGCCTCCGCACCACAACATCAGTGCAAAGATGCTCCAGCTAGTTACAAGCACATATTAGAAACAGCAGGTTACAAAGCGACACCACAAGGAGTGATACCGGTGTCGTAATATAATATGCCTGCTACTCAAAAACTGCGGTCAGCAGGCAAATTCTGTTACTGTATTAATGTCCC
This sequence comes from Darevskia mixta, assembly GCA_034641385.1. Taxonomy (NCBI): domain Eukaryota; kingdom Metazoa; phylum Chordata; class Lepidosauria; order Squamata; family Lacertidae; genus Darevskia; species Darevskia mixta. The sequence goes on from JAWWNH010000095.1 coordinate 2,879,217, forward strand.
AAAATGTTTTGTTTTCTGTGTAATTGGAATGATCTGCTACATCGTATTCATTTGGAATAAATTTATTTATTTATTTATGTGGAACGCCCTCCCATCAGAGGTTAAAGGGATCAACAACTACATGACATTTAGAAAACACCTGAAGGCAGCCCTGTTCAGGGAAGTTTTTAATCTGTGATGTGTTAATGTATTTTAATGTTTGCTGGAAGCCGCCCAGAGTGGCTGGGGAGACCCAGCCAGATGGGCGGGGTACAAATAATAAATTATTATTATTATTATTATTATTATTATTATTATTATTATTATTATTATTTCATATTACCTTAGATGCTGCTTGATTAGCGGATGCTGGGATGGCTCAGTTGGTGAAGCTCTTAGGTGGCTCAGGGTTCGAGACCCAAAGTGGGCAAAAGGGGGTTGGACTAGATGATGATTGTGGTCCCTTCCAACTCTACAATTCTGTGATGCTATGAGCGTAAAAAAACCAACAACACCTCAATGTGTTTTACAAAAAGAATCATATGCCCAAATGGCATTAAGCTCTGGGCACAAATGTGCGCTCTGGTGATTTTCCAAAATGCAGAAGAAAGGGGAGGGTGAAGGAATCCACATCTCCTCATCTTGTGCTCTCCTAATGAACCAATGTTGTAATGTCATCATGATGGGGAGTTCTTCTCAGTCATGAACGCGGCCAAGTGTCATTTGCATGTTGCCCGGACTCCTCTGGCTCTGGAGTGGTGGCGCCCAGGGGTGTCAAATTAAATTCTAAAAATATATAAAGGTAAAGGGACCCCTGACCATTAGGTCCAGTCGTGTCCGACTCTGGGGTTGCGGCGCTCATCTCGCTTTATTGGCCGAGGGAGCCGGCGTACAACTTCCGGGTCATGTGGCCAGCATGACTAAGCCGCTTCTGGCGAACCAGAGCAGCGCACGGAAATGCCGTTTACCTTCCCGCCGGAGCGGTACCTATTTATCTACTTGCACTTTGACCTGCTTTCGAACTGCTAGGTTAGCAGGAGCTGGGACCGAGCAACGGGAGCTCACCCCATCGCGGGGATTCGAACCGCCGACCTTCTGATCAGCAAGCCCTAGGCTCTGTGGTTTAACCCACAGCGCCACCTGGGTCCCTAATATATATATATATATATATATAGGGGGAGGAAAAAAATGGAAGTGGATTATTCCATCCACCAAAATATTAGGATTTGGGTTAGCACCGACTCACAGATTTAGGACTGTGTCCCTCCTTTCCCCCTGTCAGCACAGGGAGGTGAGGTTAGCAGATGGAATTAAGAACATAAGAAGCGCTTGGCTGGATCAGGCCAATGGCCCATCTAGTCAAAGAACCATAGAATTGTAGAGTTGGAAGGGACCCCGAGGATCATCTAGGCCACCCCCTGCAATGCAGGAATCTTTTGCCCAATGTGGAACTCGAACCCACGACCTTGTCTCATGCTCTACTGGCTGAGCTTCTGGTTCTCACCATGGCCAAGCCAGCAGGGTTAGAGTATCAAACTAGGATGTGGGAGTAAAGGTAAAGGGACCCCTGACCATTAGGTCCAGTTGCGGATGACTCTGGGGTTGCGCGCTCATCTCGCTTTATTGGCCAAGGGAGCCGGCGTACAGCTTCCGGGTCATGTGGCCAGCAGGACTATGCCGCTTCTGGCGAACCAGAGCAGCGCAGGGAAACGCCGTTTACCTTCCCGCCGGAGCGGTACCTATTTATCTACTTGCACTTTGACGTGCTTTCGAACTGCTAGGTGGGCAGGAGCAGGGACAAAGCAACAGGAGCTCACTCCGTTGCGGGGATTGGAACCGCCGACCTTCTGATCGGCAAGCCCTAGGCTCTGTGGTTTAACCCACAGCGCCACCCACCAGGGTTCAAATCCCCACTCAGCTGTGAAGCTCACTGGGTGACCCTGGGCCAACAACTCTCCCTCTCAGCTGGACCTACCTCTCAGGGTTGTTGTGGTGATTTTAAGGAGTGTAAGAAGGCTGATCGCCGAAGAATTGATGCTTTTGAATTCTGGTGCTGGAGGAGACTCTTGAGAGTCCCATGGACTGCAAGAAGATCAAACCTATCCATTCTTAAAGAAATCAGCCCTGCATGCTCACTAGAAGGACAGATCCTGAAGTTGAGGCTCCAGTACTTTGGCCACCTCATGAGAAGAGAAGACTCCCTAGAAAAGACCCTGATGTTGGGAAAGATTGAGGGCACAAGGAGAAGGGGACGACAGAAGATGAGATGGTTGGACAGTGTTCTCGAAGCTACTAACATGAGTTTGGCCAAACTGCGAGAGGCAGTGAAGGATAGGCGTGCCTGGCGTGCTCTGGTCCATGGGGTCACGAAGAGTCGGACACGACTGAACGACTGAACAACAACAAAAATGTGTGTGTGGTGGAGACGGAGAGAACCTTGAGTTCCTCGTATAAAAAGCTGAGGATATAACTTGCAATAAACAAAACAAACACAGAAAGTCTCCAAGCAGAGCCTGGGTTCAACATCTCTCTCTCTCTCTCTCTCTCTCTCTCCTTGCGATTCCTGCAATTAGAATTCAGAGCATAGTCCTCATGGCCAGCAGCCATTGATAGCCACTTGTCCTCAGAGAATTGAATCGGCCACGTTTGTCAACCGGTTACAGATTCCTTGCAGATGGCAAACCGGGTGTCTCTGCAGTGTGTGTTGTTGAGCAACAGCAGCAGCGGCGATCTCCAGAGTGGGTCCTTTCGCTCGCTGAGTGCCCATTGTCAGCGAGCATAATCTCAGCTGGGAAGAGGGCTCTGAGTGGCTGGGGCTCCACCGCCACAAATGCGAAAGGGCCCTTTTAATGAGACAGCCTGTTCAGAAGTGGGACTCTCGTCCTGCGTTGGGACTCTTTTTCCTTTCTGTTTTGCCAGCGGAAGAAACAACATTGAATCCATTAGCTCGCCAGTCCCCTCCTCTTCAGATAATTCCCGGCTGCGTTCTTCCCTTTGAATTACCCACGCTGATCATGGGCTTAACTTCAGCCAGGGAAAGGCTCCTATCCTGCAGTCTGGTGCAACAGCTTGGAGTCCTGCTTACCAGGAAAATGGCACAAACCTCACCAAGGTCTCGTTGGAAGCACAGCTTACTGAAGTCAGTGGGGCTGACTCCCAAGTCATTGGGTTTAGGGTTGCATCCAGTGCTTTCCCCCCCCAGCTGGAACTCACAAGAGCTCAGCTCCGGCCCCTCTCAGGTGGGCGCCATTGCTATTCCAAGAGAACAAGGGAGAAGTTCATGGTGAACTCCAGCACCTCTTTTTCTAGACAAATAGCATTGATTGCATCCTGCCTCTTTTGAAGGAAGCCAGGACTGAACTAGGGATGGGTGAAGCCTGCTTGGCACTTGGGGCATCTGGTTGGCCACTGTGAGAACAGGATGCTGGACTAGATGGGCCATTGTGGGAAGGGAAAGGAGAATGTGAGCCGCTTTGAGACTCCTTTGGGTAGTGATAAAGCGGGATATCAAATCCAAACTCCTCCTCTTCTTCTTCTTCTTCTTCTTCTTCTTCTTCTTCTTCTTCTTCTTCTTCTTCTTCTTCCTTAGCTGTGATTCATGCATGGCTTGGAGTTGGACCAGATGAACCTTTAGGTTTCTTCCTAAAACGCTTGTTGTTGTTCCGTCGTTCAGTCGTGTCCGACTCTTCATGACCCCATGGACCAGAGCACGCCAGGCACGCCTATCCTTCACTGCCTCTCGCAGTTTGGCCAAACTCATGTTAGTAGCTTCGAGAACACTGTCCAACCATCTCATCCTCTGTCGTCCCCTTCTCCTTGTGCCCTCCATCTTTCCCAACATCAGGGTCTTTTCTAGGGAGTCTTCTCTTCTCATGAGGTGGCCAAAGTACTGGAGCCTCAACTTCAGGATCTGTCCTTCTAGTGAGCACTCAGGGCTGATTTCTTTAAGAATGGATATGTTTGATCTTCTTGCAGTCCATGGGACTCTCAAGAGTCTCCTCCAGCACCATAATTCAAAAGCATCAATTCTTCGGCGATCAGCCTTCTTTATGGTCCAGCTCTCACTTCCGTACATTACTGCTGGGAAAACCATAGCTTTAACTATACGGACCTTTGTTGGCAAGGTGATGCCTAAAACGCTACAATTCCATAATTCTACAATTCTCTTTAAACCTACGATAATCTTGCTTTCACTATCATTGGTGACTCAACCCTCCCTTCCTCCAAAAATTATATTTTTGCATAAATTAACTCTTCTATTAGCAAGAAACCAGGCTTATGGAAAATGCAAAAAAAGAGAAGAAGACCTTATTATATATTTTTATTCCAGATTTTTTTTTAAGGCTAGCAAAAAAAAAGAGGGGGGGGGGAATCCAATTCCTGTCATTGTCTTTCCTTATTGTCGGCATTAACCTTCCCCATGGTTACTTGTTCTCTGTAATATTACACTTGTCTTACTGCCACACATGAATACCCGAGCCAATTTTGTCATGCAAATGAATTCAGTTGGATTGTAAATTGCGTGAAGGAGCACCAGTTTATCAAGAACCCTCCTGCATGCCAGACCCAGCTGATTCCCCCTATTCACACGGAGGGCGCAAGGGGGTTTCTCCTCCTCCTCCTCCTCCTTCCCGCTGAATCTGAAAGCCCATTCCACAAAAGATTATTGAAAAATACAAAAACCACACACGCACATATTCTCTTATTTGTGGAGAACTTTTAGCCATGCCTATATTTGTCCATTCAACCAACCGCCATTGTGGATTACATACCCTCCGACGTTTCTCTGATGAAACAAAGGATGGCCTAAGACCAGTGATGGCTAACCTTGACACTCCAGATGTTTTGGAACTACAACTCCCATCATCCCTAGCTAACAGGACCAGTGGTCAGGGATGATGGGAGTTGTAGTCCCAAAACATCTGGAGTGTCAAGGTTAGCCATCACTGGCCTAAGAAAAACCAGGACATTCCAGAAACAAATCAGAAACTGGGACGGCTTCTGTATATCTGGGATTGTCACTGGAAAGTTTTAGTCCGAGTAAATCCGCTGAAATCAACAGACCTTATTTAGTCATGTCTATGGATTTTGATGGTTTACTTGAATGTGTATTTGGAGGTGGGTGCATTTTATGTTATGCAATGTGTGTGCACGGAATATGCACAATTTTGGGTGCCCTTCTATTGGAAGTCAAAGGAAGTCAGGGCTGCTTGGGGCAGGCATTTGCCCTATTCTGACAAGGGAGTGGCAACAGCTACCAGATAGTGAGACTCAATTGGCATACCTTCCAAATTTTTCTGAAGCAAAACTGGGGGGTTCTCCCAGGCGAGTCACGTGACCTGCACCTTGCTCTCGCCCTGAAAAAAAAAGGAACTGGAAAAGTGAGGTCTCACACAGTGCCCCAAAATTGCGAGAAATCGCAGGGGGCCCCCTCCCAAAACAGTTTTTTTTTCAGGGCCAGTGCACAAAAATGGCCACTGAGATCTCATGAGAAAAAACGGGATGCCCCATTTTTTCCCCTGGGGCACCTGGAAGCTATGAACAGGCAGCTTTGCAGGGCTGTTGTGCTGCCGTTGGGCAAGGACAGGGCTGTCATAGGCTCTGCCATCCTCTCGCGAAAGGGTTCCTACACATACAGACAGTGAAAGTTGTATATCTTTCGTGAACCAGGTTCATATTTTACTGGGGAGGGGTTGACGTGGTTTATAATATGAGTAGGAGTTTTGAATTAAGGACAGTGGTGGTATAACAATTAAGCAACTCCAGTTCAGAAATCCACTAGCATTGCAAGGTGAGAGGTTGTGTTTCCTTCCTGCCCTCAACTCCAGCTCCAGATCTGAGGTCCCCTTTGGAATTTTTCCAAAATACCCACCGACAGAAACTATCTGCATTTAATGTAGCCTTGCATTTACTATGCATCTATGCTTAAGCAGAGATAGAGATACATACAATTAAAAAGCACACACACACACACACACACACACCCCTCTCTCAAGGTGACATTTATTTCATTGCAAATAAGGTGAAGATTTTTACTAGCCCACAAAAAAAATGTTTACTACCTCATATTTCCTGGGTACCATTAAACACGTTAGATAAATGCTCAGAATTTCAACGGAAACCAATCCATTCCAGAGCTGAAATGAATTTGCTGAATGCCAGTGTTTGATAGTGCCCAAATACTAGGCTATGCCACACCGCACACCATACCCACAAGAAAGTTGTGGGTACTGAGATTTGATCCCCTAGGATAATAATAATAATAATAATAATAATAATAATAATAATTTATTATTTATTTCAAAAAAATTTTTATTGATTTTAACAATTTCAAGCACTTAACAATACCGTTAAATTTTCATCCTTCCCCCCCTCTCACTGAGGGAAGCAAATTTCCATTCCCCTCTCTCACCGGGAAAAACAATAGACATTAGACATTTAACGTAGCTAACATATTAAATATCATTGCTTAGGCCTGGCCCATTTCTGTGGGCCAGGAATTCCTCCTTTCCTCAATTTCATATTTTGGTTGACTTCCTCAAGTCCCCCCTCTGTTGAATTCATTATCTATCCTCTTTATCAGTTTTCCAAATTCATAAACTTCACAATAACATAAAATACCAAAATCATTTTACTTAAGCTAGCTCCTTTTTTCCATACCTCAGCACCTCATTACTTCTGATACTTTCCTCAAGCCTTATCAAATTCCTTTACTCCAACCTACTTTAAAACTCCTAATTTTCTTCTTTTTACACCCTTACCTCCCTCCAGTCTCAAAATTTTTAGCTATTTTTCCCACTACTATCCTCCTAATTTTTTAACATATAATCCTTAATGCCAGAATCCAGATCCAAACATCATCATAATTTATTATTTCTACCCCGCCCATCTGGCTGGGTTTCCCCAGCCACTCTGGGCGGCTTCCAACAGAACATTAAAATGCAGTAACCTATTAAACATTAAAAGCCTCCCTAAACAGGGCTGCCTTCAGATGTCTTCTAAAAGTCTGGTAGTTGTTTTTCTCTTTGACATCTGGTGGGGGGGCGTTCCACAGGGCGGGTGCCACTACCGAGAAGGCCCTCTGCCTGGTTCCCTGTAACTTGGCTTCTTGCAGTGAGGGAACCGCCAGAAGGCCCTCGGCACTGGACCTCAGTGTCCGGGCAGAACGATGGGGGTGGAGACGCTCCTTCAGGTATACTGGACCGAAGCCAAGGATGGGGAACCTCAGGTTAGGTGACCAAGGTGGTCTTGGCTTCTCTGTTTGGCCCTTGAAATGCTCTCCAGGACATATGTTTCCATCAGCCCTGCTTCAAACACACTTTTGGTGTTCTTGCCCAGCTGGAATATGTCCACAGATGCTGATCATGCCTCTTGCTTGCCTCACAGAGGGTAAATAGGGGCTTGTGGATGTGCGTGGAAGCTAGTCTACTGTATAAAGGTGAAAATTTGCATTCGTGGCTCCACCCACATTTGCTTCTGGCCCCTCCCACCACTGGCATGTGACCCTTGGAAGGTTCTAATAACAAACTGATTCAAAAATCTGGAGTACTGAATTTAAGATTGGAGAGGGAGAATGAGAAGCTGAGAGGAACTGAAGTTTCATTTCCTTTCACTTTTAATTCGCATACTGCCTTTTTATATTACTCTACTCAAGGCGGCTTACAGCAACAAAATATACAACAAATAATATAACACACCTTATAATAATAGGATCCAATTTTTAAAAAAATCATAATAAAACAACTTGAAAATTGAACTGCTTATAAAGTAATATCCAGTAATCTCATTAGAATATAATAGTACACAATAAAATTAACTCCCAAAACATCAGCAAATAATAATTAATCAGAAAATCGCTCTTAACGATTACAATAAATAATTACTAAACTATGATAAAGAAAAGTAACTGCATAAAATACCACGATACATACAAAACCATGTAAAATAATCAAATTGAGAAACAAATAAATAATTGACAAATCGATCGTTTCCCCCATCCGTACGTGTTACCTGGCTGTCAGGACTAGGGATGAGTGGATCTGTCCATATCACTTCTCTCTGTGTCTCACTTTTCCAGTCTTAAAATTCCCTTCTCCCCTGCTGCAGCGATTCGCAGATCCCCCCTTTTAAAAAATCCTCACGAAAATTCGTCAACATTTTTGGTGCAAATTTCTCTTAATCAACACGCTTTTGAACGCAGTTCGAACTAACGGTTACATTCCTGAAAGCATTTTATCCTAATGGAATACATTTTGTACCTTATATTCAATAACATATTTATTTCCACGCACACTTTCACCTGCCATATTTCGGTAAGGGAATGTTTCAGTTCCCACGCTCTTCCGGAAAGGACCAATTTGATAAATTTGGCTTCAGATGCAAACTGAATGGATTCTCTCCCCCATCCTTAGTCATGACCCACCAGTGAGGACCAATAATCTGCAGATGTTTATAGAGCTCAAATGAGCTCAACTGGACCAATGTCCAAAGGAGGGGGTCTTTATAGTACCCAAAAATATGATCTGTTTGAGGTGGCAGGATGATTCGTAGCCTAGGGATGATCCAGTCTACCATCTCAGGACATCACCACCTCATTTCAATTTCATTTTGTTGCCCTTGTAGGCCAGATCCAGGAGGGCTTACACAATGTGTTGAGGATCATCTAAAGGGTATAATAAAACCGACATAGATATTATTCATTGTCATCATCCTGCTCTGTATTTCTGATTTTCATGGCTCCCTGTCAATGGCAGTTGCTAGGAATCCCCAGTGGGGAGAGGGTTATTGTGCTCAGATCCTGCTTCCGGGTTTCCCCTGGGGGCATCAGGTTGTGAGAACAGGATGTTGGACTAGATGGGCCACTGGCCTGATCCATCAGGGCTCTTCTGCTGTTCTTAAGAGGGGAAGAGGACAATCAGAGAATTGTAGTGAGGGAAGGGAGTCTGAGGATCATCTAGTCCAGTGATGGCTAACCTTGACACTCCAGATGTTTTGGAACTACAACTCCCATCATCCCTAGCTAACAGGACCAGTGGTCAGGGATGATGGGAGTTGTAGTCCCAAAACATCTGGAGTGTCAAGGTTAGCCATCACTGATCTAGTCCAACTGTCTGCAATGAAAACAAACAATGGCCTGAAACCAAATCAATGAGCAAGTGGACATTCATCACGCACTCTCATAGCAAACACAGTGCCCTTGTTTCAACAGGATCCCAGCCAAAATGTTTTGATTGTGTGGATCAGTGTGATGGCCTGGGATTCAGACTCGGATGCTGAACCTGAGGGATCCCAGCCTGCACAGGATTCCCCGCCTCCAGAACCAGCAGAGCCGGGGCTGGGGCCTGAGTCTGAAGGGGCCTCACCTGTGCTGGATCCTCAGGTGCAGGCATCTGCTGAGTCTGCTCTGGGTCCTGCTGGGATGGAGGACCCATTGCCTGCAGGTGCTCCACTCCCAGCCCCATCAGGGGAAGCTGAGGTTGCCTCTGGGTCCGGTAACCCCCCAGCCTCTCCTGAGCTGCAGAGGCTCAGGGCAGAGAGGCGAAGGGAACTGAGTTCCCGCAGGAGGAGTGCTCGCCTCCAGGCCAGGAGAGGCGAGTCACCAGAGGATCGGGGCTGCCCTCTGCCTCGGGGCAGATAAAAGCCGGCCAGCCCCAGCCTCAAGTTGCTGGAGCAACATTGTTGGTTGCTAGGTCCTGCTAGTTTTCCTGCCTTTGACCTGCCTTGCTTTCCTGCCTGAGCTCCTGAGCTCACCTGATGCCCTGCCCTGCTCCCAGCTTTGGCTACTTTGAACTGTCTCTACCCTGAACCTATGAACCACAGACTGGACTAGGACTTCATCTCTTGGGTAACCCTTGGGACCAGCACAATCAGGTTTAAGGTTTTGAGGGAAGTAACCTCCTGAGGACTTCATAGGCCACAAGCCTCCCCATTGAACCTTGGCAAATATGGGAAGAAGAAGAAGAAGATGAAGAAGATGATGAAGAAGATGATGAAGATGATGAAGAAGAAGATGAAGAAGATGATAATGAAGAAGAAGAAGATGAAGATGATGATGAAAAAGATGAAGATGAAGAAGATGATGATGAAGAAGAAGATGATGAAGAAGAAGAAGAAGATGAAGAAGATGATGATGATGAAGAAGAAGAAGATGAAGAAGAAGATGATGATGATGATGAAGATGAAGAAATTGAATGTCTGTCATGCAAAGGCACCCACCAAGTTTTTAAAATGGGGAAAAATTGTGGCCCTTGTATTCAGAGCATCCATATCCAAAGAGAGAGATGCATTTTTCTGGAGAGGTGATCAGGTGGAGGTTAAGTGAAGGGTGGAAAAGTTTGTGTCGGCTTTTCTTAAAGGGGGGGGGGTGAAAAAAAGAAAGAAATAGACTGTTTATCTTTGTTTCCCTCAACACCCATAAGCATTTCGCTGGGTCATCGCTACCTTTCGTCTGCTCCTCTCCAGAAACATTCCTGTTCCTCGCCGCCGCCACATTTGAAAGGAGGAGGTTCGGCTGTTTTTTTTATTATCGTTTTTTTTTTTTTAAAAAAAAGTGTAACAAAAAGATTAAATTGTTTACGAATGGCGAGCCCCGTCTGCCTGGATGAGCTGCCAGAGACAAAGGCAGGCATTGCAATTCCACAGTGTACCCGGCGCATTTGTCCCCTAGCTCTGCCACTAATTCTTTTATCTGGCCTTAACACTCAAGGCATTATGTGCCTCCATATTAAAAAAAAAGAAGAAGAAAGAAAGAAAGAAAAAGGGGGGCAGAGAGAGAGAGAGAGCGCTTCTGACTGAAGCAGGCAAAATTACTGTTCTCTTCGCTGTACCTCTGATAACAATCTCTTGAATACTGATTAGTTTTGTCTCTCCCCCCCTTGCTTTAACACTCTCTCTACACCCCCTCTTTGCACTGCAAAGCAACCAACACACGTTGGTCTTTAACCCTTTATCTTTAGCGAACAGAAAGACACGGGAAACATCTTACTCAGTCGGAGGAAAGCGGGGGGGGGGGGAGAGAGAGGTTTGAGCACGGGAGGGAGGGGGGAGAAACAGCATACAGAAGAATTACTGTTATCTCCTAAGCAGAAGAGGAACAGCAGCGATAAGGGAAGCCAGAAGAATTAAAAGGAACACAACATCGCGGCTGTAAATTCGCGTGCGTAGCTGCCTTCTATTTGTCTGTCACCGGGGCCCATAATTTTCCGAGGTTGTTTTGATAGACTTATTGTGAAGACTGCATGGGAAAGTCATCAGCATTTGTTGCCTCTGAGCGTTATTGTCGGGACGAGCCGCATGGTTATAGACTGGAGGAAGATAATGGTTGGAGTATAAAAGAGATAAAGTCCGGAGCTCTTCTCATTAAGGACTATCTCCACCTCTGCAGACTCCACAGTATTGAATGACTAGCGGTGATGGACTGGGCATAAATTATAGCGCGTGGGCTGGAGGGTTGGGGAGGGGGAGGAACCCAGCCCCCAAAAGGCGGCATCATTATTGGGGGTGACGTGTGGGGAGGGAGAGGAGGAGAAGTTACAATGGCGTGCCACCATCTCTAGACCCATTTCCTCTCAAGGTAGACGATAAATATTAAGAGGACGCATTTTGGCATGGCTGGTGTTGGCTTCCCATTGGTCGTTCCATGGGTTGTACGTACGTTGACAATTGGGCGAGTCCTGGGCGAGTCCCGCTCAGGTTTTCGTCTTATGCAAAGTTTGATGGCTTAAAAGACATGCGCATTTCTTTCCCTGCAGCCAAATCTGAGCTGACCAAAGAATCATAGCTGTCAGCCCTCCCTTTTTTTGCGGGAAACTCCCTTATTCCAATGCCGTTCCCCGCTGCTATCCCGGATTGTTGATATCCCTTAAATTTCCCGGATTTCAAAGGAAGCAGCTCCTCTCCCTCCCTGCCGGCCAGGGAGGCTCCTCAGCTGCGTTGCTCGGCTGCCAATAAGGAGTCTGAGACCGACTGGGGGCGGAGCTTGCATGCCTTGTGCAGCCAGACCCTCACGCCCAACCAGACAGACAGCCTGTCTGCCGCCTACGCGCTCGCTCTTTCGCTCACCCGTTCGCGCGCAGCCTCTGGAGCGCAGGGTGGCGAGGCTACTTGGTGCCATTGCACCGCCCTTGTGGCATCCCTTATTTCAAATCCGAAAATTTGAAAAAATCCCTTATTTTCAAATCCAAAATTTGACAGCTATGCAAAGAATGAGCCGGTGGATATTTGTCACTCTGTGTTGCACCAACGTGTCGATGGGATTGGGAGTCAAAACAGGGACAGAAACGCTTTGCAACAACTTGTGAAAATCATTTGCGTGTGTGAGCCAGAAAGCTGCTGCCAAATTCAAGGGAAGGGAAAGGGGGGAAGAAAAGAAGCACGTGATAAAAACCAATGTAATATTCCCGGGAGCCTTCCTGACTGATTCAGACATGTGTGCGATTTTTTGCATCGTCTGAATGCTAGGTGCTTGGGCAGCCAAGTGGGTCAAACAGCTCCATAGGGAACCACAGAGGTGATCTGACATACAGATCACCTGGCATGCAGAAGCCATCGGTCAGCACCGGTGGTGTAGCATGGGGGGCCCACAGGGGTGGCTGCCCCAGATGCAAAATGGTTAGGGGTGCAAAATTTCAACACGTGTTGCTCCGTTGAAAACGGCTTCTCCATATGCACCAGGAAGTGACCACTCCAGACAACGGAACGACTCTTCTTTTCTTATCTCTGCGGCTGCAAACTCCTAGGGGACATGGACACTGTTAGGCAGTTGAATGTGCATGTGTGCTCTGCTTCCCGTTCTCCATGCAGCCCTGGGCACTGGAAACCCACGCTATGCCACTGGTTAGTTCTGTATTTAGCTGGGGATTCTGCACCACAGGGGTTGGACTAGATGGTGCTTGATTGGTGTTCCTTCCAGCTCTACGGTTCTACTGTTCTATTTGTTGAGGGATCAACACACACAAGTAAATCAACCATAAACTGCAATGGTGTATTCCGATTGGCAGTCTAAATGAATGGGTGAACGAACTATATTGGGATGTTAGTACTATAGAAGGTGGCAGGAGTAGAATGAGCACAAGCTTTAGTCTTGAACTCTGAAAACATTAGCACTGGGGATGTCACATACCTGATGACTAAATGTGGCCCTCACATACTCCCTGTGTGGCCCTCAGGGCTCTCCCCAGATCATCATTCCTCTCTCTGCTGTGCTTGCTTCCCTCCTTGACTGTGTCTTCCTCACTAGAAATGTGTTCTCTTGCTTGCCTGAATGGGGAGTCGAGTAGGGTGTGTGTGTGTGTGTGTGTGTGTGTGCAGAATGAACTGACTTTACAAAGCCAAAAATTGTTGCTCTGCCTGCTTTCGTCTCGCCATGCTCACCAGCAGGTTACCCAGATGAGAATATGGCCCTCGGTCTGGAAAAGGTTTCCCACGCATCCCCTGTAAAGTAGGCCAGTGCTATTGCACCCTTTCTACAGGTGGGAAGACTGAGACTGCTGCCTTGCCTGAGGCCACCTATGGTGCGCAGCCGTGGCGTCAGCATGCTTAGCAAGATTAAAAAAACCTCTGTGTTGCAATCTTCAAACAGAAACCAAAAACGAGCAACATGACGGCCAATGAAAGTAATATATATATAACTCAACATACAATTAAAGTTTTCAAGGAGCAGTGGTCATATGAATATGTAACCACTGCTCATATGGCCACTGCTCCTTGAAAACTTTAATTGTATGTTGAGTTATATGCTGAAGAAGACGTACACGAAACAGTGTCAATACCGGATCACTGTCCGTTGTCTTTCTGTTATTATACAAGAAAAGATATATATTTGTTGTTCAGTCGTTCAGTCGTGTCCAACCAACTCCTCGTGACACCATGGACCAGAGCTCGCCAGGCACGCCTATCCTTCACTGCCTCTTGCAGTTTGGCCAAACTCATGTTAGTAGCTTCAAGAACACTGTCCAACCATCTCATCCTCTGTCGTCCCCTTCTCCTTGTGCCCTCCATCTTTCCCAACATCAGGGTCTTTTCCAGGGAGTCATCTCTTCTCATGAGGTGGCCAAAGTACTGGAGCCTCAACTTCAGGATCTGTCCTTCTAATGAGCACTCAGGGCTGATTTCTTTAAGAATGGATAGGTTTGATCTTGCAGTCCATGGGACTCTCAAGAGACTCCTCCAGCACCATAATTCAAAAGCATCAATTATTCGGCGATCAGGCTTCTTTATGGTATATATATATTACTTTCATTGGCCGTCGTGTTGCTCATTTTTTGTTTCTGTGGCATCAGCATGAGGCAACCTGGGACAGCTGCCGAAGCCCTGAGATCTCGACACACCTTTCCCTCCACCCTAAACTGTGTGAATCCGGGCTGCCACTTGAATTTCCCACAATGCTCTTGAGGGGTGCAACGTTGAGGTGATTTAAAGCGTGCCTCCCAGTTCCCAGCCTTGATGGCAGCACAGCTTGCAGCCAGATAAACCTACTGGGCCCCACTGAGTTAGAAAGGACCCCTCAGAGGGCTCGTGGATAAATGCCCCTTCGGACGGGGAAGCAGCCCTTTATGAGGCAGAGGTGATGTTTAGACTAGGCACTTTCTGGTTTCGAGTCCTGCCTCTCTCCCACACTGCTGTGCCATTTCTCGAATGAAGAGCTCCCTTAAAGCAGCCGCCCTGGAGGGAGGGCAGGGACGCTGGTGTATTAAAAATAAAATAAAATTAAAAATAAAGCAGAACAAAGGTCACGGTGGAGATGCGATGTCAGATCGACACACTTCTATGGAGCCATGTTGTTCTGAAATAAGAGATATCCATTATAATCTGCCCTTGGGGACAAAAGCCCGTCTTATCAGCATAAGCCAGATGGCTATGTTTTTTCTTTTCTTTTCTTTCTTTTTTTTGGTCATGGCTTCCCACAGGGAGCCTCTGACGCCCTGAGAACGCTTAAGGGAGGGCGGCTCGGCGGCCATTTTGTGCGCTCGGTAACAAACAGCCCCCTGGACAAAGAAGGGCCTCTTCGGGTTCCTTGGAGTCCATGCCGGCTGCCCAAAGTGAGCACATGCCATTGATCCATTGGGCGGACGATCTTACGGAAGCGAGGTGACTCCGACTTCTCCTCTTGGAAGATTCCGCCATCATCTTACAGTTAAAGAAGGCCAAAGGGAGCCAGTGTGGTGTAGTGGTTAAAAGCGGTAGACTCGTAATCTGGTGAACCGGGTTCGCGTCTCCGCTCCTCCACATGCAGCTGCTGGGTGACCTTGGGCTAGTCCCACTTCTCTGAAGTCTCTCAGCCCCACTCACCCCACAGAGGGTTTGTTGTGGGGGAGAAAGGGAAAGGAGAATGTGAGCCGCTTGGAGACTCCTTCGGGTAGGGATAAAGCGGGATATCAAATCCAAACTCTTCTTACTTATCTTGCCTCCCCAGTCCCTGTTATAATAATTAATAATAATTTATTATTTGTACCCCGCCCATCTGGCTGGGTCTCCCGAGCCACTCTGGGAGGCTTCCAGCAAACATTAAAAAAACAATACCGTAACATGTTACAGATTAAAAACTTGTTACTGGATAGAGTGTCGGCCTAGGATGCAAGAGGCCAGGATTCGAATCCCCAGTCAGCCATTCAGCTCACTGGAGCAGCCTTGGGCTCAGTCGCTGCCTCTCTGGCCTAGCCTATAATAATAATAATAATAATAATAATAATAATAATAATAATAATAATAATAATAATAATTTTTTATTTGTACCCCGCCCATCTAGCTGGGTCCCCCCAGCCACTCTGGGCGGCCTACAACAGATATTAAAATACATTAAAATATCACATGTTAAAAACTTCCCTAAATAGCGCTGCCTTCAGGTATTTTCTGAATGTCAGATAGTTGTTTATCTCTTTGACATCTGCTGGGAGGGCGTTCCACAGGGCGGGCGCCACCACCGAGAAGGCCCTCTGCCTGGTTCCCTGTAGCTTTGCTTCTCGCAGTGAGGGAACCACCAGAAGGCCCTCGGCGCTGGATCTCAGTGTCCCGGCTGAACGATGGGGGTGGAGACGCTCCTTCAGGTATACTGGACCGAGGCTGTTTAGGGCTTTAAAGGTCAGCACCAACACTTTGAATTGTGCTCGGAAACGTACTGGGAGCCAATGTAGAACAGGATGCTAGACTAGACAGACCGCTGGCTCTTCTTTGGTTCTTCTGTGCTGTGTGAAGATCTGCCCTTTCTTTTATCCCGAACTTCTTGGTTTGGAAAGGGTGGATTTGGTAAATCCGCCCTGAAACCGTCAAGCGATTAGGTTTCCCGCCACCGCCGCCCCATATTCTCTCAGCAATAACCGCGCCACGCTGGCCACTTGCTCCCTGCCCCCTTTCGTCGCACGCGGGGGGAGGGAAATGTTAATCATGCTAATACGTTTTAAATTAGGGGACAAGGAGTCACCCCTGTTTAAGCGCCAAAGGTTGAGCTCCTGAACGAAACGGTTGTGGGAGGGAGGACAGGCGGCAATGATAACGGTTAATTTTAGGTGGCCTCTCTGCCAGGGATTCACTCAGCATTCACTCTGCCTCCACCGCTGCTAATGAACGACTTGGTATTCATGCAAGTCTCTGCATGTTACTTATGTGTCTGATCTCCCCTAATGGAAAAGCTGATTGTCATCGGGAAGTTATGAGGAAATAGTAAAAAAGGGGGGGGGAGAGGATGGGGGGAAGGGTGGCATCAAATCCGATTTGCAGAAGAACTTTCACAGCCTCAAATGAAAATGCCGAACACTGAGGTCAAATAAATTTGGGATCTTAATGGGCTCCTGCATTTTAAGTGCCGTTGCCCTCCCCTCCTTCTTCCCGTTTATGGGTTCGCGGATGTTCGGAGGAGTTTTTCAATCTGATTGTCGTTTGGTCTCCGTGTCGTTAACACCGTGAATCTTAAGGAGAAGGCTATCAATGGCTTGTAGCCCCGATGGCTGTGCTCTGTCCTGCCTCCGCGGTCAGAGGCAGCAGTGCTCCTGAGCAGGGCTGGATTTAGGTTTGATGAGGCTCTGAGCTACTGAAGGTAATAGGGCCCTCTGTATGTCCAGCTGTCCTTTGTCAACAACAAATTGTTTTTTGTGTTGAATACATGCAATATGGTAATTTATGGATCTAATAGGTAGCTAAAGCCATTGACACATGTTGCCTTTCAACCAGTGCATGCAGAATGGAGGCACCCTATATATAGAAATAAGTAAACCAGTGATATTTTAGGGAACAGGCTAGCAGCTGGCGCCCATTACTTACATCATAGTAAAGGTAAAGGGACCCCTGACCATTAGGTCCAGTCGCGGACGACTCTGGGGTTGCGGCGCTCATCTCGCTTTACTGGCCGAGGGAGCCGGCGTACAGCTTCCGGGTCATGTGGCCAGCATGACTAAGCCGCTTCTTAGTCATGCCGCTTCTTAGAAGCGGAGCAAGTTGAGATTTCAGTACCTTGGACAGCTCCAAATGACTAATATCCCCCTCACAAAGCCTGAAGTCCAAATGAGGGTCAACTGAAGAGTGTGGATCTTCTTTAAAGATTATTTATTTAATGAATTAACAATATACCATGATTATCATGTCTGCCGTCTTATAGCAGTTGTACATAACACAGCAATCAACCTTAATGCATATATTGTACCTGATAATATAATTTAGCCGTGCATATTCAGTAAGTAACAAAATAATATAGTACGTAATCACAAAGTCATTTTGAGTAAAATAATTCTAGTAACCTTTCTCTCCCCTTTGATCCCATCTCTCTCTCTCTCTCTCTCTCTCTCTCTCTCTCTGTGTGTGTGTGTGTGTGTGTGTGTGTGTGTGTGTGTGTGTGTGTCCTAAGGTCCTTTTTATTCTCATTTATGGTGAACCTGACAGGGAGAATTAAATGACTTGGAATTCTGATCTTTCTGATTTCCAATACAGGTCACCATAACTTGCACCATGGGACTCAGCATGTGGCAATTTCCTGCCCGCCCCCCTCCAAAAATCACAAAGAAATACTTGGCTTAAAAAAAGAAAGAATAAGAATAAGAATGTTTGTTTGTGCATTTTTTTTAATTTAAAAAACCATTTTGAGAAAAAAAATTGTTTTAGAATTTAATATTCTAAGAGGGGGGGAAACGCATATTGGAATGTGAGTTTTCATGCATGTTTAAAAATAAATAAATGCAGATTAATGTAAAACCTGGATGGGACAGAAATTATGAATGAACATGTAAGGATGAGAAATGGACTCATCCCCATGTCCAAAATAGACCTATTATTATTATTATTATTATTATTATTATTATTATTATTATTATTATGCCCTTCACCATAATATGACAATAGAAAACACAATATCAAAAACAGTTAAAGCAGACTGCAGTCCATAGAAAGATGTTGTTTTGAATTTGTGGGGTGCAAAGTTTTATGGGTTTGAGTAGCCGTCAGTCTGCAGGTATCGTGCAGTTTGCAGGTAGTAAAAAAAATTCCTTTTAGAGAAAATTTTCATTTGTGTAGTTTTTGTTGCAGCTGGGAGCCATGCTTGGCTGCTGCTTGTTCCAGAAAGGGCATAGAGCAGGCACCCCCAAACTTCGGCCTTCCAGATGTTTTGGACTACAATTCCCATCATCCCTAACCACTGGTCCTGTTAGCTAGGGATCATGGGAGTTGTAGGCCAAAACATCTGGAGGGCCGCAGTTTGGGGGTGCCTGGCATAGAGAGAAAGACAGAACACAAATGCTTATAGGAGTTTGCTGAGCCCAACTCACTGGTAACTTGAGCTCAGGGCTCAGGTTAACCCTTTCATGCATGCAAGTGTGAGCCAGTAACTGTATATTACAACAAATAGTGCTTGGAACCTCACTGGTCAGAGATTGGGGTGGCGTGTAGCAAAATAGATCTCATGTGTCAAATACCAAGGTTGGCACGGGGGGCGGGGGGGCAGCCCAGACTACTCCTCTCAGGCTCCACAGGCAGAGAGGGAAGCTTATAGGGGCAGTGTCCTAGCTGGAAGCTGAAAACTTTTCCTCCATTGATTCTGTCCTTCCTCATTGCAAGCAGGGATGGTAAGGATGAGGCCCCAGAGAGGCATCAGATTCATTGGGACCTTCAGGCTTAGCCAGTCTCTGAAAATCCCCATTCATGGTTCCCATTGCTGGTGGGCTCAGGGCAGTGTCAGGGCTTACATATGGGTCTAACTTGGGGGTTGGGAACCTCATGCCCATGGGGGGGGGGGATCTGGCCCTCCACACCTCTCTATCTGCTCCTTGAGACTATCTCTAAACAAAATCCCCTCTCACTACAGCCCTCACCAGCGCTGTTTTGCACCCTGCATGGGTGTTTTTGCCTGGCTGGAATGTGTCCTTGAACTCACGATCGTGCAGTGTGGTGAGAGAGCCAGTGTGGTGTAGTGGTTAAGAGTGGTAGACTCGTAATCTGGGGAACCGGGTTCGCGTCTCCGCTCCTCCACATGCAGCTGCTGGGTGACCTTGGGCTAGTCACACTTCTCTGAAGTCTCTCAGCCCCACTCACCTCCCAGAGTGTTTGTTGTGGGGGAGGAAGGGAAAGGAGAATGTTAGCCGCTTTGAGACTCCTTCGGGTAGTGATAAAGCGGGATATCAAATCCAAACTCTTCTTCTTCATCTAATTGTGGATGGGATCCATGATTTGTGCACATCAGCCCCCAGGTTTGATCCTTGTCACTGCCAGTTACTTAATCTCCAAAATCAGAGCTAGGGGAGACCCGGGGAACCTCACATTCAAGCGCCAGCTCCCGTCAAAGTCTTGAGCTGGATGGCGCACCACCATGACTCAACAGAAGACGAATCCAATATAACCCTAACCCTTGTCCAAGGATAGCCAGGCCAGCGCCGAGATGCTGTCAGTGGTGACTTAACTGTTGTCACGCGGCTCATCTGAGAAAGCAGTTGGAGTGAAATTGCTTCTGGTTTCCACCTGGGGAGGAGGCAGGCATTGCAAGCTACCTAAGCCCTTGCCAAACTATGCATATTTGAGACGGCTTTGCCATTTAAATCCAACTTGATTGCAAAGATCAGCCTGGATGAATATCAGCAGGAGTTATTAGAACCCAACATTTCCTTCTTTCCTTCCCCCACAAACACCTCCCCCCCCACTCTCCTTTTAATTTAACTAAAGGATTGTCTACGAGAGGGAAAATAATGTCACTGCTCTGGCCATTGTTTGGAACAATGCCTGTTATGGTTAGGGCTGCGCCAAGTATTTTCCAGCTTTGATTGTTTGAGGATTCCCGTGGCACCAAAGAAACATCAATCCTCCCCAATACTGTTTGATCACTTTGCTCACTTTGATGGTGGATAGTTCTTAGTTCACACGAATGCGCCCAGTCAACCAGGGATCGTGCAGTTAATGGGATGGTGTCATGATGCTAGACAGCTGTGAGAAGATGGACACTGAGTATTAGCAAAGGCAGTTGATGGTAAGAGAAAGAGAAGACAGTGGAAACCAATGAGGGACACCCTCCACTTTGCTAGGAGGGCAGGGAAAAATTATATGAGGGATGCTTATTTAAAATGCTTATTTTGCCTCATCCATAAAATAAGCCAAGAAGCCACACGTTGACTATGAAGGAAGTAAAAACTATGCAGTGAGGTTACAGGGCCTTATTGAAGTGGCACCAGTTTTTTGCAAGCAGATAAGGCCTTACATAGATGTATCTTTCCTCCTTTTAGGAAGGTGTATAAGACCTTTCTGCTTCCTTATATCCTTTCTTGTTTAGTACATTAATAATAATAATAATAATAATAATAATAATAATAATAATAATAATAATTTTATTTATACCCTGCCCTCCCCAGCCAAGACCGGGCTCAGGGTGGCTAACACCAAGTATAAAAACAATTGATTAAAATACAACATTAAAGTGCAGCCTCATTTCAGTAGAAACTCAAATCGAAAACTGTTTGGGGAAGAAACCGTCCAATCTTCACCAAGGCCAACTATCCAGACTGGTCCTACATGGGCCAGAAAAATGCCAGGGAAGTCTCCAAATAGGAGTTCCATCACAGGAGGAAAAAGGAAAGAGGGGGGAGGGGATCAAGTTGATTCCAAGCCAAAGGCCAAGTGGAACAGCTCTGTCTTACAGGCCCTGCGGAAAGAAACCAAATCCTGCAGGGCCCTGGTCTCATGAGACAGGGCGTTCCACCAGGTTGGAATTACGTTGCCCTTCTATTATACAACTGATTACATAGAATATTTTGATGCTTGGGGGTGGCATTGTTTCATCTTCCCCACGTACTCAGGGCCATTCCAGGGCATCTTTTCACAAAGAAACGTAGGCATCTGCCTTGTTCTGAGTCAGGCCATCTAGCTCAGCATTGCTAGCCATCTTCAAATATCTAAAGGCCTCTCACGTGGAGGATGGAGCAAGCTTGTCCTGTAGGACCAAGAACCAAGTTCCGAGAAAGGAGATTTCGACTAAACCTCAGGAAGAACTTTCTGACAGTGAAAGCTGTTCAGCAGTGGAGCAGACTCCCATAAGAGGTGGTGGACCGGACCTTCCTTGGAGGTTTTTAAGCAGAGGTTGAACGGCCACTTGTCATGTACGATTGAGTTGAGATTCCTGCATTGGAGGGGGTTGGACTTGATGGCCCTTGTAGTCCCTTCCAACTCTACGTTCTGTGGTCCTCTAAACAATGACAAGCAGTTGTTCTCCTGGGTTCCAGACAGCAAGCACACACCTGGAGATGGTGGGGATTGAACCTGGGACCTTCTGCATGCCAAACAGAGGCCCTCCACACTGAGCTACAGCTCTCCCCACACTTTCTTGCTGAGGTGGGTTCTTGTAAGTGTGCCTGCCACGAACCTTCGGCGGGCAGCACCAGCAAAGACTTCATCTTGGTGGGTGGTTCACTGAGAGATAGGGAGACAAACAAAAAAATGACACATAGCCCAGATCACCAGCCCAAAGTGAGCAGGCGGGGGACCCGTGCGGACACATCCGTCGACGCAGTGAGTGCATACATTTCTCTGCCTGCCTCATTAGCAGTTGTAAAGGAAAATCCCAGCGCTGGTGACATTTTTCACACCATAGCAATGAAGCAGCCAGAGAATTGAGGCTGTCTGGGAGGACTTGATGCTACTTCCCCACCCTCAAACCATCTGCCTTGTCCCAGAACAAAAGCCGATCTTTGACCGACATTAAACCAGCAATAAGGGGTGAGTTTGCTTTTCGCAGCCTCTGGCCCTGCTTTTAAGCACCGGTGCAACATTTCTTAAGCATGTGTCATCTGTGAGGCAGGTCTGGATCTGGCTATTAACCTGTCCTGCTTCCCTCCAGACCCAGACCATTGCCAGAGTCATGGCTGCCACAAGCCCTGCATGTCCGGGGACTCAGACACTGCAAGGATCAGCTTCCAGACTTTGCGGTTATGGGTTGACCTGCCTATAGCCCTGTTAGTGGGAGCTGCAGCGAACAGGGAATTCTTCTGGGAAGAATCCCATTTATTTATTTATTTATTTATTTATTTATTTATGCATACATTAAACCACAGGCTTGCTGATCAGAAGGTCAGCAGTTTGAATCCCTGCGACGGGGTGAGCTCCCGTTGCTCGGTCCCAGCTCCTGCCCACCTAGCAGTTCGAAAGCATGTTAAAGTGCAAGTAGATAAATAGGGACCGCTCCAACGGGAAGGTAAGCGGCATTTCCGTGCGCTGCTCTGGTTCGCCAGAAGCAGCTTTGTCATGCTGGCCACATGACCCGGAGGCTGTCTTCGGACAAACGCTGGCTCCCTCGGCCTATAGAGCGAGATGAGCACGCAACCCCAGAGTCGGACACGACTGGACCTGATGGTCAGGGGTCCCTTTACCTTTACCTTTACATACATACATACATACATGGGACACAGGTGGCGTACATGGGACACAAGCCCACAGAGCCTAGGGCTTGCCGATCAGAAGGTCGGCGGTTCGAATCCCCGTGACGGGGTGAGCTCCCGTTGCTCGGTCCCAGGTCCTGCCAACCTAGCAGTTCGAAAGCAGGTCAAAGCGCAAGTAGATAAATAGGTACCGCTCCGGCGGGAAGGTAAGCGGCGTTTCCGTGCGCTGCTCTGGTTCGGCAGAAGCGGCTTAGTCATGCTGGCCACATGACCTGGAAGCTGTACGCCGGCTCCCTTGGCCAGTACAGCGAGATGAGCGCCGCAACCCCAGAGTCGGTCACGATTGGACCCAACGGTCAGGGGTCCCTTTACCTTTTACATACATACATACATACATACATACATACATACATACATACATACCCAGTACTGTACTTTATTGTAGCATGCCACCCCAATCTCCAGGGTTGCCTGTGCTTACCCAGGGTTCGGTTTCCTTGGAATGAAGGTCATCAGAGACAGTGGTATCTTGGGGGTATTTGGGTTCCCCTCACCCACCCACAGACAAAAACAACCTGAGCATATGATGGAGGCGTTCACAGTCTTAATACTCCTATAGATTTTGTTTCCCCTTTAGGTTTCCAGGGGAGCCCCAAAGTCTCTCCCCGGCTTCCCGTTATCTCAAACAACTAATCTTCTCCCTACCAGCCAGGTCAGTGGGGTCGGGGAAAGCCCACTCATTTGTTTGCATGGCACAGGGCAACTTCTTTGGATATGTTGAGTCGTGGCACTTAACAAGCTGGCCAAAGCCATTGCCTTGATAAAGCGACTAGTTTGGCAAGCTTCCCCTTATGCATTCTATGCTGACCGATATAGGATTGCGGGTTTGGAAGGGGACCAATAGTTTCATCTAGACCGGCCCTCCTTCCCAAACTCAGAATTACACACGTACCGAATAAACAGTGTTCTGGTACCCTCAATTCCACTGGACGATTGCATCGGAGCATTCAGAGAAGGGCAAATTTTGGAAGATAGCTGCCTTTATTGTTTCTGGAAAGCACCGTTAGATGGGCTCACCTGCAACAACAATCAAAACCAAATGTCTCCCCACACCCCATCCCTGCCTTAAGGCAGGCTTACTCCCCCTTGTTTTTACCCCACCCCACTGCTGATCAGCAGGGTTGGTAACTTTCTCATCGGAGATGTCCCAACGTAGCCCCTGTTCTGGCAACCCAAAGCACATCTCTGCCGGAATCTTTCTCCGTCTCCCCCTCCTTCCTCTTGCATTGATGTAAAGCCGCTGGGCGGGGGGGGGGAGGAAGGGGGGCAGGAGACTTCAAGTGATGCTAAATAATATAGTTGATCATTGCAGGGCCGTCGGCAACTGGTCTCGCCGACTTTTGAAAACTGAGCGGCAAAGGCAGGCGAGGGGAAGGGAGGTGGGGTGGGGGTGGGGAGAGGAAATTACAGGCTGCACAAAAGGCAAGCAAGTAAAAAGTGAGCGCTCCATAAAAGAAAGTGGGCAACTATTATGGAGCAAAATGCCAACTCATTACAAAACAGCCCAATAAGGGGAGAAAATACTGCGCTGCCCGTAATGGCAGTTTACAAGGGAACATTGTATTGCAACATAACTGTGGCGCTATAATTTGCTCTAACAACTCCAATTATGCCTTTTATTGATTTGGCAACACATTTAATAGGAGAAGCCACACCTCTTGTGTTAGAAATCATTAAAGGTGTTGAACAGTGTAATTTTAAAATTGTCCTCCTCCTACAGATGTCAGTGTGACAGCGTAATTTCCCCTCCAATTTCTGCCCATGTAAACATACTCTGCGCTGGAGCAATTTCCCCTTTACAAAGCCAAGATTGTCGAGGGCCTGGGTGTTTATTTATTTATGGGGATGTGTGTGTGTGTGTGTTGTGTGTGTGTGTGTCTGTGCCACAACATCCATTTGCTGTTTCCTAACCCTCAGTTTTGTCCTCCTGGTTATTTGGGTCTCCCCCACACACATACACTTTTCCTTCCCCCAAACATAGAAAATTACCTGCCTCCCACAACTGCTTTAATTGCACTAAGCGCTGGAAATTTGTGTTGTTCCTACTTTTAAAGCACACATACATACATTTTTAAAGGTTTAATTTGGAACTGCTGTTTTCTTCTCAGAGGGGAGAATTTTCGGTGCTGGGGAAAGCGGAGAGGTGGCGGAAGTTTGTATAGCTTGCCTTGTTGGTTGAAGCAACTCCAGCCTTCTGCAGTTTTGAGAATTCAGAAGGATGGATTGAAGGGAGCGGGGAAATAGTTGGTTTTGCTCATTTGCGCCTGTTGTCGTGACCCCTGAAATGAGCAGCGAGCCCGTCATGGACTTGGAGGCTGTAGGGGCACCAGATGGAGAGATGGTTCAGGGGCCAGAGATGAGTGCTGAAGACATGGAGACCATTTCACTTGAGAACGTGAGAGACACAAATCCCCAGAGGAACCTTGTAGAAGAGTTTTGGATTTGATCTCCCGCTTTATCACTACCCGAAGGAGTCTCAAAGCGGCTCACATTCTCCTTTCCCTTCCTCCCCCACTACAAACACTCTGTGAGGTGAGTGAGGCTGAGAGACTTCAAAGAAGTGTGACTAGCCCAAGATCACCCAGCAGCTGCATGTGGAGGAGCAGGGAATCGAACCCGGTTCACCAGATTATGAGTCCACTGCTCTTAACCACTACACCACACTGGTGTAGACCACCAGGGCCAGAACCCTGACCTTCAGCGGCATCTTCCCCTGAGCCTGAGAAACCAGGTGCCTCCCACCACATGTCACCAGGAGGGAGAACACCAGGAGAAAGACTATGGAATGGAGGAGGAGGAGAGGCCATCTTCAGGCCAGAGGGATGTCCCATTGAGGCCATGGCACTTTCTCAAGTGGGGTGGATTATGGAGAAGGCAGCCTGGAGACAGAGGCATAAAAAGCCTCAGGCCTGCCCCAACCTTCGTGGGAGTGAGTGGCTCACTCAGAGCTCTCCGTGGTCCTGAAACCTTCAGCCAGCTATGCCCTGCTGCTTTCTCGGTGAGATCTGGCACCAGACCAGAACCTGACAATGTTCAAGGGCACCCCATGTGGACGCAGCAGGTGAACTAGCTTAGAGCCCCCATGGGTACCTGTGTGGTAGACCACCTTTTAAGCCCTGTGCACTGTGGGGCAGATATGGGTTTTAACAAATGCTCTCCCCCAAAGTCCTTGCCACTGAAATGGAAGTCATTGCCCAGGGCTTCGGCTGATGGGGCTCATTAAGTGAATCCCGCCAAATATGTTTAAATTAGCACATATAACTTTTGTGCAAATGATCACCCTCTTTTTTTCCTTTCTGGTGATGCATTTCCACTTTTTTTATTTAAAAAATGCAAATGGCAATTCTAAACAGACCAGATGAAACTCTCCACCATCTCTGCTGAAGGTGGGCTCTTTCCTGATTTTGCTTGTAGAATCTATCAAGGCTATCAAGTTTTTTCAAACCCTTCCCACGGTCTCAGTCACACACAGGTAGATGCAAGGAGAATTTTGGGTTTCTTTGCCTCTAAATGAAAACCTACCCAATCCACACTTCTCGATCCAATTCATGAACTGAAAGGCAGCTCTCCTTAGAAATTCTCTGGATTTTGCAATGCAGTTCTCCAGCCAAATGGTTGGGGTGTGTGTGTGTGTGTGTGTGTGTGTGTGTGTGTGAGAGAGAGAGAGAGAGAGAGAGAGAGAGAGAGAGAGAGAGAGAGAATGAATTGGGGGAAAGGGTGTGGGGAAATGCATGCATGCTTGAAAACAGCACACAAAAATGCATCTTTGCTTGCACATTAATAAAAAAAAACGCATAGGAAAATGTTGATCAGGAGAAATCTGCGGTAAAGAGCACTGATTACTAAAGTCACTAAATTTCACACTCAGATTATGTTTACTAATTGCTGAAATGCCGACAGATTAACATTGCAAATTGCTGCTGAACGGTGGAGCACTGAATTCAGAGGAATTGAAGTTGGCAGGTTTGTTCATTCTTCTTGTCCACCCTCCACACCCATCCCCTTCCCCCATCATTACGACGGACATGTTGCTGTTAAATTAATAATACAAGCAGTCAGAGCAGGGGACGAGGAGTCAGGATATGTTGGCACTTTCCCGCACGTAATAGGATGTCAAGGCAGAACAAGAGGGACAATTGTTCACCCCTCCTGATGAAAAGACGGCAGCGGCTCTGAGCCAATGCAAGAGGTGCCTTATCACCCTGCGGTTTCTCCAGAACAGCTCCCTTGCGACAAAGGCTGTCAGTCTGAGCTCTCCAGTCTTCACACTTCCTCAGCGGGTCCCTGTTAATGGCTAGGCAGCAGGCTTCAAGGCAGCCGCAAAGCTGCAAAGCCATCACCCGTAGTATCCCGGAAACCCTGGCATGGAATGGAAGGGCTGTAGCTCAGCGGCTGAGCCATTGCCTTCCTTGCAGAAGGTTCTGGGTTCAATTCCCAGCATCTGTAGGTGAGACTGGGAATGTCTCCCATCTGAACTGCCTGAGACCCGCTGCTACTCAAAATGGGCAGTACCGAGAAAGTGGCGTTGCGGCTTGGTTTAAGGTGGCCTCCTGTGTTCCAGACACCAGGTGGGCCCTGGCAAAATCAAGTGATGTCTAGAATCACAGAATCATAAAATTGTGGGGTTGGAAGGGACCACATAGGTCATCTAGTCCACCCTCTGCAGTACGGGAATCTTTCGCCTGACGTGGGGCTCGAACCCACGGCCCTGACCTTACGAGTCTCATGCTTTACTAACTGTGCTATGCTGGTAGAATGGTCAGAGCTGGTCTGCCTGTAGGTGAAGAAACAACAAAATAAGCCGGCAAAGATCACACACACGTAATAGCCATCTGATCCAATACAAATAAGTCACAATAACTTTAAAATAAGAAACTTATATCAAATAAAGCAATATTCAATAATCCATTAGAATGTAATAGTAAACAGGGTTCCTTCCCTGTTGTTTCTTTCGAGTTATTCCTGGCTTCCTAAAGTGATCTCTGTGGATTACATCCATTCAATATTGTGGCCGGATTTTGCAGAACTTTCCGCCGAGATCAGACAGAACCCCCCCCCCCCTTCTTGAACTTTGCACTAAGTGAAGACTTTGGGGTAATTTTAATTCTCTCCCCCCCCCCCCATTTTGATGGTTCCTTTTAACTGATCCTATTTTGTACCCCTATGGCAAACTGCTTAGAAACTATTAGTCTCACTATTAGTATTATTACCATTATTGTTATTAATATTAATATTCTGCCCTTCTTTAGATTCAAGGTGGCTCACGAAAAGGAAAACAAACACAGATAAAAACACAGAAATCTAAAAACATATGAAAACATAATGGTTTAATTAATGCTATACTATTTACTTAACTATAGTACAGTTAAAATGATATAAAATAATAATAATAAATAATATTTTTTTATTTATACCCCGCCCTTCCCAGCCAAGACCGGGCTCAGAGCGGCTAACAGCAATAAAATCACAACAAAACATACAAAACAATCAATTAAAATGCAAATTAAAATACGATTTGAAGTTTAAAATGCAGCCTCATTTTTAAGTAGCCCACCAATAAAACCATAAAGGAATAAAACATCAGGGTTAAACTAAAACCAACCCAAAGGCCAGGCGGAACAGCTCTGTCTTGCAGGCCCTGCGGAAAGATGCCAAATCCCGCAGGGCCCTGATCTCTTGTGACAGACCGTTCCACCAAGTCGGGGCCAGTACTGAGAAGGCCCTGACCCTAGTTGCTGCCAGCCTGGCATCCTTGTGGCTCGGGACCTCCAAAATGTTATTAAAAACAAATCTAGTGGGGGGGAAAAAGCAACAACCCTACAGTATTAAGCAGTATATAAGCTGTTTAAATAAATAAACTTTAGCCTCTAACTCTGCCCATCACCAGGTCTGGATTGACCCACCAACTGCATGCGGCCCCGGGCAGATTCCGTGCGGCCCCCAACATAATGTGGGGGAGATCAGCCACTGCTGCAGTAAGCGCTGATAACTGGAGTCTGCCTCCCTAGCTGCCACCGCCACCTTTTCTTAACGCTGTCTCTGGGCTGCCTCTCGTTACTTTCTCTCTCCGCTGCTTATAACAGGATAACGGGATTCTCCACGGAGCAAGGCTGCTTGTCCACAACCTTTTTGCAAGATGGATAGGATTTGGTTTCCAATTGACTTGGGAGCTCCTAACTGGAGATAAGTTCGTTCTCCCTGTTGTATTTTTTTTATTGTGCCACCACTTGGCTCCTGCCTGGATTCCACTTAAGATGGAGACAGTAGCCAGGTTTCTGCAACACACCATGAATGTTATACAAGAATAACTTAAGTGTTAGATGCAGATTTTTGATGAGTGTTTTTGTTTATTTATTTTTGGTGCCAAACCCTACTGGAGTCATGTACACAGGCCAATAAAGGTTTGAAGAATCTGATCTGCCTGGATTCCACATTTACTGAATTCCAATTCAACTAGGATGACTTCTAAATTGACATGCAGAAGTGGAACATACCGTATTTTTCGCTCCATAAGATGCACCTGAACATAAGACGCACCTAGTTTTTAAGAGAAGGAAAGGGGGAAAGCCCTGTTTTTTTGAGGATCAGCTCAAAGTGGTGCAGCTTCTTTTGCAAAGGGAAAAGCCCTGTTTTTTGAGGATCAGCTCAAAGTGGTGCAGCTTCTTTTGCAAAGGGAAAAGCCCTGTGTTTTTTTTAGTATCAGCTCAAAGGGAACCAGGCAGAGGGCCTTCTCGGTAGTGGCACCCGCCCTGTGGAACGCCCTCCCTTCAGATGTCAAAGAGAACAACAATTACCAGACCTTTAGAAGACATCTGAAGGCAGCCCTGTTTAGGGAGGCTTTTAATGTTTTATAGATTATTGTATTTTAATGCTTTGTTGAAAGCCGCCCAGAGTGGCTGGGGAAACCCAGCCAGATGGGCGGGGTATAAATAATAAATTATTATTATTATTATTATTATTATTATTATTATTATTATTATTATTATTATTATTATTAAAGTGGTGCAGCTTTTTTTGCAAATGGAAAAGCCCCGTTTTTTTGAGGATCAACACAAAGTGGTGCAGCTTCTTTTTCAAAGAGGAAAAGCCCCGTTTTTATGGGGTTCAACTCACAGTTTTGCAGCAGGAAAGGGAGCCATTTCTACAGTTTCCAGACAGATAATCTAATCAGCCAGTCACATGTCACTGGGGAAACAACAGCCTCCCTCTGCATTCAACAATGGAGGCCTGGGCAAGGGACCATGCATTTGCTCCATAAGACATTTCCCCTTACTTTTTAGGAGGAAAAAAGTGCGTCTTATGGAGCGAAAAATACGGCACCCAGTTTCTGGGCCATTTTTGTCTTCTTCCTCTTGTCCCCACCACCCTTTGCTGGTTATATGGGCCCTTCTCAGGCTATATCCCACCAGTATTCTCCAAGTTAACATAACAACATCAGATGAAGTCCTGCTGGATCAAGCCAATGCCCACCTAGTCCATCATCCTGCTCTTCTCACAGTAGCCAACCAGATGCCTGTGGGAGACAAACAGGACCTGGGTGCAAGAGCACCCTTCACCCCTGTGGTTTCCAGCCACCTACATGATGCTATTGAGGCGGGGAGAGAGGACGACATTTCCTTATGAGCAAGGAGGTACATGGCAGCAGTGTGCAGCAGGCCAGAGGCAAAATCACATATGGCCAGAGGCACAAAGTAGATAGACCAGAGACCACAGTGGGCAAAGGAACCAAGTTACCTCTTACCTTCGTACCAGATGTTGCTGGACTACAACTCCCATCATCCCTGACCGTTTGCCATGCTGGCTGAGGCTGCTGGGCATTGGAGTCCAGGAACATCTGGAGGGCCACAGATTTGCCATCCCTGAGTACCGGATTGAGGAACCTATGGTTCTCCAGCTGCTGTGATTCCCATATATAGTCCCTCTTACAGCAGAGAAAGAACATAGCCTTTGTGGCTAGTAGCCATTGATAGCCATACCCTCCGTGAATTTGTATACCCGTATTTTTCGCTCCATAAGACACACTTTTTTCCTCCTAAAAAGTAAGGGGAAATGTCTGTGCGTCTTATGGAGTGAATGTGTGGTCCCTGGAGCTGAACTGCCCAGGGACAAAAGCAGATCGTGCTTTTTTTTAAAAAAAAAAAAAAGAGAGAGAAAGAAGGGGGTGTTGAAAGGAAGCCCGCAGAGCAGCTGCTCAGCAAACGATTGGGGAGAGAGATAAGGGATAGAGATTCCAGCCCCGCCCCCTTGCAGAGGGAGGCTGTTTCCCCAGCGACCTGTGACTGGCTGATTAGATTATCTGTCTGGAAACTGTAGAAATGGCTCCCTTTCCTGAAGCTGCAGAACTGTGAGTTAAACCCCATAAAACAGGATTTTTTCCCTTTGCAAAGGAAGCTCAACAACTTTGAGCTGATCCTCAAAAAATGGGGCTTTTCTCCTTTGCAAAAGAAGCTGCAGAAATTTGAGCTGATCCTCAAAAAAATTGGGGCTTTTCCCCTCTAAAAATTGGTGCGCCTTATAGAGCGAAAAATACGGTAATCTTCTCCAGGTTGGTGGCCATGGCTGCCTCTTGTGGGGGAGAGTTCCAGGGTTTAACTGTGCGTTGTCTGAAGAAGTCCTTCCTTTTTGCTTGCCCTGAACTGTCCAACATTGAATGCCCCTGAGTTCTAGTGTTATGAGAGAGGGAGAGGGGGAAAAATACTTCGAAGAAATACTTCCTCCACCCCATGCAGTGTTTTCTATATTTCTATCATGCAAGCTCTGACTTGCCTTTCCTCTAAGCCAGGGGTCAGCAACCTTTTTCAGCCGTGGGCCGGTCCACCGTCCCTCAGACCATGTGGTGGGCCGAACTATATTTGGGGGGGGGGGGATGAACGAATTCCTATGCCCCACAAATAACCCAGAGATGCATTTTAAATAAAAGGACACATTCTACTCATGTAAAAACACGCTGATTCCTGGACTGTCCATGGGCCGGATTGAGAAGGTGATTGGCCGCATCTGGCCCACGGGCCTTAGGTTGCCTACCCCTGCTCTAAGCCCAACAGCCCCCCTTTTCCTCATAGGGGAGTCCTTCCAGCCCCTTGATCATTTTTCTGAACCGTTCCTTGCACTCCAATATCCTTCTTCAAGAACATGAGAACGTAAGAGGAGCCTGCTGAACCAGGCCAATGGCCCAACTAGTCATGGAATCATAGAACCTCAATGTCGGAAGGGACCCCCAAAGGCCATCTAGTCTGACCCCCGGGATGCAGGCCCAGTGTCCTGCTAACCAGGTGCCAGTGTGGAACCCGTGAGCAGGATTCGAGCTCAATTCTCCTCTCCTGTGTTCCCCCCCCCCAGCAACTGGCTTTGAAAGGAGCACTGCCTCTGACACAGTGGAGCCAGAACATAGCCATTGTGACTAGCAGGCATCACAACCTCTCTCCTCCGTGAAGATATCTGCGTCTGAGCACATTTCCACCCCAAGAACCAGATGTTTGTGTGTACAAAATACATCACCCCCTTTCTATGGGTTCAGAGGCGTTGCTGCATCTGCGTAGCCAGGAATTTTGTTAGGGGGCCCCACAGGGGCGTAGCAAGGGGGCGATGGGGGCGGGTCGCCCCGGGTTCCACCCCAGAGGGGGGTGACACTTTAAAAAAAAATTGAAATTAAAAAAAAAATTTTTTTTAACTTTATTGGAAAAAAGAGATAATAGACACACACACACAACCCCCCACACCTCACAAAGTGGCACCATCAGAGGGGGGGGTGACACTTCTTTATTTTATTTTATTTTATTTATTTTATTTTATTTTTTAAATAAATTTTAACTTTATTGAAAAAAAAGAGATAATAGACACACACACAAAAAACCCCCCACACCTCGCAAAGTGGCACCATCATTTTGGGGGGGGTGGGGGTGACTTGCTATGCCACTGGGTGCAGCTCTGCCAGTGCCCTGGCAAAGTGGTGGGGGGGTGACAAAAAAAATTCCGCCCCGGGTACCACCTGGGCTGGCTACGCCTCTGGGCCCCAAAAAGTTTTTGAGCTTTTTGGGGGGAGATCACGGGTAAAAAATACCCCCCCCCAAAAGGGGACCTTACAGGGGGGGCAGAACCTCAGTGGATTGACTATTTTCAATGTTCCTGCCCCTTTCTGCCAAACTCCCCAAGTACACCAACTCGTTTTGTGGCTCCTTCTCCTTTATTCCTCTCCATCTTCTCTTCCCCATCTGAAACCACGGCTGGCCGAACCCTGCCTATTTCTACGGATGGCCGAAAGTGGCCCGCGACCCCTCGCTCTCCCGTCCGGCAGGTGTCTGGCGGCGAGTCCAGCCCTTCTCCATTCTCGGGCCACGAGCGGACGTCACTCTGAATTATTCTCAATGAGCACTTCTATATCTCATGTCAGCTCCCAGTTCGAACCCATCACCGCGTGCCGAGGCTGTTGACGTGCCGCACATGCTGATGAGGCCTCCCCCCGCCCGCTCCCCATCTTTCCTATTAACCTTTCCTTTTACCAGCGGTCCCCCCCTCCTCGTCCTCTTCCCCCTCTCCCGCCCTCCCCGCTTTTGTCCTGCTGCCGTTTCGAAGGCTCTAGATAGAAACAGCTGCCCATGGTCAAAACAGAATAGAGTATTTGCATTTTCTTTCTTGAACCAAAGCAGTGAGCTGAAGAATTCCAGGAGATGGTTCTTCAACTCTATCACGCCTCTGCTTTTTTAAAAATAAAAATAAAAAATATTAACCAATCAAGTTCTTGACCCCCCCTCCCCCCCAAAGCCCCTTCCTTCTGCAATAGGTTTTTATATGTGTTGTCTCGTGATTTACTTTATTCTGGCTCCCTCAGCAAGCCCAAGGTGATATTATAGAACTGCAAAATTGGAAGGGAACTCACAGGTCATCTAGTCCAACCCACTGAAATGCAGTCGCCAAGGGTGCTCTCTTTGGAAGAGTTTTGGTGCCTTTTAACACCACTGATTTAAAAAATGGTCTAGGCCAGTGATGGCTAACCTTGACACCCCAGATGTTTTGGAACTACAACTCCCATCATCCCTAGCTAACAGGATCAGTGGTCAGGGATGATGGGAGTTGTAGTCCCAAAACATCTAGAGTGTCAAGGTTAGCCATCACTGGTCTAGGCACACATAACTGCAAGCTGGATCAGACCGCAGGTTGCAATTATGGATGCATTGTTGCATTTTGCACCCCACCCTTTCCTCCCAGGAGATCAAGGCTCTCCCTCCTCCTCATTTAATCCCCTAGGACAGCTAAATCAGTAGAGCATGAGACTCTTAATCTCAGGGTCATGTGTTCGAGTCCCGCATTGGGCAAAAGATTCCTGCAAGGCAGCTGGTTGCACTAGATGACCTTTGAGGTCCTTTCCAACGCTATGATTCTAACAACCCGGTGAGGTAGGTTAGGCTTAGAGGGAGAGTGGCTGGCTCCCAAGGGCACCCAGCGAACTTCATGGCCAAGTGGGGGTTTGAACAGTGTTCTCCCCATAGCTGTCAACTTTCTACACATCACACTGGTTCACCAATGAAAGCATCAAATTCAACCTCATTCACACATGCCTGGTTTCATGCTAGACTTTCTGCAGTCCCCATACGGGAAAAGAGCCCTCTTAATTGTTGCCTACGGGACCGCCTCTCCTGGTATGCCCCGCAGAGGACCTTAAGGTCCACAAATAACAACATTTTGGAGGTCCCGGGCCACAAAGTTGTTAGACTGGTCTCAACTAGGGCCAGGGCCTTTTCAGTACTGGCCCCAACTTGGTGGAACGCTCTGTCACAAGAGACCAGGGCCCTGCGGGATTTGACATCTTTCCGCAGGGCCTGCAAGACAGAGCTGTTCCGCCTGGCCTTTGGGTTGGACTCAGTCTGATGTTTCCTCCCCTTATGGTTTTGATTATGGGCGATAAATGAAGCGGCTTTTTAAATTTTAAACTGCATTTTAATCTGTATTTTAATTAACGTTTTTTCTTTCTTTTATATTTTATTGTAATTTTATTGATGTTAGCCGCCCTGAGCCCGGTTTCGGCTGGGAAGGGCGGGGTATAAATAAAATTTATTATTATTATTATTATTATTATTATTATTATTATTATTATTAAAATCTGTCTTTGCATACGATTCCCTTAACCCAGCATTGATGAACCTGGCTCAGCTCAAGGGCCACATTCCCTTCTCTGCAGCCTTCTGGTGGCCGCATGCCATTGGTGGGCGGGGCCAGAGGCAGTGCAGATAGATTACATTTAACCTTTGCAGAGTAGGCTAGTTTCTACACAGGCTCACACACCCCTCTCTCTCTGCCCCATAGCTGTCAATTTTCGGATTTGAAAATAAGGGATTTTTTCAAACTTTCAGATTTGAAAATAAGGGATGCCGCGAGGGCGGTGCAATGGCACCAAGTAGCCTCGCCACCCTGCGCTCCAGAGGCTGCGGGCGAACGGGTGAGCGAAAGAGCGAGCGCGTAGACGGCAGGCAGGCTGTCTGTCTGGTTGGGCGTGAGGGTCTGGCTGCACAAGGCATGCAAGCTCCGCCCCCAGTCGGTCTCAGACTCCTTATTGGCAGCCGAGCAACGCAGCTGAGGAGCCTCCCTGGCCGGCAGGGAGGGAGAGGAGCTGCTTCCTTTGGAATCCAGGGAATTTAAGGGATATCAACAATCCGGGATAGCAGCGGGAAACGGCATTGGAATAAGGGAGTTTCCTGCAAAAAAGGAGGGTTGACAGCTATGCTCTGCCCTCCAGGCCAACGAAAGGCATGCCCAAAGTCCAAGGATCCATTCCAGCTTGGCGAAGACACTCAAGGAGGGTTCAAAAGCAGGGCCAGTGAGGGGGGGTGGCCTGGGGAGAGTCCTGAGGGGGAGAGAGGGGTGGTGGAGGGCTGAATTTGGCCCACAGGCCTAAAGATTCCTCACCTCTGCTTTAGTTGAGTAGTGAGGAATCTTTAGCCATCCAGGCATCTCTGGACTCCAACTCCCATCATGCTTGGTCATTGGCTGGGGCTGGCAGGAGTCAGAGTCCAAGACCATTGGAAGAATCACACACACACACACCCTTGCTTTCGTTAGTCAAGGACATGAAAGTGACCACCAATTAGCGACCACCAATTAGGAGCATCCTTCAAATAGCCATCATAATACTCTGCCGCCACCCGAGTCTCCTTCTGCATCTAGTCAGTTGGTACAGCTTTACAATTCTACATTTTAAGTACACCACACACTAAATACATTTAACACATGAAAAATCAATAATAATAATAATAATAATAATAATAATAATAATATTCATTGGTTGCTGTGCTTATAAAAACAACTCAAAAGTGTCTTACACAGGTGGATTAAATTTCACCAGCTTCAGTGAAAACCAAAAGAAACTTTCTAAATACTCATCTTATTTATTCAACAGAGATGTACATAAATCCCTACATTTTTTTTTACATACACTGAATCTTTAGCTACTGCTTCGAATTGCCCTCATTCTCAA
Source organism: Darevskia mixta (assembly GCA_034641385.1). Lineage (NCBI taxonomy): Eukaryota > Metazoa > Chordata > Lepidosauria > Squamata > Lacertidae > Darevskia > Darevskia mixta. Next base: position 2,915,556 of record JAWWNH010000095.1, read on the forward strand.
TTGCCCTTGCTTTCCACCAAAGTCTTCACCATGTAGCCAATCTGATTGGCTCCATGGTGACATCCTTGAATGCAGTTGCGAGTAAGGGTAATTTAAATGAATAAGCAAAATGGTTGATTCAAGGAGTCCTGAAAAACCATCAAGTAAAAGAGGCATTTTCAATAAATGGACATTAGAGATGGTGAACAGCTGGGTACATGCAGACACACTCTTCTGGAATATTCTCTTTGGATATCAGTTCCTTTGACCAATTGGCACTGTAAGAAGCAGCGCTTCCAAATTCTCCCAGCTCTTTGTACTCTTTCAAAAGTGCTTTCCACAAATGGCTGCCTTGGTGATATTCAAGAGAATGAATGAGGGAACCCTGAATTTACAACCCTCCAACTGAAACCCATGCTTGATTCCCATAAATCTATGGAGAGTTAATCATGCCTGCATTTTCAGTTCTGTTTTATGAGGTCAGAGCCATCGGTCTGGACCACTTCCCGCAACCGAGACCTGGTCAGCTATTGACTGCTGTGAAGTGAACAATAACACCATCCTCTAGGCAGCCAGGGAGGCAGGAGAGCTTCCAGCGAAATTCACAACACAGGGTTTGGCAAACCAATAATAATAATAATAATAATTTATTATTTGTATCCCGCCCATCTGGCTGGGTCTCCCCAGCCACTCTGGGCGGCTTCCAGCAAACATTAAAATACATTAACACATCACAGATTAAAAACTTCCCTAAACAGGGCTGCCTTCAGGTATTTTCTAAATGTCATTTAGTTGCTGATTCCTTTAACCTCTGCTGGGAGGGCATTCCACAGGGCGGGCGCCACTACCGAAAAGGCCCTCTGCCTGGTTCCCTGTAGCTTTGCTTCTCGCAGTGAGGGAACCGCCAGAAGGCCCTCGGTGCTGGACCTCAGTGTCCGGGCTGAACGATGGGAGTGGAGACGCTCCTTCAGGTATACAGACCGAGGCCGTTTAGGGCTTTAAAGGTCAGCACCAACACTTTGAATTGTGCTCGGAAACGTACTGGGAGCCAATGTAGATCTCTCAGGACCGGTGTTATGTGGTCCCGGCGGCCGCTCCCAGTCACCAGTCTAGCTGCCGCATTCTGGATTAATTGCAGTTTCCGGGTCACCTTCAAAGGTAGCCCCACGTAGAGCGCATTGCAGTAGTCCAAGCGGGAGATAACTAGAGCATACACCACTCTGGTGAGACGGTCTGCGGGCAGGGAGGGTCTCATCCTGTGCACCAGATGGAGCTGGTAGACAGCTGCCCTGGATACAGAATTAACCTGTGCCTCCATGGACAGCTGTGAGTCCAAAATGACTCCCAGGCTGCGCACCTGGTCCTTCAGGGGCACAATTACCCCATTCAGGACCAGGGAATCCCCCACCCCCGCCCACCCCCTGTCCCCCAAAAACAGTACTTCTGTCTTGTCAGGATTCAACCTCAATCTATTAGCCGCCATCCATCCTCCAATCAAGACTTCAGCTACCCCTTCTCAGACTCTGAATCTGCTTCAGTACGAACAGGGCTGACGAGAGGAAGGCTACAGATCGCAGACAGGCAACAGAAGGTCAACACAGGCATTGCTCTGTGGCTCATCTTGTTGGGAGTCCAGCAGCAATAAGTTACCTGAACCAGTTGGGGGCGATAGAGAGAAGGACAACCTACTTTCCCCTTGTGAGGTCCTCCTTAAGGAACTCCTTGTTGGTAATGTAGATCACTTCCTCTTAGGCTTTACTTCCTGCATGTGCTGGTCTCCACCTGGGCTACGTAAAAAAATAAATCTAAATATATATACCGGTAGTATAAATCGTTAATACGGTCAAAGACCAGCAAGACAGTTAACAATTCTATTCATAGATAGTGTCTGTATACTAAAATTACAAATAAATATTACTGCATTTAAATTTTTTATAAAACTTTTGTGTTCAGATTCAGCGATATGTCGCTGCTCTGTGGTGTTCCAACAGGGTTTATCTAGGCCAGTGATGGCTAACCTTGACACTCCAGATGTTTTGGGACTACAACTCCCATCATCCCTGACCACTGGTCCTGTTAGCTAGGGATGATGGGAGTTGTAGTTCCAAAACATCTGGAGTGTCAAGGTTAGCCATCACTGATCTAGGCTCTTTATCATTGGATTTTGTCTTATTCTTGAAGCAATGTAGCAAAATTTAGCTACAATCCTAGTAATCTCTGAATCTGAGTCAACTAAATATATGTATTCTTCTGTTACAAAATTGTAACACATAAATAATAAAACATGGCATAAACTGATAAAAAAAATGGGCCACTAGTGGGTTAAAATACTAAACACATTATTTTACAGTACATAATAATGAGGCCATATGCAAAGCCTGTACCCAGAATGTCCTTATTTGCCATGTGCTAATAAATTTTATCTTCTAATAAGTTACCTGAACCAGTGAGGGGCAGTAGACAGAAAAGTAACCTATTCCTTCCTTGCTGATTTCTTTTTGAGTAATTCATTGCCCCATAGATTCTTTCTCCTACAATTTACTAACTTTCTGCTTCTTCAGTTTTCAACCCCTAAATGCATATTTTACTGAAAATAATGTATAACATGACCTTATACGAGAGGGAAGTTGCTTGAAAGGATTTGTACATGAGGGGGAAATACATATCCTCGGAGAAATGTAAGGAACTTTAAAAGAGAAATTCGCAAATGGAGGCAGAAAGGGGGCAAAAGGAAGGTCGGGAAAATGAAAAATGGAGAAAACGAAATGGACAGACCCATCCATCCCTAAGTGACAAGGCCTGTAGTTCCGGACCTGTTGGCTTCCTAAGTCTGATCCTTTTGGCGTGTATAAAGAATGTCAGGTAAAAGACATGTATTCCCCACTACCATCTATATATATAAAATTGTTCAAGTTAGATGTTTGTTAACAATTGCCTTTCTCCGTAACCCCTTGATCGATTTCTTTCAAATTTGGACACAACGTTCCATGCCCATATGGGAGTGATCATATGTACTTACATTGCACAAATACCACACCTTTCCCAGGTAAAAATGTGATTTTGTGCAAAAATATAGCGCCCTCCAGTGGACGTTAAACAGCACAGCACACGCTTTCTCTTTCATACTGTATCTTACTTTTGCATTTCACCAAATCAGCCACAGCAAGGAGTGGCCCGGTCAGCTAGTTTATTATACAACTAGTTGAATTTAGCCCGTTCAATAACGGGCGCTAGAGGAGAAGGAGGCAGGAGGAGGCAGAACAGCGGCCGCTGGGGGGTGGAGAGGGGCTCCCTCCCCCTTCTTTGTTTTCCCCGGGGGCGGCTGTAGTGGCAGCGGTAGCGGCGGCAAGGATGGGGCGGCCCTCTGCGTCCATGCGAGGCAGCGGTGCTGGCGCAACTGACACCGTGCATGCGCCGCCGCTGCCTCGCGGACACGCCCCCCTCTCCGCCCGCTCCAATCCCTGCGTCTGTGTGGGACACGGACATGCGCAGTAGTGCAATTCCGTGACACACGGAATGGATGCAGGGACACAGCAACTTTATTATAGAGGATTAGTGGAAATCTTCCATCAGGGTACAGGAAAAGGATGATCAACCTAAATAGGAACAGAAGTGTGATTGAGAAAGGGGGCACAACGGGTGTGAGAAGGACTCGTGAAAGTGTGGTGAGGCACTCAAGAGAGACCATGGCTGACATATTGCCAGGCTAGGAAATCTCAGACCCAGGGGCCAAATGTGGCCCTCCATGCCTCTCTGCCAGATCTTTGGGCGTCTTGCCAGGCCACACACCTCACCAGCCCTGCTTTGTAGCCTCCTCATGTCTTTTGGCCTGGCTGGAAATGTGCCCTTGACCTTGCCTCTTGCTTGAGTGGATGGAGAAGAAGAAGAAGAAGAAGAAGAAGAAGAAGAGTTTGGATTTGATATCCCGCTTTATCACTACCCGAAGGAGTCTCAAAGCGGCTCACATTCTCCTTTCCCTTCCTCCCCCACAACAAACACTCTGTGAGGTGAGTGGGGCTGAGAGACTTCAGAGAAGTGGGACTAGCCCAAGGTCACCCAGCAGCTGCATGTGGAGGAGCGGAGACGCGTACCCGGTTCACCAGATTACAAGTCTACCGCTCTTAACCACTACACCACACTGGCAGAAGAGGGGTCTGTGGTTGTGGGTGTGTATGTGTAGGATTTACATTTCTGGCCCCACCCACTTTTGCTTCTGGCCCTGCCTATGCCTGGCATGTGGCCCTCGGGAGCTTGCCCCCAAGAGGGATGAGGCCCTCGAGGTTAAACAAGATTCTCCTGGCCATTACTCTGAACACAACACCGGCTTGGTTTTTTTATTGTTTCCTTTGTTGCCAGCAGGAAAATATGCACATACCGCAAAGCAGGGGAGGGGGAGAAATGCACACCAAACCCCATTATAGATTGTGCCGTATGGATCTATACCTTTTGCATTCCTCTTCGAGACTCAATGGATTTTTGCACCCAGGCTGAATTTCGTCTCCTCTGAGCTCAGGGAGCTGGGTGAACAAGCAAGCATTTATTATACTTAAGCTATGATGCTCTTTGGCAATGACAGGTTATATCGCTCCTATATAGTGTTAATATGAATGTGTGTATTAGATGGAAAAATGAGGGTGCGCACAGGCCTTAGCCAGCTGGCAGCTATTAACAATCTGACTGTGTTTATTATTATTATTCTATCTGTAACGGGGGAGGGAGGGAACCAGTCCTAGCAGCAGATCTTGAGTGGAGCCTGGTTCATTAAGCCACACGGGGCATTGCCATAGCTGTCAACCCTCCCCTTTTTTTCGGGAAACTCCCTTATTCCAATGCCATTTCCCACTGCTATCCCAGATTGTTGATATCCCTTAAATTTCCTGGATTTCAAAGGAAGCAGCTCCTCTCCCTCCCTGCCGGCCAGGGAGGCTCCTCAGCTGCGTTGCTCGGCTGCCAATAAGGAGTCTGAGACCGACTGGGGGCGGAGCTTGCATGCCTTGTGCAGCCAGACCCGCACGCCCAACCAGACAAACAGCCTGCCTTCCGTCTATGCGCTCGCTCTTTCGCTCAACCGCTCGCGCGCAGCCTCTGGAGCGCAGGGTGGCGAGGCTACTTGGTGCCATTGCACCGCCCTCGCGGCATCCCTTATTTTCAAATCCGAAAGTTGACAGCTATGGGCATTGCCCCACTAAGCTCAGTCACTAAGCTCCTCCTTAGTCTCAGCATTGCCCCTGTGTAGAAGTCAGCAGGGAGGAGGAAGGGGACCAGACCAGAATTAGTTGCCTCCACCTGTCATTGGCTCTAGCACCACCTATAGTTGGGTTCCCTGTCTTCCACCCTACGCAACCCAATGATTGAAGTAAGGCTGGTCTCCCTTCATTGCATCTCAGAGGTTCGCCTGGGAGAGATGGCACTCGGGGGGAAATCCTCATACTCCAGGGGTCACCAGTTTGGTGCCTGCGGGAAGCAATACACCCCACTGGGATGTCCTATGGTCCCCGTGAAAGCTCCCACAGGTGGACAAGGGAAATGTTATCTCCCGCTTGGACTACTGCAATGCGCTCTACGTGGGGCTACCTTTGAAGGTGACCTGGAAACTGCAATTAATTCAGAATGCGGCAGCTAGACTGGTGACTGGGAGTGGCTGCCAGGACCACAACACCGGTCCTGAGAGATCTACATTGGCTCCCAGTACGTTTCCGAGCACAATTCAAAGTGTTGGTGCTGACCTTTAAAGCCCTAAACGGCCTCGGTCCTGTATACCTGAAGGAGCGTCTCCACCCCCATCGTTCAGCCCGGACACTGAGGTCCAGCGCCGAGGGCCTTCTGGCGGTTCCCTCACTGCGAGAAGCAAAGCTACAGGGAACCAGGCAGAGGGCCTTCTCAGTAGTGGCGCCCGCCCTGTGGAATGCCCTCCCAGCAGAGGTTAAAGTGATAAACAACTATCCTACATTCAGAAAATACCTGAAGGCAGCCCTGTTTAAGGAAGTTTTTAACCTGTGATATTTTGATGTATTTTAATGTCTGTTGGAGGCCGCCCAGAGTGGCTGGGGAGACCCAGCCAGATGGGCGGGGTACAAATAATAAATTATTATTATTATTATTATTATTATTATTATTATTATTATTTCAAATCAGTTGCAAGGGGAACAGCTTTTCAGTGGCAATCCAAGAAAAATTGCTGCTCCTCTAAGTTTGCCTTCCTATTCCTGCTTCTGAATAATAAATTATTATTATTATTATTATTATTATTATTATTATTATTATTATTATTATTTGTCTTTAACACAAATGACTTGCAACGAATTGTTGCAGCATGGAGCATTCTTGCTTTTCCGTTCCCAGTCGCTCCCACTCCCGTGAGTCTCCATTCCTGCTGCTTCCTGGTTTTCCAGTGGTCAGCACCCCCTCTCACAAGATGGAGCTATGGCCACTAACTTTGAAGGCAGGTTCATAGAGGACATGGGGATGGATACCTCCCAGTTATGATGGCCTTTTCCAGGGTCAGAGGCAGCATCCCCCAAATACCAGTTGCTGAGAATGGCAGGTGGGGAGAGAGCTGTTGTGATCAGGTCTTGCTTGTGGGCTTCCCACAGATATCCGGTTGGCCGCTGTGAGAACAAGATGCTGGACTAGATGGGCCTTTGACCTGATCCAACAGGACACTTCTTATGCTCTTATTCAGGGGTCGGCAACCTCTGGCCCATGGGCCAGATCCCGCCCACGGAGACCGTTTTACCGGCCCACGAGCCGCCCCTGAACCAAGCTGCAGTTCAGGGCTAAACCTGCGCAGCGCGGTGCGGGGACTTGCTGAGCGGCGCCGGAAATTGTGTCTGCGCTTGTCCAGACACAGAAAATTGCTTCTGCGCAGGCGCAATTTTCGGCATCTGGGCATGTGCAGAAGCAATTTCTGGCGCCGTGGACATGCGCAGACGCGATTTCCAGAGTCGCACTGCGCCAGTCCGGCCCACAGACGATCTCCGTGGGAGTGGTCTGGCCCATGGCCGGTAAACCTCGCCGACCCCTGCTCTTATTTCTGTAGCCAATGAGCACACTCAGTCCTCTTTGCGATGGTTTTTTTGGTTCCCCTCCCTTAGGTTTCCCCCCACACACCAATGTATTTTAAAACTCTTTAAGCCTCTGCATTCCTCTGAACCTTCTGATACCAAAGGTTCCCACACTTAAGTCAGGATTTGAACCTGGAACCTCTCTTGTCTGCACGCTTGCGCCCCTCCCCCTTTGTGTAATTGCAATTCTTAATTGGAAAAAAATGCAAAGCATACATACAGATACGACAATATGTCAATATAGATCTCTCCTATGCAAAGCTGAGCTAATTCAGTGCTTTTACTCTAAGTAGCCCACTTTAAGCCGACAAGCTCTCTCCGAGATCTGGCCCATTTCCAGCACAGAACGAAATGGATCGCAGATAGGAGTCCTGAAAAACAATTTGGCCATTTGCATGTATGGGAGAGATATTTGAATCAGTGAACACTTCAAGGCGAACCTGCCTAATTCGCACCTTTGGAAACAAGACATACACAGTCGTCCTTCGGAAATCACACCTCTCTGAATTTTTCAGCGCAGTTCTCCGGCCAAGTAAAGTGTACCTACCAGGAGCTATCGATACCCATGTATCGGTTAAAAATCGTGCACAGGAATGTGTTATTTTAGGTGAAACTGCCTTGCCAAAATCCACACATTAGGCAACGCTCAGAGGCGTAGGAAGGTCAGGTGGTACCTGGTGTGGAAAATTTCTTGCCACCCCCCCCCCAATTGATTTTCATTTTTTGCCTGCAAAAATGGTTTGACGTTATTTCATATTTTCTTACAAAGGAATAATAATAAGTAAAAATAAACTTTTATTTATATCCCGCCCTCCCCTGCTGAAGTCGGGCTCAGGGTGGCTAACATCAGATACATAACATTGATATAAAATCAAACAATAATTAAATTACCTCCTAAAAACATGTCAAAATCAAATTAAAGTCTAATTAGATGGCTTTCTGCAGGGTTAGGGTTGGGAACAGTAAGTGCTCCACTGAATTGAAATTTCAGGCTTCACAACATAGGAAAACAGCCAAGTAAACAGCTATTTTCGTGGAGGAGGGTCAAGATATTAACTGATATGCATGGAATTTCATATATAGCTATATAATCCCTAGTGTAGTAAGATAAGACCTTTGGAGCAGGCATTTTCAAAAAGAAAAAAAAAGTTTTTTATGAACCACCCTAGTAGGGCAGTAATTGTTCCTTGATAATTTGTCACCCCCTCCATGGTGGAACCTGGGGCAGCCTGCCCCCCACTTCCTACGCCCCTGGCAATGCTGCATTCAGAAAGTTGCATATTAGGGGAAATTCACACCCAAACGCTGATGAATTTCTGTGAGAACTTTTTTTTTCTTTTTTAATGGCAAGGTGATGTGCAAATGTGGAGAACTAAAGAATGGAGGGAAATGAGAAACCGGGAGAAACTGAAATTGACGGAGTCAACTCATCCCTAGGTGGCAAGGGAGCGGCTGGTGTAGGAGTGGATATTCACCGTTTGCTTTTTGGCCTTTGGAAATACATTCTCGTTTTCCTCCTGCACCGATTTGGCGGGGGGGGGGGAGAAATGGAGCTAAGAGATGCCACCCCCTTTGCGAACCTCGATCTCCTCCTTTTGCATACTCAAATGAGCTGACATGGAGAGGGCCAGGAGAAGCTAGGGAGAGATGTGATCCATTATCTCTCCTCTCCTTAACACCTCTCTCTCTCTCTCTCTCCTCTTCTCTTCTCCTCTCCCTCCCTCCCAGCTTGGCTCCCGCCTATGAAAAATCAGCAAATAAAAAGTTACATTAACCCCAACCTGACCTCTCCAATATAATACACTGTAGGCTGATGGGCTTGCCGTTGGAGCCCTGTGCACAGGCTGTCATTCTCTGCCAAGCCAAGTACAGCCCAGGGACCATTTACTACATAATTAATATATTAAATGCATGAAAAATAGTTACACAGATCGCGCGTGTGTCGTGTGTCCCCCCCCCCCGGCTCCTCTTCTCATCCTTCCCTGCACTGATGCCGCCACCACCCCTCCTTCGCTGCCTCTCTCTGTCCCACCAGAAAGGGGAGGGCGAAGGAGAGAGAGAGAGAGAGAGAGAGAGAGAGAGAGAGAGAGAGAGAGAGAGAGACGGAGAGGAAAGATTTGGGGAGCGGGGGAGGAAGATAGATACAGCCTGTGTACCATCAATATGGGAACATCCTTTGAATAGCCATCATAAAAACTGTTCATAATTTTATAGCTTCATTCGGGTTGGAGTACCATAAAGGAGACCCATATTTTTCACGCTCAGGATGCTCATAAAACAAAAAGGAGGAGCAGCAGCAGGAGGGGGGGCGGATATATAAACAGGGGGAGCTGAGGGGGGGAGTGAAAATTTGGCACCGGGAGAGACAAAGAGATATTGCCAAAATTGAACGTGGCGGGGGGAGGGTGTTGCGGAAAGTAAGAGAACGAGGTGGGTTGTGGGTTTGTCCTCTCTGACCCACAGCGTGGTGAATCCTGATGAACCCATCAGGATAATTATTAATTGAGGGGTCTTTATCACTCTTTTTTTCCTCTCTCTCTCCCCCTTTCTGCTGACTTCGTATTTGCCTTTTTACAAGGATGATGGAAAGCTGGGATGGCACATCTTCCGTCCTCGAATCTTGTCCTTCACCTTTCAAAGGGCCAGGCGTCTTTAATTCCTCTCTCTTCTCTTTTCCTACCTTCGGAACGCAAAATTCATGAGCTGGAGAGCAGATTAACAAATAAATTACAAGGCGGGCAAACGGGAGGCGATAAAACAATAATAATAATCGTAAAATTGGGCTCTTCACCTTCATAGGTCTTGGCTCTTGGATGCAGGCAGCCTAGGCAGAACCAAATGGAAATGTTATTCTGTAACCCTGCCCACCCCTGTAAAATGCCTTGAACAGAGAAAGCTAGCAAGCCAGGGAAAATGGTTTTGGGCAATGTCTTCACCCTGACATACTAGCTTTCTATGGGTGGGTGGTTCCCCCCCCTTTTTTGGGGGGGGAGAACACACACACAAAAATAGCCTGGAAGCTCAGAGGGAACAAGACCATGAAAATATGAAAATATGAGGTGAGGCCTCAACTTCTAGATTATCTCTCTTCAATAGCCAATTGCAATTGAATCCTGAAAAAGACAGGACGGAGATAATGTCAGTCAGGAAGCCTTGCCACTGTATGTGGTTGTGTCTAATATAACGCTGCAACAAGGATGGGGGCGGCGGTTTCCTGTGACAACCTATTCCCTGAACTAGCTATAGATTAAAGCTGAGGCACAATGGAAACAAAAGCTGTATTTTTTATGGACAAACATTGAAAGAGAGATAAAGCTTGACGGCTTCCCTGTTAAAGGCCCCGTTTTCTGTCAGAAACTCTTGTTTCAGGTTCACGCAAGAACTTTACTTAATAATTCCCAGCAACAGAACTTTTGTAGAATCACAGAATTGTAGAGTTGAGGATAATCTGGTCCAACTGCCAGCAATGCAGGAATATGCAGCTGTTGCAGTCAGGCGCGGATCGAACCTGCAGCCTTGGCGTTACCAGCACCACGCTCTAGCCAGCTGAGCTATGCAGGAGGGGAGAGCGTTCATCTGGTTTCCCACAGGCATCTGGTTGGCTACTAGGAGATCAGGATGCTGGACTAGACGGGCTATTGGACTAGACGGGCTATCATTGAAGATTGTATAATCTTAGGAGTGGGTGTACCTCTGGAGTATAGCTGTCAAGCCTCCCTTTTTTTGCGGGAAACTCCCTTATTCCAATGCCGTTTCCCGCTGCTATCCCGGATTGTTGATATCCCTTAAATTTCCTGGATTTCAAATGAAGCAGCTCCTCTCCCTCCCTGCCGGCCAGGGAGGCTCCTCAGCTGCGTTGCTCGGCTGCCAATAAGGAGTCTGAGACCGACTGGGGGCGGAGCTTGCATGCCTTGTGCAGCCAGACCCTCACGCCCAACCAGACAGACAGCCTGCCTGCCGTCTAGGCGCTCGCTCTTTCGCTCACCTGTTCGCGCACAGCCTCTGGAGCGCAGGGTGGCGAGGCTACTTGGTGCCATTGCACCGCCCTCGCGGCATCCCTTATTTTCAAATCCAAAAGTTTTTAAAAATCCCTTATTTTCAAATCCAAAAGTTTTAAAAAATCCCTTATTTTCAAATCCGAAAGTTGACAGCTGATTGGCCTGATTCTTACATTCTCATGATAATTCTTTGGCTCTGCTTTGAAAGCCCAAGCCACCCCTGATCATCACCCTGGTTTGTCTTGCCCCAAAGCCATTTACCTCGGTCCTTTGGGGACAATGGCTCTCATTGCCCTGCTTTTATGGGAGGGCCATCTCTGGGGGCATGGAATAAACATCTGGGGGTTGCCCTCCGCGGCCTGATCTTTCAGCTGAAGTATTGATCCAAACTGTAATAGGAAATTAATTTTGCCTTCCAGGGCCTGAAAATGGCCTTTGCCAAAAAAGAAAAAAGGGAGAGTGGAAGAGAACGGCGCCACAAAGAAAGAGGAACAGCAGGACAAGAAGGAACAGGAGGGAATAGAGTGCTGGCACCTCAGTTTCTGAATAATGAGAGACCCCAAGGGTGTGTCTGCACTTACCCATCACTCAGTTTCCTTGGAAGGTCAGCAGCGACTGTGGCATCTTTAAGATAAATATATAAGGCTTTATTTACACATGTTGGGATGCGGTTGGCGCTGTGGGTTAAACCACAGAGCCTAGGCAAGATCAGAAGGTCGGCAGTTCGAATCCCCGCGATGGGGTGAGCTCCCATCGCAGGGATTCGAACCGCCGACCTTCTGATCAGCAAGCCCTAGGCTCTGTGGTTTAACACACAGCGCCACCTGGGTCCTCTGCTACACAGCTGCAAATACAATGTTTTAAGCGTGTTTTAAGTGCATTATACAAATGTGACACTAGATGGCGATGGTGAGCTAATGGCAAATTAAATGTATATTTCAAAATGTTGTTGTTGGTTTTTTTTAAAAAAACCCAAGCCATTTTCGCAAAGGATAGATATAGATAGATAGATAGATAGATAGATAGATAGATAGATAGATAGATAGATAGATGATAGATAGATAGATGATAGATAGATAGATAGATAGATAGATAGATAGATAGATAGATAGATAGATATAGATAGATAGATAGATAGATAGATGATAGATAGATAGATAGATAGATAGATAGATAGATAGATAGATAGACAGGTTCAGCCTGGATGTGTCCCAACCTACTCAGAAGCGACTTCAAATGTATCCAGCAGTTTCTGGCCTTACAGGCGGGGGTCTCGGCCTTCTGAGACTTTGCCAACATCTCACAGAGCAGTATCCTGCCCCCAGCACAGGGCAGCATGCACCACCTGAGCCCCCCCTGCCTATGCCCAAAGGACAACCTGTGCAGCACAGGTGCAAGGTACCCTTCTCCTACTCCTTCCAGCCAGACGGAAACTCTCAAGGAAGGCGCGAAGCAAGCCTAGAAAGAGGCGTGGCCAGGAAAGGGGGTGTGGCATGGGGGAGAGTCCCAAGGGCCACATAGAGAGGCTGGAGGGGCCACACTTGCCTTCTTCCTGGGCGTGAGGTTCTCCATCCTTGCAAGGAAGCTTAAAAAGCCGCTGACCTGATAGTGCACCTTTCGTTATCTCTTTTAAAACCGCTCTCGTCAATGTGCCTTTGAGCAAAAGCTAAGTATTGGCAGGATGGAGAAAGTGTGTGTGTGTGATACAAGCCATATCTATGTCTGTTGATCTATCTAATGTGCTCTCACTCTACACACACACACACACACACACACACACACACACACACTGACTTCCTTGACACTCTTCTTAACTCTCCTCTGCGCCATAATTACATTGCCCTGGCTGATATTTCCATGGTATATTAACCCGAGTCAGGTGACTCCCCTCTCACCGTCGACGCCTCTCCGTTCCCTGTGCGACGACACCCCCCCCCTTTAGACCTTGACATTATTAATAGTCCTATTCATTAAGTATTACTCTTGTAGAATGAGTAGCATAATATTGGCCTGCAGATAGGAGAAGGCAGAAGGAATAAGTCAAATTAATTTTCCGCAGCAAACGCCCCGATTCTGCAAATGACATTCGGTACTGTTAGCATTTTAAATGTGACATGGGGATGGCAGGAGATAGAATTTGGAAGGGAAATAGGAGGAGACGCAGCTCGGGGTATAGCAGGCGGTGGAGAGAGAGAGAGAGAGAGAGAGAGAGAGACCCAATAATATCGCTTACACAGAGGAAAAGGAAGGGACAACTCAAAAGGCATGTTGTGTGAGTGTGTCAGTTAATTTAATTTTGCGTCCATCTCCTTTCTGTTAAAAGTGGGCAGGAAACCCAATCTTCATATATTACGGGTGCCCCCTCACCTTCTTTTCAATTCCCATTTTATTTTATTTTGGACTTGGGTTTAAAAAGGTACCATCAGCGTTGGTTTGTGGATGTCAGGACTAGGTTCTGTGGGGAGACAGGGAGCCCAAGCAGTAGGGAAAGCAGAAGCAATGGCAGCTGGAGCCGATGAATTCTGGTCTTGTCCCCAATAGTGCCGTTTCAAATTCATAAGTCCATCGTCCTCTTGTGATGGGCACAGCCACACACCCTCTTCCTAAGATCACACAACTTTCTAAGTTAATATTCCTGGATATATTTTTTTCATGTGGTTAAGGGAGGCAATGGGGACGCGGGGGGCACTGTGGGGTAAACCACAGAACTTGCCGATCGGAAGGTCGGCGGTTCGAATCCCCGCAACGGGGTGAGCTCCCGTTGCTCAGTCCCTTCTCCTGCCAACCTAGCAGTTCGAAAGCACTCCAGTGCAAGTAGATAAATAGGTACCCGCTTCAGGCGGGAAGGTAAACGGCACTTCCGTGCACTGCTCTGGTTCGGCAGAAGCGGCTTTGTCATGCTGGCCACATGACCTGTATGCCGGCTCCCTCGGCCAATAATGCGAGATGAGCGCCGCAACCCCAGAGTTGGTCACGACTGGACCCAATGGTCAGGGGTCCCTTTACCTTTTAAGGGAGGCAATGGGCTTGACTCTTACTCATAAAATCACCACCAAGCTGCAAGGGACCTCAGATGTCATCCAGTCCAACCCCCGATCGATGCAGGTAATACAGTATTACTCTGGCATACCTAAAAAATAAAAGAATTCCTTCCAGTAGCACCTTAGAGACCAACTAGTTGGTCTCTAAGGTGTTACTGGAAGGAATTCTTTTTTTTTAATTTTGTTTTGACTTTGTTTTGACTATGACAGACCAACATGGCTACCTACCTGTATCTGGCATACCTGATATGGATGGATCCGTTCAGCTCACGTTTTGAAGCAAGTTAAACCTCATCTAGCAACTAGCATGAGTTTGGCCAAACTGCGAGAGGCAGTGGAGGATAGGTGTGCCTGGCGTGCCTTGGTCCATGGGGTCACGAAGAGTCGGACACGACTGAACGACTGAACAACAACAAAACCTCATCTGCAGGTCCCCAGTCTTCCTAAGCAGGAGTGGAGTGGCCGGTTCAGAAGTCCAGGGTCCCTTCATGATAGTCACAGCCACTCGCCCTCATGCAGCTTTCTAAGATCATACAATAATCTTACAAATATACAGTAATAATTATAATTAAGGATGGATTGCAGCGGTCAATGGCAGATCTCCACCTGCCGCCTTTCAGTCGGATCTGCTATATTCTGTGCACACACATGAGTTGATGATTTGGAGTGTTCCAGTGTCTTCTTTCAGGGGTGTGTTTTCCACAAAGTTCCATTGCACGCAACGGAACTTGCACGCCACCCTCTTGGGTTTCCGGTGCTCCAAGATGCTTAGCTTTGGAGAATTGTTGTTCAGTCGTTCAGTCGTGTCCGACTCTTCGTGACCCCATGGACCAGAGCACGCCAGGCACGCCTATCCTTCACTGCCTCTCGCAGTTTGGCCAAACTCATGTTGGTAGCTTCGAGAACACTGTCCAACCATCTCATCCTCTGCCGTCCCCTTCTCCTTGTGCCCCTCACCCTTTCCCAACATCAGGGTTCTTTTCTAGGGAGTCTTCTCTTCTCATGAGGTGGCCAAAGTATTGGAGCTTTGGAGAATACAGTGGCTTAAAAAAGCTCCCCTGCTTACAGAAATAGCAATGGGTTCCACAACCTCAGACCATGACACCACTGGTGGTCTCTCCATTCTTCTCCCTGCTGTGAGTTCTATAAGGATGAAGCTGGCAGGGAGGTGTGAGGGTTGGCTGAAGGCAGATTGAGGTTGGTGGGCCAATGCCTTATGGGGCCTCCACTGGATCAAGAGGATTATACCGCGAGGGGTTTTGTTCTTGCCACGGACACATAAATATGAATATTCGTGATTATATGGAAGGTTCGCAATTAGATGAGAAATCACCAACTTTCCATCTTTCCACTTTTCATTTCTAGGCCACGGCTAGAAGGAATGGACAATAATACAGGCCATCCTTTCCCAGTCTGGTGGCCCCCAGATGGTGGCTGATTGGAGCTGGAGCCTGACAACATATGGAGGACACCAGATTGTGGTATCATAACAACAACAACAACAACAACAACAACAACAACAACAACAACAACATTGTTTATATCCCACCCACTTTACTGGGTTGCCACTCTGGGCAAATCAAAGCAGTATGGCATTGCTTCCCACGGCATTCCTCTCAGTGCCATTATCCCTTTCACACCTTCCCATAGCTGTCAACCTTTCCCTTTTTTTTGCGGGAAATTCCCTTAATCCGAATAGGATTCCTCACAAGAAAAGTGAAAGGTTGAAAGCTATGCGACCTTCCTCCCTGCCCTTGAAGTTCACTGGCCGCAGGTGATATTTGCCAATGACATCACAGGCGGTGCTGTTGCAGACCATGACATCATAGACCCCAAGTGCTCAAAATCATCCAAGTTGCCTTTGCGGAAGTCAAACTCAGGACAAACTTCTCTGACTGGATCAAGAACAAGAAGGGAGGCCATTGTATCTGGATGGAGCAGTGCTAAATATCTTGTGCCTTTTCCCCTCCGAAATTCCTGGCTCTCGGACTCAGAAAGACCTGGCCGCAGGCGAGCCGAGCCATCCCGGCCTTTGGACTTTGCCTTGCGACACCATTCCACCCCTACCTTATCCTTCCCACCCCAAACCTCACCCTCAACCCCCTTGTGAGCCACGAAAGAAGGTTCCCACTCCGCCAGTAGATCTACCAACTGTGCATAGAGTTGCCTCCATCAGAGAGAGAGAGAGAGAGAGAGAGAGAGAGAGAGAGAGAGAGAGAGAGAGAGAGGTGAGGTGGGCATGGAAATTGCAATTGTATCGCCGGTGAAATGGAATGAGTAACAACATTTCCCAAGGACCGGTGTCAACACTCGACGGCGCCTTAACTCTCCCGCTCTCTCTCTCTCCCCCCTTCTTTTTCCAATTTAGTATTGTTTAATATGCATTTAATCAACCCATTCAATATTATAGAGTCTATGTTGCATGACACTCTCCCTGTGTCACTGAGGAAGCGTTCATAGGCCATTAGGCTAAAGTAATATGTATGAGGAGCAGGTTTCCCCCTGGGTGCAGTAACTACTTCAGCTCCCCAGTCGTCCCCATTAAATCATTAAACCTCATGACTATGCCTTCTGAACTCTACCCTGATCTTTAAAAAGCAGAACGTTAAAGGCCAACTGTCACCCTTCAGTGCTCAGGCCTTGCGTTTTATATATTCAAAGCATTAAGGCTTTTGTCAGTCTATACATCATAAGCCGCCAAGACGGGCTGCACAAACAGGCAAGGCTTTGTAACCCGTGTCCCTTTAATAGAGGGCGTGCAAAAAGGAGGAATGGGCTTTCGTGTTGTTGTTGTTTTTCATTTTTAGCAACAACAGCAAAAAATATTTAAAAAGATAAATAGATGAAATGCACACACAAGAGGAGAGAGAGCGCTCCAGCTGGCTTCATGGATCGTGACCCACGTTTTACACCTGCAAATATATATATCCAAGCCTTTTGTTGTTACGCAATTTCCTAGAATGGGTTGCGGGAGGTGGAGAATTGCTGGATCAGAGCGGAGTTTGTGCCTGTGAACTTTGAGCAGGGCTGCATCTAGATTTCTCCTCCCCGGAATTATTTTGCCCCTCTGCTTCCCAACTGCGAATGGATTAACAGCTTTCTTTCCTATTCAGGATGTGGAGGAAATTCGATTTGAAGCAGGGCAGGTGTGTATTGTGGCTAGGGAGGGAAGGTGGCCTGGGGAAGAGTCCTGGGGGCCAGATAGAGAGTGCTAGAGGTCCGCATTTGGATCCTGTGCCTGAAGTTCCCCACATGAAGATAGCCTCAGATCTATTAATGTAAAATTTTAAAATCTTAAGTTTTAAATTTTAATTTTAAATGTAAGTATCAGTTTTATGAGGGACCCAGGTGGCGCTGTGGGTTAAGCCACAGAGCCTAGGGCTTGCTGATCAGAAGGTTGGCGGTTCGAATCCCTGCGATGGGGTGAGCTCCCGTTGCTCGGTCCCAGCTCCTGCCCACCTAGCAGTTCGAAAGCACATCAAAGTGCTAGTAGATAAATAGGTACCGCTCCGGCGGGAAGGTAAACGGCGTTTCCGTGCACTGCTCTGGTTCGCCAAAAGCAGCTTTGTCATGCTGGCCACATGACCTGGAAGGTGTCTTCGGACAAACGCCGGCTCCCTCGGCCTATAGAGCGAGATGAGCACGCAACCCCAGAGTCGGACACGACTGGACCTGATGGTCAGGGGTCCCTTTACTTTTTTCAGTTTTATGAGATGGGTTCTAATTCTGTAATATAACACAATCTCCAATACTATATCTGGTTATGGATTGTCATTAATTGTTTTCTGGTCTTTGACCGTAATAAAGATATTTGTATTTGAAGATGGCCTCACTCCTCTTTGCACAGAGAGCAAGGGACGGTTAATTAATAAAGATAGGTGCTGGGGCTCAGGCCCACATTGAAGCCACGCTCTCTCCTCTGAAAGGACCGCTGCCACCAAATAAAAATCCCAGACACATGGAGGGCATTTGTGGTTTCCTAGGAACAAGGGAAAGGAAGTCCACACATTATTACATTATTACAAGGTAGTGAAGCTTTAGGAGACTACTGAGGGCCAGACAGAGTGAACTGGAGGGCCACTTTTGGTCTGAGTTCACACACACACACACACACACACACACACACACACACACCAAACACACACCTGGACAGGGATAGCCTAACTACTGTTGTCTATGCTCTGGTAACCTCAATGTTAGATTACTGCATTATACTTAGGGCTGCCTCTGAAGACGGTTTGGAAACTTCAGCTAGTGCAGAATTCATTGGCCAGGTTGCTCACCGGAGCAAGACGATTTGAGCTTATTGCACCGATCCTGGTCTGACTGCACTGGATACCAATTAGTTTCCAAGCCCATTTCAAAGTGCTGGTTTTGACCTATAAAGCCTTAAGCGGCTCAGGACCGCAATACCTCCAGGACCGCCTCTTTCCATATGAACCTACCTGGACCCTGAGATCATCTTCTGAGACCCTTCTTCGTGTGCCTCCTCCTCGAGAGGTCCGGAGGGTGGCAACACGAGAACAGGGCCTTCTCTGCAGTGGCTCCCTGTCTGTGGAATGCTCTCCCCAGGGAAGTTCGCCAGGCACCTTCATTATACACCTTTAGGCACCAGGCAAAGACATTCGTATTTAACCAGGCCTTTGGTTGATCTGATTTACATCCTATGCCCCTTTAAAATGTGTTTTTTGGGGGGGGCTATTGGGTTGTTGTTTTTATTTTCATTAGGTCTTTTGTGGTTTTATATCCTGATTTCATTCTGTGAACCACCCTGAGAGCCCCTGGGAATAGGGCGGTATAATAATAATAATAATAATAATAATAATAATAATAATAATAATAATAATAATAATATATTATTTGTACCCCGCCCATCTGGCTGGGTCTCCCCAGCCACTCTGGGCGGCCTCCAACAGACATTAAAATACATCAAAATATCACAGGTTATAAACTTCCCTAAACAGGGCTGCCTTCAGGTATTTTTTGAATGTTTTTCTCTTTGACCTCTGCTGTGAGGGCGTTCCACAGGGCGGGTGCCACTACCGAGAAGGCCCTCTGCCTGGTTCCCTGTAGCTTTGCTTCTCGCAGTGAGGGAACCGCCAGAAGGCCCTCGGCGCTGGATCTCAGTGTCCGGGCAGAACGATGGGGGTGGAGACGCTCCTTTAGGTATACAGGACCGAGGCCGTTTAGGGCTTTAAAGGTCAGCACCAACACTTTGAATTGTGCTCGGAAACGTACTGGGAGCCAATGTAGGTCTTTCAAGACCGGTGTTATGTGGTCTCTGCGGCCGCTCCCAGTCACCAGTCTAGCTGCCGCATTCTGGATTAATTGCAGTTTCCGGGTCACCTTCAAAGGTAGCCCCACGTAGAGCGCATTGCAGTAGTCCAAGCGGGAGATAACTAGAGAATAATAATAATAATAATAATAATAATAATAATAATAATAATAATAATACACTCCATACAAGTATTCTGGGCAGATCAAAAAATTCCCAGGAGAAAATCTTCACAAGGCCAGGCTGCAGGAATCCCTCACAGAGCAACAGAACGAAAAGCAGCATATGGTTAACACAAGCGACTGAGTGATTGTGTGACTTTCAAACAACGCTTTCAGCCACCTAGGATGACTTTGGAGCTGCCGGTGTCAGCCTGCTGTTGCCGTGTTGTGTGCCGAGGGGGAAAGGGGAGTGGAGGGGGGGAGAGAAGACCCCTCTCCTGCGTTCCACCCCGATATATTAGTTCAACTTTAAAGGCGTATGGTAACTCTCTCTTGTGGCCAGCATCCGATGAGCTTCCTATAATTACAATTTGAACTGGTCCGCGGGCAGCCGGCTGCCGATAGCGGATCAGTGATTAGAGCTGAAATCACAGGGTAAGTACTTCTCTGACACCAGGAGACACACGACAATCATCAGAAAAGACTCGGCTCTCTGGTGTCTGATGAAGTGGAGATAGCGTGGCGACTCAAGTACGGGGACCGAGAGGGTGTGTGGGTGTAGGCGCTTAAGCATGGCTGCTCAGAAGAGAAGAAAGGAGAGAGAGAGAGAGAGAGAGAGAGAGAGAGAGAGAGAGAGAGAGAGAGAGAGGATCAAGTTCTTGAGAAAGACACTCAGCGGTGTGGGCTATTGACTCACCCCCCAAGCAAATCTTTAACCCAGTGTCTCAGGGAGCGCATGACGGCGCATCTCATTGTGGCGGACCCACCTGACAATGGCAGGTGTGTGCAATGAGAGCTTTTTTCTTTCTTTTTTGCATCTCCCGTTCAGCAAGGCTGGGCAATGGCGAGAGATGCAGGAAAGGAGGCAGAGTGAGTCCCAGGTGTTTTTGGACCTGGGTTGGGGAACCAGTGGTGGGCACAGGGGCAGTTGCCCCGGGTGCAAAATTTGCTAGGGGCGCAAAATTTCAACACTCAGTGCTGCCTCAATACTTCTGTAACTGGGCTCTGTTGGAAGCAGCTTCTCCCTGCGAAACAGGAAGTGGCCTCTCCAGACAATGGAGCGACTCTTCTTTTCTTATCTCTGCAGCTGCAATCTCCTGGGTGACGCAGATGTCCTTAGGCAGTAGAATGTGCATGTGTACTCTGTCTGTTTCACTCCCGCCCACCGCCCCCTCCACACAGCCCCGGGCACTGGCAACCCACGCTATGCCACTGTGTTGAAATATAAGGCTCTCCAGGCACTGTTGGATCGGAAGGTCAGAGGTTCGAATCCCTGCGACGGGGTGAGCTCCCGTTGCTCAGGTCCCTGCTCCTGCCAACCTAGCAGTTCGAAAGCACGTCAAAGTGCAAGTAGATAAATAGGTACCGCTCCGGCAGGAAGGTAAAACGCCATTTTCCGTTGCACTGCTCTGGTTCGCCAGAAGCGACTTAGTCATGCTGGCCACATGACCTGGAAGCTGTACGCCGGCTCCCTCGGCCAGTAAAGCGAGATGAGTGCCGCAACCCCAGAGTCGTCTGTGACTGGACCTAACGGTCAGGGGTCCCTTTACCTTTATTCCTCAGTGTTGTTTTTTTTTTTTTTTATTTCCTTTGGACTCATGTTTCGAACCTACCCACAAACAGGCAGGTTCCAGGACACTAGTCCTCAGTAATGTGGCCATGTTTTCTTTGTGACTCCATACTCTAGCCCACCGCGCTGCAAACATCTCGAGAGCCTGTCCACCTTAACTTGCACTTCCAAGAAAGAAGAGGAAGAAGGTGAAAAACATTATCTTATCCCTGAAAGCAGGCGGGAGCAGAGATTTAACACCGGCCCCCTTCATCTCGCTGCTTCAGGGAGATTGTATCATCATCACTGCTGGCTCTGTGCCACAGCCGGGCTGGAGCATTAAGAGGGGACAGTGACAAATGGCCTCCCATATTGGCCCAGCTGTTCCAGCCAAGGCTGTGAAATCTCAGGTCCTCTGCCCATAAAAGGGGCAAAGCAGAACCTCAAAATGAGATGGACTTTAGTGCTGGGAAGATGAGTGAAGGTGTGGGGGGGATGCATCGAAACACACCAATTAACCCCTTTGGGCTTGTAAAAAGGTACCATATATTCCGGCGTATAAGACGACTGGGCGTATAAGACAACCCCCAACTTTTCCAGTTAAAATATAGAGTTTGGGATATACGGTACTTGCCGTATAAGGAAATATGACCCGGCGTATAAGACGACCCCCGACTTTTGAGAAGATTTTCCTGGGTTAAAAAGTAGTCTTATATAGAAATCAGAGAATTGTAAGTAATAAGGCTAGATATGACATTGAGGAATTATGATAAGGAAATAAAATTAAAGAATAGTGAATAAGATTATAATATAGATACAATATTAAATAAGGACAGGAAATTGCTAATGGAAATAAATATATATAAATAAATATATATAACCAAAATGTAAAGGAAAGGAGAAGGGAATTTATTAATTGAGTGTGTGTGTGTGTGTGTGTGTGTGTGTGTGTAATTGTAGTATTGTCTTTTTATTTTATGTTATGTCTTGTTGGAGTTATATAATTTTGTGTGTAAAACCCAATTAAATATTATTTAAAAAAATAAAAAGTAGTCTTATACGCAGGGAATATACAGTACTTTATTCCTCAGGTATAGGCGTCAAGAAAACCCCTCAATTCTGTCCTTTAAAAATAAAATAAAATAGGGGGGGGCGGGAAATGATGCCAAACATTAGTTTTGTTTTTAAATGCGAAACTGGTTATACTTAGGGGGTGGAAGGGTTTTGGTTTACTCGGTTTCTCATTTTCCCAGTCTTCAGTTCTCCACATCTCTGCAGTGATTTGTCAATTAAGAAATAAATCCTCCTGAATATTTGCCATCCTTTTAGGGCACATTTCTCCCCATAAACACACCTTTTGCATGTAGCTTTGGCGAATGTCCACATTTGGGGGGTCAGGCATTTCCTCATAATATGGTGTGTTTTTGCAAATGTTGTTTGCAGGATAGCATCGCGGAATTTGGGGGAAGTGCAAATCCCAAAGGAAGCCTGTGTTTTCTGGTTTCTTGCATCGTTTCAGAAAGGGAGATATGGGTAAGTTTATATTTGAATTAGAACTGAAAATAAGAACCAGGTAACTAGCGACAGGTCAGCTTGACACTGATGCCAAGGAAGGTGCTAGAACAGATAATTCGACAGTCAGTCTTTGAGCACTTAGAAAAGGGATGCTGCGATTACTTAAGACCCAGCATGGGTTTTCTCAAAAACAAGTCATGCCAGACAAATCTCATTTCTACTTTTGACAGAGTTACAAGCTTGTTGGATCAGGGGAATGCTGCGGACATAGTGTATCTTGACTTCAGTAAGTCCCCCAATGGTATTTCTTGCAAGGAAGCTGGTAAAATGTGAGTTGAATGAGGTAAATCGTAGGTGGATTTGTAACTGGCTGACCTGTTCCATAGAAAAGCTCCCTCACTAGAGGCATATATGTAGTAATAATAATAATTTAATAATAATTCATTATTTATACCCTGCCCATCTGTCTGGGTTTCCCCAGCCGCTCTGGGCGGCTTGCAGCAAAATATTAAAATACAATAATTCATCAAGTATTAAAAGCTTCCCTAAACCAGGGCTGCCTTCAGATGTCTTCAGATGTAGAAAGGAGGGGCATGCGGTTGGCCATATATATGTATCTTATTAAAAATGGCTCATGCCTTTCTGCTGCCATATTGCAGCACTCATGAAAATTGATTGATTGATAATTAGATTTGTATATTGCTCTGCATCTGAAGATCACAGGGCGGTTCGCAACATAAAAATACAAAATGAGAACACCAAATGCATAACAAACAAAAACACGCCAATAAACCCCCTTGGACAAACACATTTAAAAGGCCATATATTGTTCAATCACCCAAAGGCCTGGTTATAGAGGAACGTTTTCACCTGGCACCTAAAGATATGTAATGAAGGTGCCAGGCGAGCCTTCCTGGGGACAGAATACTGGACTAGATGGCCTTTGGGTTCTGCTTAGGTTCTTCAGTTCTCGCTGCTTAAATCTATAACCGTGGGGAGACTGCCAGCAGTTGCTCGGTTAGAAGGAAGGTAGTAGGAAAGAACTCTGTACATGCTCAAACATACTGTTTTTAATTAAGGACTAGGGAAGGACATATTTTCCTTCCATGCCAGTTTCGGATGTCCCATTTCCTGTGGCTTGCTTCAGAAAGTTGTATGACAAATCGGGTTGTATCCAATATTAATTTAACTCAGAGTAGGCTCATTGAAATGAATGGACCTAAGCCAGCCACATCTATTGATTCCAGTGGGTTCACTCTGAGCAGAACTCATGCGTCATACAGCTCTACCACTGATCTATCTCTTAAAGGGAGAAAGGAACAGGGGGTGCTATTCCGACATTTTCTGCTGCAACATCCAAGATGCTGTTTTGGTACGGCTGGCAAAAGGTTCCATCTCCCCCACCCCCCAAGCAATGAAGGGTTAAGCCAGCTCAAATGGGGGAGAGCTGCCAAGGCCTTTCCCCAAGGCTGCCAGGAATGAGACCGCTATCATTCTAGAGGTGCCCTTTGCCCCAAGATCATTTATGACTTATTCTTTGCCTCCAATGACCATGGTGACAAGCTCTCCATCTCCCTCTCCCTCCCCCCCTCTCTCCCTCCCTCTCCCTTTTCAGGCCCGGAGCTAAACTGCTCACTCAGTCGCTTGCTGGCTCATTTTCCCTTTCTGCAAGACAACCCCCAGTCTCACCACCAGCACAGGGGTTTTTTGTTGTTGTTGTTGGTTTTCTTTAATAAATTGCAGCATTTGCCATTAAAAGATACCGTGGTTGCATGGCAGATTTCGAGCAAAGACCTTTCTTTGCTCCCCATCCTTTCCGTAGTCAGACTCAGTATAAGGCAGAGGCCTAAAGATGGTAGAGGGGAGGGAGAAGAAGAAGAAGAAGAGTTTGGATTTGATATCCCGCTTTATCACTCCCCGAAGGAGTCTCAAAGCGGCTCACATTCTCCTTTCCCTTCCTCCCCCACAACAAACACTCGTGTGAGGTGAGTGGGGCTGAGAGACTTCAGAGAAGTGGGACTAGCCCAAGGTCACCCAGCAGCTGCATGTGGAGGAGCGGAGACGCGAACCCGGTTCACCAGATCACGAGTCTACCGCTCTTAACCACTACACCACACTGGAGAGAAGAAAAGGCTAAGAAGTAAACTTAGGGAAGTAATAGTACCACTGTATTCCGCTCTGGTCAGACCTCACCTGGAATACTGTGTCCAGTTCTGGGCACCACAGTTCAAGAAGGATACTGACAAGCTGGAACTTGTCCAGAGGAGGGCAACCAAAATGGTCCAAGGCCTGGAAACGATGCCTTATGAGGAACGGCTTAGGGAGCTGGGTATGTTTAGCCTGGAGAAGAGAAGGTTAAGGGGTGATATGATAGCCATGTTCAAATATATAAAAGGATGGCATATAGAGGAGGGAGAAAGGTTGTTTTCTTCTGCTCCAGAGAAGCGGACACGGAGCAATGGATTCAAACTACAAGAAAGAAGATTCCACCTAAACATTAGAAAGAACTTCCTGACAGTAAGAGCTGTTCGACAGTGGAATTTGCTGCCAAGGAGTGTGGTGGAGTCTCCTTCTTTGGAGGTCTTTAAGCAGAGGCTTGACAGCCACCTGTCAGGAATGCGTTGATGGTGTTTCCTGCTTGGCAGGGGGTTGGACTGGATGGCCCTTGGAGTCTCTTCCAACTCTATGATTCTATGACTATGAAGGAAGTAAAAACTATGCACTGAGGTGACAGGGCCTTATTGAAGTGGCACCAGTTTTTTTGCAAGCAGATAAGGCCTTACATAGATGTATCTTGCCTCCTTTTAGGAAGGTGTATAAGACCTTGCTGCTTCCTTATATGCTTTCTTGCTTAGTACATTGCCCTTCTATTATACAACTGATTACATAGAATATTTTGATGCTTGGGGGTGACATTGTTTCATCTTCCCCACGTACTCTATGATTCTATGATTCTATGACTAGATGAGCCATTGGCAAGCACTTCTTAAGTTCTTAAAAGCATCCCCAAGTCCTCAAAAACAAATTCTCTTCCAAGTTCAGGATTGTAAAGTAACCTGATAAGTGAAGGGACAGGGGTGCCAATAATTAAGCTCACAATTATCCCATTGCCGCAGCAGCAGTCCCCTACCTTCCTGGCTTCTCTGCTTCCTCCAGCCCCACATGAATCCCTCACCCCCTGGTTCCAGCATCCTCCTGTTCTCCCCTGATCTATTTTCACCTTCCGCGGAGGGGCATTCGCAAAACCCAATTAGCCAGCTCTTGTTTTTTATAATTAGCTCCCCCTAAAAATAATTTGTCGGACGTGTTAATAACCCCATTTAAAAATCTATTAAAGCTTTTGGGGTGGGGGGTTGGGGAGGAAAGCTGGACCGGTGCCTCTGCGCCGGGTTGCCGGTTCCCTTCAGAGATACGGCTAAGGCTCCCGTTTAATTTTCCTTCTTTCAAATTCGCGGTGCGCTAATTAAAAACAGTAGGACTGCAGCTCAGAATAATATGCAGGTGAGGTTGTCATCTGCAAGGCGATGGGAGCTGCCCGCCTGACTCTCGGATACATCTGAGGCCTTAAGAGTTTGCTGGCAGGTTCATTAAAAGGGTGGGCTGCTTGCGCCTGCCGCGTGGGGCCCTTGGCATTTGCTAACTCCTTGAACCGCTTCCAGGATGAAAGCGGAGGGAAGAGGTAATTGGCACAAAAAGAGTCTGGTTGCAACCGACTCTTTGGCAGGGCTGTATTGCAGGAGGGGTACGTAACCTACATAGAATCATAGAATCATAGAATCAGAGTTGGAAGAGACCACAAGGGCCATCCAGTCCAACCCCCTGCCAAGCAGGAACACCATCAGAGCATTCCTGACAGGTGGCTGTCAAGCCTCTGCTTAAAGACCTCCAAAGAAGGAGACTCCACTACACTCCTTGGCAGCAAATCCCACTGTCGAACAGCTCTTACTGTCAGGAAGTTCTTCCTAATGTTTAGGTGGAATCTTCTTTCCTGTAGTTTGAATCCATTGCTCCGTGTCCACTTCTCTGGAGCAGAAGAAAACAACCTTTCTCCCTCCTCTATATGACATCCTTTTATATATTTGACCATGGCTATCATATCACCCCTTAACCTTCTCTTCTCCAGGCTAAACATACCCAGCTCCCTAAGCCGTTCCTCATAAGGCATCGTTTCCAGGCCTTTGACCATTTTGGTTGCCCTCCTCTGGACACGTTCCAGCTTGTCAGTATCCTTCTTGAACTGTGGTGCCCAGAACTGGACACAGTATTCCAGGTGAGGTCTGACCAGAGCGGAATACAGTGGTACTATTACTTCCCTTGATCTAGATGCTATACTCCTATTGATGCAGCCCAGAATTGCATTGGCTTTTTTAGCTGCTGCATCACACTGTTGACTCATGTCAAGTTTATGGTCTACCAAGACTCCTACAGCCAGCAGGCCGCTGACGACCTCCTGAATCATTATGCTGCAATCTGCATGAACTCACTACAGTCACAAGGATTCTATTTTTTCTTCTGTTCAAGGCCAAGCAAAGATGTGCAGTGCTTTTAGGGTGCTGCCCTGTTCTGGTGATTCCTCCCCCCTTGCCCTCCCTTTCAGTCCTTCCCCACCCCCAGCTCAGCATTTGTGATGTCATCACCCATTGCCAAATCGGATTGGCTGCATGGAGTCTCGCCATCATCCCATTCGCTATGTGATCTCTGATTGGCTGGAATCTGCCGTTTGAGAAGGAAAACCATTTCAGAATGTACCAAAAAATGGCATCAAGAATAGTGCTGTGCTGGACGTTTTTTCCTGCATTTTGGACCCATGCTGTTCTCCATGGATTAATGAAAAATTGCATTAGAAAATTGTCAAAGGGAAGTCGGTAATGATACATTGGGCTAGAGATTTTGGATATAACATACAGCTAGAAGATTGGGAGAAATTGTGGAAAGAAGGTATAAGATTTACTGCCTGTAATGCTTTGAAAGAGAATATAATGAAAATGATGTATAGATGGTATATTACACCAGTGAAATTAGCGAAAATGTATAAAATAAGTAATAAATGTTGGAAGTGTAAAGAGAAGGAAGGAACTTTATATCATATGTGGTGGGAATGTAAGAAGGTGAAAAGTTTCTGGGAAATGATATACAATGAGATGAAAAAAATGTTAAAATATACATTCATAAAGAAACCAGAAGCTTTTTTGTTAGGAATTGTAGGAAATGACATTAAGAGACAAGATAAAAAGTTATTCTTATATGCAACAACGGCAGCAAGAATGCTAATGGCACAAAGATGGAAGCAGGAAGATTTACCGACAAAAGAAGAATGGCAGATGAAGTTAATGGACTATGCAGAATTGGATAAGATGACAGGAAGAATTCGAAATCGACGGGACCAGGAATTTTTAAAAGATTGGACAAAATTTGAGATATATTTGAAAGACAGTTGTAAACAACAAATCACACTAATAGGCTTGCAGGAAGTTTTGTGAGGTTAACTGTAAGAAATATTATAGAAATAATATTAGAAAGTAATATTGGATATTGTTTATTTAAAGTAATAGTAAGGTATGAAATACAAAAAGAAGTTAAGAAATGTGAAAATCTCGAGAGGGGTTGATGGAAGTCAGGAAAATGTATATGTATAACATATTAATGTTGAATGTGATTTAAAAGACTGTTTGTAAAAACCTTCAATAAAAATTATTTTAAAAAAATATAAAAAAAAAGAAAATTGTCAAAGGGGGAGAGATAAGTTCAAAGGAATTCTTACGAGTGGCTGGTTTTTGTTTTGTTTTGTTGATTTTACCTTACTTTTGTGGTGGGTTTGCAGCAGAAAGTCCTGGGTTCAATCCTCAGCATCTCCAGGTGGGAAGGACCCCAGCCTCAAATCCTGGACAGCCATGACGGGGTCCAGATTTTGCAATGTAGCACTCAAGTCAAGTAATGTGTACAAATATGCATATACTAAGGCAGCGTGTCCATATAATTGAATATATTAGGGGAAAGAACTTTGCGAAAAAAATGTGTCTATATTAGGAGAGGTTTGCATTACAATGCAGATGGATTTTCATGAGGACTGTTAAAAAACCTGATGTGGAAATATGGAAGATTGGACTGGAAGACTGGAGAAAGACTGGAAGAATAAGAAACCGAAACGGATCATTTCTCCCACCCCAAGCTGGCAGATACTGATGGGGCTTCTCAGAACACCCAGTGAAAAGGTCCGCCTATGTGTTGCCACAAGCTGATAATCACGCTTGGTTATTCTTGGGCCCAAAGAGACCGTCTTCCATTTCTGCAGACATGAGCCTAGAATCAAGGCAGCCAATGCTCTCCTGATTGGAAGATCCGTCCCTAAGCCTGCTGGCTGTGAAACGATAGGGGGATTTCACTTAAGGAATGCCCTTCCATTACTTCTGCAGGAGACCATCATGCCGTGTTTTTCCTTTTTGTAAATTAAACGATGGCCATTAAGGAAACATCAACTCCCCATAATTAACTTTGCTTTGGGGTGGGGAGCCAGCAAAAGAGAGGATGGCGAGAGGCTGCGAACAATTAATGTAGCATGAAAGCTTCTCAAGAGGTGCAATATTTCCCTCCATTATCCCGCCACCGCCTTTCCTTCCAGAAGCCAGCTCTTCTTCAGCCCTCCTGAAATATGCTCGGAGTCGAGTGTGGATTTCATGCTCTTTATTCAGCTCATAGTAGTGAGGAATGAAAGGTCCCCCAGAATGTCTGCTTTATATACATTATTTACACAATGGGCCTCACGTGATTGGCTAATTCCGGGATACTCCTGTAGGCCAATCAGGTTGCGGATTCACTTCCCCCTGGAGCTGGATTGGGTGGCTCCTGCGGACCAATCAGACTGCTGCATTTTGGATCCTATTGTTCTAGGACCAATCAGACTGCTGCATTTTGGATCCTATTGTTCTAGGACCAATCAGACTGCTACATTTTGGATCCTATTGTTCTAAGACCAATCAGACTGCTGCATTCTGAATCCTATTGTTCTCCCCCGTTTCCCACTGATATCCTGGATTGTTGATATCCCTTAAATTTCCCAGATTTCAAAGGAAGCAGCTCCTCTCCCTCCTTGCCGGCCAGGGAGGCTCCTCAGCTGCGTTGCTCAGCTGCCAATAAGGAGTCTGAGACCGACTGGGGGCGGAGCTTGCATGCCTTGTGCAACCAGACCCTCACGCCCAACCAGACAGACAGACAGCCTGCCGTCTATGCGCTCGCTCTTTCGCTCACCCGTTCGCGCGCAGCCTCTGGAGCGCAGGGTGGCGAGGCTACTTGGTGCCATTGCACCGCCCTTGTGGCATCCCTTATTTTCAAATCCGAAAGCTGACAGCTATGAGGTGTGTGTGTGTGTGTCTGTGAAGAAAATGCTGGCTTTTGTGTGGCTCGAATGTCACCTACTGAGCAAAGGTCAGAGGCGTATACATTGCCCCACCCACCTTAACCTCTGGCCCTGCCCACCTCTGGCATGGGTTGCCTTCATGCAAACACAGCCCACCTCAGATGAGGGAGCAGCGTACAAATAAAACAATGTGCGTTTACTACCATATTTTTCCGTGTATAAGACAATTTTTTTATTTTTAAAAAAATGTTTAAAATGGGGGTCATCTTATACACAGATAGTACAGAGGGGGAACAGGCGATTGGTGGCAGCCATGAGCGGGAGATTGTGGGTGGTTGGTGGTTGCGGCAAGGCCTGCTGGCGATTGGCTGTTGCTTTGGTAATTTGGCATGCGATTGGTGGCGAGCGGGCAGAGGATTGGAGGCTTCGGCGAGGCGTGCGATTGGCAGCGGCGTTCAGGCAGGTGAGTGATTGTTCGCAACCCCCCCCCCCAAAAAAAAACCTCTGGGCAATCTCCCCCCATATCCTTAATTTGGGGTCATCTTATACATGGGGACGTGTTATACACGGCAAAAAAACGGTATTTCAGCATGGTAGCAGGAGACAAGAATTTTCTGCTTGCTGGTGCCAAGTGGTGTGTGCCGTTTAACAGGCGTTCAACAGTCTTTTAAATATTTGCATGGATAACGGATGCGGCGTGGGGGGGTGGCACATTCCCTCCCCCAAATAGCAATACTAATCAATTCATGAATATCTGATTTAATACCCATCCTTCCTACCCTCCCCCACCCCGAGCCGAAAAGGAGATGCATTTTATTTAATACCGATTGTGGCACTTACTACCTTCCTAAGCCCACCACACCGCTCCGCATTCCAATTACGGCATCACAGCAGTGGTGCTTTAGTTACGGATGAAAAAGCATTTTCATTATAAAGCTACTTCTCTTCTCTCTCCCCCCTCCCCCCCCCCTCCGACCAGATCGACTCTTCCCTGGCGCTCTATCGTTCTCCACGTCTGTACAACGCTGCCCCTGGTGGCGATCCAGTGTGCAGCGTGGAAGGAAGAGGGCTGCATTGGCCTCACGCTGTACAGCGTGGCTCCGCCCCCAGCGGCCCATTGGTTGCCTTTTGACCTATAATCACTTCCAAGACAGGCTCTGAGACCTTCGCCTGGGCAAAAAGCTGGACTCTGGTCATAGCTGTCAACCCTCCCTTTTTTTGCGGGAAACTCCCTTATTCCAATGCCGTTTCCCGCTGCTATCCCGGATTGTTGAGATCCCTTAAACTTCCCGGATTTCAAAGGAAGCAGCTCCTCTCCCTCCCTGCCGGCCAGGGAGGCTCCTCAGCTGCGTTGCTCGGCTGCCAATGAGGAGTCTGAGACCGACTGGGGGCGGAGCTTGCATGCCTTGTGCAGCCAGACCCTCACGCCCAACCAGACAGCCAGCCTGCCTGCCGTCTATGCGCTTGCTCTTTCACTCTCCCGTTTTCGCACAGCCTCTGGAGCGCAGGGTGGTGAGGCTACTTGGTGCCATTGCACCGCCCTTGCGGCATCCCTTATTTTCAAATCCGAAAGTTGACAGCTATGACTCTGGTCCAAATAGAATTAAGCATATCATTTCGGTGAGTCAGTGGTGGGTCTTTGGCCTGGGCCAGTTGAGGACCACTGTGCTAGACCACGTCCACATTCACAGATGCAGCCTGAGGCTCGTTCTCCTGCCTCCCAAACCCGCCCTCTCGAAAAACCATTTATTCACCTTCCTTTCTCAGTGTATATTCATTAGATAAACACACACCGGATGATGTTGTTTATTGCCGGCTCTGCTCACATCATAACCTGGGGAAGACAAGATGAATTTGACAGCTAATGTAAAAATTACAGCAGTCAATACGTCTTAGATTTGGGCGGAATGCCGGGATGAGGGTTAATCAATAAAGCCCTAACTTGGGCATTGTATGAAATGGCACTTCATTCATTACGAGGGCTTCGGATAAAAGACGACTTACCAGCTTGATGTATCGGCCCTTTCACCTCCGGGAGCTGTGCTCAAATCCTGCCGAATCCAAACTGACTAAAGATTGCTCTTGCTGGAGAGAGGAAGGCAACGGGAAGAGCTTACAAGCAAGATATCAGGGCTCGGATTTGATGTCATCTCGGCTGAAATACGCAGCTGGAGCGAGCCAGGAAATGTCCTGCCAGCACCGAAGACTTAAGAGCCTTGCTGTCCGATAAAAGATGGCCTTGACTCTCTTTGAGAATTTTACTTGGGAAAGGGGAAAGAAATCTCTCCCTTTTTCTCTTTCTCCCAAATCAAATCAACATTTATCGGTCAATCAAGTACAGGGCTATAGCCAAAAAAACAAATAGGGGAACAGATTTTAGCAAGAAAGTTAAAGCAGCTTAATAAAACTGGTGTGATAAAGCACACATAATACAGAAAAAAATCAGGGCTGCCATATTTTGAAGAGCAAAACAGAGGCTCTCATTTTGAATACCCCTACTATGTGTAGGGGACCCAGGTGGCGCTGTGGGTTAAACCACAGAGCCTAGGGCTTGCTGATCAGAAGGTCGGCGGTTCGAATCCCTGTGACGGGGTGAGCTCCCATTGCTCGGTCCCAGCTCCTGCCCACCTAGCAGTTCGAAAGCATGTCAAAGTGCAAGTAGATGAATAGGTACCGCTGCAGCAGGAAGGTAAACGGCGTTTCTGTGCGCTGCTCTGGTTCGCCAGAAGCGGCTTAGTCATGCTGGCCACATGACCTGGAAGCTGTACGCTGGCTCCCTCGGCCAGTAAAGCGAGATGAGCGCCACAACCCCAGAGTCGGACACGACTGGACCTAATGGTCAGGGGTCCCTTTACCTTTACCTTTACTATATGTAGGCTATAGAAGCTGTGATGTGGAAGCTGAGGGGGGCAGAAGAGAAGAGGAAAGCAAGTCTTCAACCACCACTTATGGCTGTCTCATCCAGAAAGTTTAGCCAGAGACATTTTGGCAAATTAAAAAAACCCACACAGATAGAAATTTTACCCCTGAAAAAGAGGACGTGTCCTGGAAAAAGAGGACATATGGCAACCCTAAATGTAGAATCATAGAATCATAGGCTTGCAGAGTTGGGAGGGACCCTGAGGATCATCTAGTCCAGGGGTAGGCAACCTAAGGCCTGTGGGCCGGATGCGGCCCAATGGCCTTCTCAATCTGGCCATTCCTGGTCCGGGAATTAGCTTGTTTCTACATGAGTAGAATGTGTTCTTTTATTTAAAATGCAACTCTGGGTTATTTGTGGGGCCTGCCTGGTGTTTTCACATGAGTAGAAGGTGTGTTTTTATTTAAAAAAATTACCCCTGAAAAAGAGGACGTTCCTATGTGGGGCATAGGAATTTGTTCATCCCCCCCCCCACAAATATAGTCTGGCCCACCACATGGTCTGAGGGACGGTGGACCGACCCACGGCTGGAAAAGGTTGCTGACCCCTGATCTAGTCCAACCCCCTCTGCAATGCAGGACTATGTAGTTGTCCCATTTGGGGATCAATTCTGCAACCTTGGCATTGCGTGGTCAGGCGGAGTCCCCCCGAACCCCGGGCAGCCCCTGAGGGAAATAACGACACGTGACAACGTTCTATGGGATTAAATTGGCCACAACTTTATTAATATTCAGATGTAGGGAGACCTTGGCTCAGGCATTGGGCGTTTATCCTTCCCAGCCCCCTGGCCGGGGTTCTGGGTAATTTTCAGGGTTATCCAGCATGTGTGGGGAGTGGGCTAGCTCTGGAGAACATATGTTCAAGCAGATAGCCCGCCCCCCTGTTCGCTGCCGCTGGAGGGGGGAGGGCAATGACGACCTCTGGGCGTATGGTCAATGCCTCCCCCTAAGACCCCTTTAACGGGAACCCTGGTATCGCCGCCGCAATGGGGGCGGGGGTCACCGCCCCACGCCTCCCCTATTTTAGGTAGATGACTAAAGGATTCCGCCCAAGGCCTGCAACCACCACCCAAGACTCCTATTGTGTACTGTATATTCCCTCCTTCTACCTGGCCAATCTCCCTGGCAACACCTCCCCAGCTGGGATTGGGTGGCTGCCAGAGTAGGTGGAGACCACAGGTATCCTACCTGGGAAGGCAGTGCCAGACCCAACTGCCAGGAGCTGCAATGTGATCCCCAGGGGGCTACTTGCGACCACGCAAAATGTGCACCCCATTTGATGTGGGGAATGGTCATTATCAGCACCACAGTCTAACCCAGTGATGGCTAACCTTGACACTCCAGATGTTTTGGAACTACAACTCCCATCATCCCTAGCTAACAGGACCAGTGGTCAGGGATGATGGGAGTTGTAGTCCCAAAACATCTGGAGTGTCAAGGTTAGCCATCACTGGTCTAACCAAATGTGGTCCATATCTCAGGTCATGAGGCTTTATCTCCATTTCTCATTTTCCCCATTCTTCAGTTTTTGCACCATTGTGTGACTTCCCCAACCCCAACCCACACATATATGTGCAGCCAACTCCCCATTTACGTTGGGGGGGGGTTACGTTCTGAGTTACCGCACGTGCCAGTGAAATAGCCTATATTTGAAACACCATTGGAAAAGCTTGCAAACACCCTCTAGAAACCCATGAAAAACTCTTTAGAAAACAGCAGCACTTACCAGACTGGCATGAATGGTGGCAAAGCCGGCCACAATCGCTCCCTCCAAACCTTTCTCCAACTCCAAACTCTCTCCACTGGCCTCAACTATCAGTGCAAGGGTTCCTGGGATTGCACTTGCAAAGGCTTCTGGGATTGCTAGGTGCTGCTTTCACTCATTTTTGACCTTTCTAGGCTCTTTTAGGACCTTTTTTGGCCATTTTTAAAGTCACTTCTGGGTTTGGTGCGACGTGCACATGTGCAGCAGCACATCAATTGGGCGCGTGTAAATTGGGAGGGGACCCAGGTGGCGCTGTGGGTTAAACCACAGAGCCTAGGGCTTGCTGATCAGAAGGTCGGCGGTTCGAATCCCTGCGACGGGGTGAGCTCCCATTGATCGGTCCCAGCTCCTGCCCACCAAGCAGTTTGAAAGCACATCAAAGTGCAAGTAGATAAATAGGTACCGCTCCGGCGGGAAGGTGAACGGCGTTTCCGTGCGCTGCTCTGGTTCGCCAGAAGCAGCTTTGTCATGCTGGCCACATGACCTGGAAGCTGTACGCCAGTTCCCTCGGCCAATAGAGCGAGATGAACTCCGGAACCCCAGAGTCGTCCACAACTGGACCTAATGGTCAGGGGTCCCTTTACCTTTTCCTTTAAATTGGGAGGAAGATGCCGGAATAGGGCTCCGATATAGAGGCAAGCATTTATGAATTGTGATAGCAACCAATTAGCAGGCATGCCCATCCATGAACTGGGAAGTTGGGGGACGGAATTGAAATCCATTATTTAAATCAGGCTTAGAGGTTTTAAGTCGATGATTTTAAGCTCCCTGATTTCAAAAAATCAATCCACTGGGACGTCACACTCTCTCTCGGCTCGAGCTAGGAGAGCCCAATATTGAGGCAACCTCATTCCACTAGCCAATGAGTTTATTAAGTGCATTAAACCTGAAGGGATACAAAGAATGAGTGATTGTGTGATATGTTCTCTTTTAAAGAACTGGTGAGCCCTACTGGGTTAGGCATGTTCTATGTACGCGACTGAGAAAGATGAGAGCTGGACCATAAAGAAGGCTGATCGCCGAATAATTGATACTTTGGAATTATGGTGCTGGAGGAGACTCTTGAGAGTCCCATGGACTGCAAGAAGATCAAACCTATCCATTCTTAAAGAAATCAGCCCTGCATGCTCACTAGAAGGACAGATCCTGAAGTTGAGGCTCCAGTACTTTGGCCACCTCATGAGAAGAGAAGACTCCCTAGAAAAGACCCTGATGTTGGGAAAGATGGAGGGCACAAGGAGAAGGGGACGGCAGAGGATGAGATGGTTGGACAGTGTTCTCGAAGCTACTAACATGAGTTTGGTCAAACTGCGAGAGGCAGTGAAGGATAGGCGTGCCTGGCCTGCTCTGGTCCATGGGGTCACGAAGAGTCGGACACGACTGAACGACAATGAAAGGAGCTGATAGGAAAAATGGAATCCCTTGCACATCAAAAATTAATACTACAGGGTTTGGACTGATCCCTCACCTTGATGTGCTCGATTTCTAGATGCAGGGAATTTCCCCTTCCTTCCGATTCCAGGCCTTGTCCCTTGTATGGCTCCTGGCCCCTAATTCCGCTCTGACAGATGCCTGCATCTCTATACCAATAGCGTTAACCAGGCCAGAAATCTAGGAGCCGCATTCAAGAACTGTGGCTTGACTGACAACATGAATTTTGGGCAGGTCCCTGCTCTGATGTGCCATTTTTTTAATTCGAAGGGTAGCAAGGGTGTTTCGATCTGACAAGCGGAATTATTCACATCTGCCGCGTGTCGGTGGGTGGGTCATGCCTGCGCTTCCTTAGACAGAAAGCAAAAAAATGCAGCTCATCTGTCAAGCCAGACTGTAAATTCCACCTGCCTTGGGCTGGGTGTCCCCACCGCTAAATTTTCCCTCGAAATGAATTTTCAAGGCAAATGCATGCTTTAAAAAAAAAAAGAGCAACAAGGGGAGCCAAGATGCATCAGAGAAAAGGCACAGGGAAATGTTCCCCGTCCACCTGACCAGATAATCTCATGGTTCCTTTAAGCAGGAATGCTGTAGGATTTTGACAAAAACAAAAACAGAAGCAGAAATTACTGATGTTTGCTTATTCATCCCAGGTCCACAACGGAGATCAATCCAGCGAATGTGGTTGTTCTTTGCTGCCGCTGTTGCTTTCAGTCCTCCAACGATACGCAATTGATTACTTTTACACATACACACACACACACACACACACACACACGTACATAACACAAATTTGCATTGGGTTTCCTTTGGGTGGGAATGAACAAGGTGGCGCAATGTAACGAGAGTGTAACTTACGTAAAACATAGGGCAGAACAGAAAACAACGCCTTCTCACACCCCACCTCAAACGGCATCTCAGAGATGAGACTCCCCCCCCCAAACCTCACCACCACCGCCACCCACCAGGGAGAGTGTGCCAATTCCGTCATGAAATTGCCTCTTGCTCTCTGACGGCAGCCCCAGACTCAGTCCTCCTGCGCCAACGGCCCTCTAATTCTTCACGGCTAAAACCTCGCGGCTCGCGCACCGTTCCCACCGCTGCCAACGCACCGGCATCTCCCACCCCTTTCCAAACTCAGGCTGTGGATTTAGCTCCTTGTTGTCAAAAGGATAAACGGTTTTATTCCATTTGCTCCCAGGCCAGTATCAAAAGCTCCCCATACATGGGTTAACCAGATGATCCTTTAATGCGCAAAAGAACCCCAAACAGCTTAACCTTCACCCATCCATGTTAAAGAGAAAGAGGAGGGAGATTCTACCAGACTGCTAATGCTGCTCTGAATTGTGTTCTCTGTTATTACATCTGAAATCCGTTAAAATTTCACACAATTTCCTTCACAGCAGTGTATATAATAATGCTTGGAGCCAATATGTTTCTATAATTGGTTCTGGAGTGGGGCAGAGTCCAAAGCAATTAATCCGTCCCCTTTTCCCTTATTTGCGCCCGTGTAAAGCTTGACAGGGGTGGTGCATAATTGGAAGCAAGCGGCCTCCATCCCCCGACTTTAAATTAATATTTTCCTGTTCTGATTTAATTTCGCCCGGTAACAGTGACACAAAGACACGACGTGTCAAGCACGAAGTAATCTTCCGCAGCCTGCTTAGGAGGGAACTTTCTATTCATCGGTAATATAGTGACCTGTATATCATCCTTCTCCCGACACACAATATTCCTGTCAAACAGGCAGCTGCATTTAACTTGGTATATAATCAACCCGCAGATGTATGAGGGGAGGAGGGAGGGGAGGGGAGCGGGGGAGGGACCCAAATAGTCTGTGATGGACACATGAATTTGATGAATTATAGCTCTGTGGCCAATATTCTCCCATTCTGATTTTTCAGGACCGAAACAGTCATTTCAGGGAGCGAATATATTTCCTAGAAAACATTCGGCTGAATATTTCCCTCCCTCTTTTCACCACAGTTGTTCTCTCTCGTTGATATCACTTCTGTGCCGTTCTGCCCTAACCCCTGCCCTCTGTGGGTTGTCAGATCCTAGCCTATCAGGAATCACGCAGTCCACGAGATGGAGTCACGTTTTCACACAGCCAGTGAGGTTTGGGCTACAGGATGATGTCACCGAGGGCAAATTAGATTATTTGAGGGCCGCTCTTCCTTGTTTTTAGTCCCATAGTTGATTCCAGCCAATCAGGAATGATGCGGTGAATGTGATGTCATCGCAGTAACGCACAGCTTTGGCTGGGTGAGGAAACTGCTGGGGGTGAATGGAGTTAATTGAGAGTGGGGAAGGATCAGAGGTGGAGAGGTCCAGGGTTGCAGGGTATGTATGTGTCAAAGAACCCAGCAGGTCCAGGACTCCAGCATCCTAGAGCTACCCTGTGAGCATGAAAGGGGAGCTTTTGAGCCACTGAAAAGAAATCTTCTCATCCATTGTGTTGATTGGAGTCAATCAGAGGCAAGGGCGGAGGAAGCCTCCTCGCTACCCGGGGCGGCGAACAGAGGCTTCCCCCCCTGGGGGCGGGGCATCATGACGTCGCGCCGTGACGTCCCGACGGAGTGTGCATGTGCGAAATGCCGCGCGTGCACACTCCATCGCCGGGCCGCCGCTGCTCCCGCGATGCCCTTGCGAGCTGCCGCGCCAAAAGCAGCAGCAGCGGGGCAACCCCATGGGCTGCCGCACGCAATCGGCCACTCGTAGGGCTGCCCTGCTGCTGCCGCTTTTGGCACGGCGGCTTGCAAGGGCGCCACGGGAGCAGAGGCGGCCCGGCCACGAGCTGCCGATCATGCGTCGCAGCGCCGGCGGGTGGGCCCCAGGTGGGGCAGGGCCAGCCAAAATGTCACCCCCTCCCCTGGAACCCGGGGCGTACCGCCCCCGCCCCCCTTGTGACACCACCGATCAGAGGGAAAGGAGGTGAGCCAACTAATGAGAATGAGCTTTGAGGGTCACTCTGGAGAAGGTGCTCAGGTAGAAGAACTTCAAGAAGGAATTGTTCTGTGTGCTCCAAAATTAAGCATTTGGGAATCCTGAAACCACAAGGTGCTTTAAGAGAAAGATGCACAAGTTCTGTTATGCACAATAGACCTTCAAGGAAAACACAACTTAAATCACTCCACAAGAAGATATCAGAGTACTTCGAATCAATTGCCCATGCGTGTGAACAGAAAATAGTGGCTCTAGCTGAAAGGTAACACATGGAGATCTACTTTTGCAATGCATTCCTAATTACAGTCATATCTTGGAAGGTGAACGGAATCTGTTCCGGAAGTCCGTTCAACTTCCAAAATGTTCGGAAACCAAAGTGCGGCTTCTGGTTGGCTGCAGAAAGCTACTGCAGCCAATCAGAGGCCGCGGAAGCCCCGTCGGACGTTTGAGTTCCCAAAACCGTTCGCAAACCAGAGCAGTCACTTCTGGGTTTGTGGCGTTCGGGAGCCAAAACGTTCGAGAACTAGTCTGTTTGTAAACCAAGGTACGACTGTATTATTGTTATTATTACTGTATAATCATTGAAGATTGTATAATCTTAGGAGTGGGTGTACCTCTGGAGTATAGCTGTCAACCCTCCCTTTTTATGTGGGAAACTCCCTTATTCCAATGCCATTTCCCACTGCTATCCCGGATTGTTGATATCCCTTAAATTTCCCGGATTTCAAAGGAAGCAGCTCCTCTCCCTGCCTGCCGGCCAGGGAGGCTCCTCAGCTGCGTTGCTCGGCTGCCAATAAGGAGTCTGAGACCTACTGGGGGTGGAGCTTGCATGCCTTGTGCATCCAGACCCTCACGCCCAACCAGACAGCCAGCCTGCCTGCTGTCTACGCGCTCGCTCTTTCGCTCACCCGTTCACGCATAGCCTCTGGAGCGCAGGGTGGCGAGGCTACTTGGTGCCATTGTACCGCCCTCATGGCACCCCTTATTTTCAAATCTGAAAGTTTGAAAAAATCCCTTATTTTCAAATCCGAAAGTTGACAGCTATGCTCCGGAGATGTGTGACTGGGACTATCATGAAAGGAACCTGCACGTCTGAATTTGCCACTACACCGCTGCAACACATGAAAGACCCCAAGCCTATCAGGCACAACACAGTGAACAAAATTATATCACCACACCACTGACGACCCCAACCTATCAGGGATCACTCAAAACGGCACGGCCAATCAGGGAGGAGAGCATTTATTCGCACTGCAGAAAATATTCATTTATTATTATTATTTTTTTTAAATGAGATTAGTTTGGACTCAGCCTACTACATGTGAGTGAGAGAGGTGGGGGGGGGGGAGAATCATAACCCAACCCTCCCTACAAGGCATGCTAATTAGGGGAGGGAGCATTTGTGTGTACTGGCAAGAATATATGTGTAAATAAACATAAGAGGGACAGGCGAGGCAGCAAGAGAAGAGAAAGGCATTGCCAGCCTAGGCCATTAAATCAAATCACAGTGGAAAATAATGGCTAAACTCTCCCTCTTACTTGTAGCACTCAATTTATGTAGTCAATATGGCAGGGAATGAATGAGCGAAGGTGCTAAGAGCACAAATCTAAATTCAATATACATATCTTGGAAACAAAACAAAAATCCCCCTAACACACACCAGGCTGATAAAGAATATAAAGCGAGCGCTGACAGCGGAGGAATAGGAGAGGAAGGAGGCAGGAACAAACAAGCGTCATTTAGGGTGACGGGTCCCCCGTCTCCAACTGTCTAAATATAGCTAAGGCGGTAGCCACAAATCCAAGCCTGCCAAGGATTTTAGGGGAAGATGCAGAAAGCACGGGCGGAAAATAGGGTGAAAGAAGAATCGGGAGAAAAAGGATCCCTTTCCTTGGAATCAAAAGGGTTTGAAGCTAAGAACCTCAGAAGGTGGATCACGTGAAAGGTGGGTCAACATCCTGCTCTTATAATGTACAGCTGGGGAAGCCCCCAAGCAGGATCCGAGCACGGCAGCACTCTTCCCACTAGTGGCAGCCAGGAAGTGGTATTCAGAGCCTCTGGAGGCAAAATAAAGCCATCCATCATGGCTAGGAGTCATTGATGGCCTCCATCAACGTTTTCATAAGAATTATTTAAATGAGTGAATCACAAGCTGGTGTGGAAACGTGGCCAACTAAACTCAGGATTAGGGACGCGGGTGGCGCTGTGGGTTAAACCACTGAGCCTAGGGCTTGCCGATCAGAAGGTCGGCGGTTCGAATCCCCGCGACGGGGTGAGCTCCCGTTGCTCGGTCCCTTCTCCTGCCAACCTACCAGTCCGAAAGCACATCAAAGTGCAAGTAGATAAATAGGTACCACTCCGGCGGGAAGGTAAACGGCGTTTCTGTGCGCTGCTCTGGTTCGCCAGAAGCTGCTTAGTCATGCTGGCCACATGACCCGGAAGCTGTATGCCGGCTCTTGGCCAATAAAGCGAGATGAGCGCCACAACCCCAGAGTCGGTCACGACTGGACCTAATGGTCAGGGGTCCCTTTACCTTTACCTTTTAAACTCAGGATTGGGGTGGGAGGGGGAACCATGAGAAACTGAGAGAATGCAAAACTGACGTCTCCGTCCATCCTAGATACACTGTACAAAAGCCTGCCTGAAAAACTCAGCAGCACCCCCTGTCATAGCCAGGAGACCGAAGGCAACTATTGGGCCACTTAG
This sequence comes from Darevskia mixta, assembly GCA_034641385.1. Classification (NCBI taxonomy): domain Eukaryota; kingdom Metazoa; phylum Chordata; class Lepidosauria; order Squamata; family Lacertidae; genus Darevskia; species Darevskia mixta. The sequence continues at coordinate 2,957,260 of JAWWNH010000095.1, forward strand.
CCATCCAGAGGAGGGTCAGATGACAAGCCCAGAAATCCTACAGCTAGAGTTAGCTTTGGCCTTCCAGAAACTCCCCCCCCCAACACACACACACACACACACACCCACACACACCATGGACTTCGATTCCAATGTACAGTTTGAAACAAATCAATAGCGGTATAATAATACTGAGCACGCTGTGTAATTTTTATATCATTAGTTTTCATTTTCCGCTCCCTATGCAACAAAAAAAAGAAAACCAAAAAAAAAAAAAAAACCCTTACAACAGCCTCGTAAAGTTTATTTAGTATTCCATGAATTCCTAATCAGTTTCATTTCATAATGATTCAGAGAGGCCGTTGCTGGGGCCCCGGTGTCAAAAAATCGATAAAACCAACACAGTTTTTCCTGATGGCGGCTGCGAAAGGATCTATTGTGGGGGAATTATGATTTATGCCCCAGTCTGCCACAAGGCAGCGGCTAGCAGCAGCAGGGTCCAAAAGCTGAGATGTTCGCCAATAATGATTTATATGCATAGTTCCGATCACTCACAAGCCCAAGTGCACCCCTTCTCAAGCAGGCCAGACTGCTGCCACCTGTCCCCAAATGCCACATGTTACTCCTGCACCAGCGTGAGTCTGCAAGGCTCTGTATCTGCCACCTTCTCTTTTTCCACCATAGGCTTTTCAAGTTGGGAAGGCATCGTGGCCATCTTTGCAGCAAAGGGGTGTGTGTGTGTGTGTGTGTGTGTGTGTGCATTGTCCCAGAAGTCTTTTCTCCCTGACACTTTCTCTCCCTCAAGGTCCTTTGCCATTTGGTACATGTCATCATAAAAGGGACCCAGGTGGCACTGTGGGTTAAACCACAGAGCCTAGGGCTTGCTGATCAGAAGGTGGGCGGTTCGAATCCCTGCGACGGGGTGAGCTCTCGTTGCTCGGTCCCAGCTCCTGCCCACCTAGCAGTTCGAAAGCACCTCAAAGTGCAAGTAGATAAATAGGTACCGCTCCGGCGGGAAGGTAAACGGCGTTTCCGTGCTCTGCTCTGGTTCGCCAGAAGCGGCTTTGTCATGCTGGCCACATGACCTGGAAGCTGTACGCCGGCTCTTGGCCAATAAAGCGAGATGAGTGCCGCAACCCCAGAGTCGGACACGACTGGACCTAATGGTCAGGGGTCCCTTTACCTTTACCTTTACATGTCATCGTGGTCATTTTTTTCCATCTATGTTTCACTAGATGAGCCATCTCTCTCTCTCTCTCTCTCTCTCTCTCTCTCTCTCTCTCTCTCTCTCTCTCTCTCTCTCTGTTTCTGAAGACCAGTTGCTGGAAACCACAGGAAGGGAGAAGCCTCTTGGGCTCAGGTCCTGCTTGCTGATTTACAACAGGCAGCTGGTCACAGACCCTCCAAGTGTCGATATTTTCCAGGGACAGCCCCAGATTTACAGAAGCCATTCCGGTTTCTGATCTGATCCCGGAATGTCCCACTTTCCCTTAAAGGTAAAGGGACCCTTGACCGTTAGGTCCAGTCGTGTCCGACTCTGGGGTTGCGGTGCTCATCTCACTTTACTGGCCAAGGGAGCTGGCGTACAGCTTCCAGGTCATGTGGCCAGCATGACTAAGCCACTTCTGGAGAACCAGAGCAGCGCACGGAAACGCCGTTTACCTTCCCGCCGGAGTGGTACCTATTTATCTACTTGCACTTTGACGTGCTTTCGAACTGCTAGGTGGGCAGGAGCTGGGACCGAGCAACGGGAGCTCACCCCGTCGCAGGGATTCGAACCGCCGACCTTCTGATCTGCAAGCCCTAGGCTCTGTGGTTTAACCCACAGCGCCACCCGCGTCCCTCACTTTCCTTTAGAACATCCCTATTTTCATCAGAGAAATGTTGGAAGCTATGGAGTTATGTGACACACACACACACCCGAACTAAGGAGATAAGTAACTATAAGTAACTATATAACCTTTAGAAGAAATCTGAAGGCATCCTGTATAGGGAAGGTTTTTTTTTAATGTTTAATGTTTTATTATGTTTTTATATATGTTGGAAGCTGCCCAGAGTTGCTGGGGCAACCCAGTCAGATGAGTGGGGAACAACAACAACAACAATAACAAGGTAAAGGTAAAGGATCCCTGGACGGTTAAGTCCAGTCAAAGGTGACTATGGAGTGTGGCACTCATCTCGCTTCAGGCCAAGGGAGCAGTCATTTGTCCACAGACAGCTTTCTGCATGACTAAGCCACTTCTGCGCAAAGGGACACATTGATGGAAACCAGAGCGCACAGAAACGCCGTTTACCTTCCCGCCGCAGCGGTACCTATTTATCTACTTGCACTGGTATGCTTTTGAACTGCTAGGTTGGCAGGAGCTGGGAGAGAGCAACAGGAACTCACCCCGTTGTGGGGATTCGAACCGCCGACGTTCCGATGGGCAAGCCCAAGAGGCTCGGTGGTTTAGACCACAGCACCACAACAGAATAGGACATCCCTCTTTTCATTGGAGAAATGTTTGAGGGCGTGTGGTCAACCACTGTGAGAGCAGATGGGCCTGACCCAACAGGCTCCTCTTTTGTAATGAAATAGTATTTCTCAATGTATTTATATATTGCATTTAAATCCCACTTTTTTTTCTCCAAGCAGCTCGAAATGGCCTGCAGGGTTCTGTTCCTCCTCATTTCATCCACACATCAATGGAACGGAGTATGCGGGGGGAAGAACTCTGAACAGAAGCACTTCAATTCCCACCACCCTTGGCCATTGGGCATCCCTCGTGGGAGCTGCCCAAATACGGCATACCTGTCCTCTCTCTTTCTTTCAACCTCATTGGATGTCTACAAGTTGTAGTATTATCTGGAGAACCAGAGGTATTCCCCCATCCCTGTTTTAGTAGAGTTAGTGAAAAGGGATAGGTAAAGGGACCCCTAACCATTAGGTCCAGTTGTGACCGACTCTGGGGTTGCTGCGCTCATCTCACATTATTGGCCGAGGGAGCCGGCGTCCAGTTTCCGGGTCATGTGGCCGGCATGACTAAGCCGCTTCTGGCGAACCAGAGCAGCGCACGAAAACGCCATTTTACCTTCCCGCTGCAGCGGTACCTATTTATCTACTTGCACTGCATGCTTTCGAACTGCTAGGTTGGCAGGAGCAGGGACCGAGCAACGGGAGCTCACCCCGTCGCGGGGATTCAAACCACCGACCTTCTGATCAGCAAGCCCTAGGCTCTGTGGTTTAACCCACAGCGCCACCTGGGTCCCAGTGAAAAGGGATACCTTTCTTATTTCACAAATAGATGCCAGCTGGTCCACCTTATTCTACAAACAGGGAAGTTGTAGAGTTGGGAGATGTCCTCAAGAGTCATCTAGTCCATCTACCTGTTAATGGACTCAAGGTAGTCATAGAATCCTAGAACTGTAAAGTTGGAAAGGGAACCCCAAGGCTCATCTAGTCCAACACCCTGCAATGCAGGAATCACAGCTAAAGAATCCCTGACAGATGGCCATCCAACCTCTGTTTAAATGCTTCCAATGAAAGGGAGCACACCACCTTCCGAGAGATTCCATTCCATTGTTGAACAGCTCTTACCATCAGAAAGTTCTTCCTAAGGTTTAGTCAGAAGCTCCTTTTTTGTAACTTGAAGCCATTGGTTTGAGTCCTACCTTCCAGATCAGGAGAAACCAAGTTTGTTCCCTCTTCTATGTGACAGCCCTTGAGATATTTGAAGGCAGCTATCATTCCAACGCTACAATTCTATGATTCTATATCTCCACTTGGTCGTCTCTTTTTCCAGGCTAAACAAACAAACAAATATCTTTATTACGGTCAAAGACCAGATAACATACAATGACAATCCATAACCAGATATAGTATTAGAGATTGAGTTATATTACAGAATTAGAACCCATCTCATAGAACTGATGCTTACATTTAAAATTAAAATTTAAAACTTAAGATTTTAAAATTTTACATTAATCAATCTTTACCACCTATTGACATTGCTTCAGAAATTAAAGCTCAAATCTCAGTCTCGGTCATTATTCGTCTTACTCTTGTCGCAATAAAACAACATTTTGCGACGATCCTAGTGGTCTCCATATCTTTTTCCAGGCTAAACATACCCAGCTCCTTCAACCGTTCCTCATCAGGCTTGGTTTCCAAACCCTTGATCATCTCGCTTGCCCCGCTCTGCGCACCTTCCATCTTGCCAACATCCTTCTTAAACTGTGATGCCCAGAACTGGACGCCGGACTCCAGGCGGGGGTCTGACCAAGGCGGAATAAGAGCGGCACTCTTCCTTCCCTTGATCTGCGCATCTGTTGATGCAGCCTACAATTGCATTTGGAATTGGATAGCGGTAGCATTATTACGAGGAGGAAGAAACTGACTTAAGCGTTACGATTGAAAAGGGGGGTGGGAAGGGTTGAGATATCATAACGGCACATTTATGTTCCAGGTTCCCTCACCCCCACCCCACCATCACCACCATCTCCCCAAATCTCTTCCGCATATTTCTCCATATCATTGCGAGAGCCGATGGGCGTTTGCTGGAATGGATGGTCCATCATTTCTATAGCGGGGCCATGTGACATTCATTAAGCGGAGATACAGAGGGAGAGGGTTAACCAGCCTGCCCCTTTTCCTCTGATTTGGTCATACATCAGTAAGCGCTGCAGGTTAAATGCCCACAGTACCGCCGCAGATGAATAGGTAGAAAGGGGAGCGGGCGATACTTCACCCTGCACTACTTAACCCAAGAAAATGAGTCTCAAAGCCGGTGTCATGGTAAAATATGGATGCTCACTTAGATAATGTGCGCTTGGAAATTCTACACTTACTCCCCCCCCCCCCCCGTTTCAGCCTTTACAACTGACGGCACTTTAAGATACTGAGTCGTTGTGCCCATTTCCCCCCCAACCCCGTCTCCATTTCTCCCACAAACAGCCTGCTTAGATTCTGCCAAAGGTAGCTATTCGGATGTGCGATTTATCCTTTATTATTGCTCCATCCTGGAAGAATCGGCGCGGTTTAAGGAAATCGCCAAGCTCCTTGGCCCTCTGAACGGCAACGTTCCCCACAGGCCTGGCGTCCGGGGGGGACTCTCCAGCCCCCCCCAAGGCCACGCGTATCCACCATTAGTGCCACCAGTGGTTATAGCGATGCTTTGATTTTGATGTTGAGCCGAAGATACGTTGCCTGTTCTGTGTCTCCATCCCCCCCCCCCAAAAAAAATTTAATTTTAAAGTTCTAAGTAGAACTGAGGGTATAAACAGTTGGCTAAATTACAGTGGTACCTCGGTTTTCGAACGTCTCCGTTTTCAAACATTTCGGTTTTTTTAATGGCTCTGTTTGCCCTTAATATAAAGAAATAATCATTTTAAAATGCAGTGTTTATTTATGAGGGCAGCAGCAAAACAAATAAACAACGGCATTCATTCATTCATTCATTCATTTAAAGCAGTTGCTGGCATCTGTCTGTCTCCGGAGAGAATGGAAGATTGCGCCTTTGGGGTTGAGGTCAAACTGTTGGAAGGTTACAGCACCTGCTGTGACTGTAGAGACCAATATGGGAGAGACATGTTTTGTTACAGCTGGGGCAGATGAAGGCATCCGGTTGTGCTGCTGCAGATGCGCCATGGCGTTTATTTCTCTCTGCACTCCTCCCCAGCGGTCATTCCTCCTCTGGTCACTGCTAATGGATACAGGAGCTAGAATCATAGAATCATAGAATCATAGAATCATAGAGTTGGAAGAGACCACAAGGGCCATCCAGTCCAACCCCCTGCCAAGCAGGAAACACCATCAAAGCATTCCTGACAGGTGGCTGTCAAGCCTCTGCTTAAAGACCTCCAAAGAAGGAGACTCCACCACACTCCTTGGCAGCAAATTCCACTGTCGAACAGCTCTTACTGTCAGGAAGTTCTTCCTAATGTTTAGGTGGAATCTTCTTTCTTGTAGTTTGAATCCATTGCTCCGTGTCCGCTTCTCTGGAGCAGCAGAAAACAACCTTTCTCCCTCCTCTATATGACATCCTTTTATATATTTGAACATGGCTATCATATCACCCCTTAACCTTCTCTTCTCCAGGCTAAACATACCCAGCTCCCTAAGCCGTTCCTCATAAGGCATCGTTTCCAGGCCTTTGACCATTTTGGTTGCCCTCCTCTGGACATGTTCCAGCTTGTCAATATCCTTCTTGAACTGTGGTGCCCAGAACTGGACACAGTATTCCAGGTGAGGTCTGACCAGAGCGGAATACAGTGGTACTATTACTTCCCTTGATCTAGATGCTATACTCCTATTGATGCAGCCCAGAATTGCATTGGCTTTTTTAGCTGCTGCATCACACTGTTGACTCATGTCAAGTTTGTGGTCTACCAAGACTCCTAGATCCTTTTCACTTGTACTGCTCTCAAGCCAGGTATCACCCATCCTGTATTTGTGCCTTTCATTTTTTTTGCCCAAGTGTAGTACTTAACCCTAACCCTAACCCTAACCCTAACCCTAACCCTAACCCTTTTTTTTTTTTTTTTTTTTTTTTTTTATTTTTTTTTTTTGAATTATGGTGCTGGAGGAGACTCTTGGGAGTCCCATGGACTGCAAGAAGATCAAACCTATCCATTCTTAAAGAAATCAGCCCTGAGTGCTCACTAGAAGGACAGATCCTGAGGTTAAGGCTCCAGTACTTTGGCCACCTCATGAGAAGAGAAGACTCCCTAGAAAAGACCCTGATGTTGGGAAAGGTTGAGGGCACAAGGAGAAGGGGACGACAGAGGACGAGATGGTTGGACAGTGTTCTCGAAGCTACTAACATGAGTTTGGCCAAACTGCGAGAGGCAGTGAAGGATAGGCGTGCCTGGCGTGCTCTGGTCCATGGGGTCACGAAGAGTCGGACACGACTGAACGACTGAACAACAACAACAGTACTTTACATTTCTCCCTGTTAAAATTCATCCTGTTTGCCTTGGCCCAGTTCTCTAATCTGTTAAGGTCATTTTGAAGTGTGATCCTGTCCTCTGGGGTATTAGCCACCCCTCCCAATTTGGTGTCATCTGCAAACTTGATCAGGATGCCCTCAAGCCCATCATCCAAGTCATTGATAAAGATGTTGAATAAGACTGGGCCCAAGACAGAACCCTGTGGCACCCCACTAGTCACTTCTCTCCAGGATGAAGAGGAGCCATTGATGAGCACCCTTTGGGTTCGGTCAGTCAGCCAGTTACAAATCCAATGAATGGTAGCATTGTCTAGCCCGCATTTTACCAGCTTCTTTACAAGAATATCATGGGGCACCTTGTCAAAGGCCTTGCTGAAATCAAGATAGGCTACATCCACAGTGTTCCCTTCGTCTACCAGGCTTGTAATTCTGTCAAAAAATGAGATCAGATTAGTCTGACATGACTTATTTTTCAGAAACCCATGCTGACTTTTAGTGATCACAGCGTTCCTTTCTAGGTGCTCACAGACCGTTTGCTTAATGATCTGCTCTAGAATCTTTCCTGGTATTGATGTCAGGCTGACTGGGCGGTAATTGTTTGGGTCCTCTCTTTTCCCCTTTTTGAAAATAGGGACAACATTTGCCCTCCTCCAGTCTCCTGGGACTTCACCTGTTTTCCAAGAATTCTCAAAGATTACTGCCAGTGGTTCTGAAATCACCTCTGCCAGTTCTTTTAATACTCTGGGATGTAGTTCATCTGGCCCTGGAGACTTGAATACATCTAAACTAGCCAAGTGTGCTTGTACTACCTCCTTACTTATTCTGGGCTGTGTTTCCCCTGCTGAATCATCTGCTCCATATTCTTCAGGTCGGGCATTGTTTTCTTTTTTGGAGAAGACTGAGGCAAAGAAGGTATTGAGGAGTTCTGCCCTTTCTGCGTCCCCTGTTCGCATTTCACCTTCTTCTCCTCTAAGTGACCCCACTGTTTCCTTGTTCTTCCTTTTGCTACGGACATACCCATAAAAACTCTTTTTATTGCTTTTAACCTCTCTAGCAAGCCTGAGTTCATTCTGTGCTTTAGCTTTTCTGACTTTGTCTCTACATGTGCTGGCTATTTGTTTGAATTCCTCTCTGGTGGTTTCCCCCTTTTTCCATTTCTTGTACATATCCCTTTTAAATCTTAACTCAGTTAAAAGTTCATTAGATAGCCACCCTGGCTTCTTTAGGCACCTTCCATGTTTTCGTCTCATTGGTACTGCTTGAAGTTGTGCTTTTAATATCTCCCTTTTAACAAACTCCCATCCATCATGAACTCCCTTCCCTTTAAGTATTACTGACCATGGGATCACACCCAGCATTTCCCTAAGTTTTCTGAAGTCGGCTTTCTTAAAGTCTAGAATTTGAGTCTTAGTATGCTTGGTTGCTCCTTTCTGATGTATAATAAACTCCAGAAGAGCATGATCACTCCCACCTAATGATCCTACCACTTCTACCCCACTAACCAGGTCATCACTATTGGTTAGGACCAGATCTAAAATGGCTGATCCTCTTGTTGCTTCTCCCACTTTCTGGACAATGAAATTGTCTGCAAGGCCAGTGAGGAATCTGTTCGACCTTATGCTCTTGGCTGAGTTTGACATCCAACAAATATCAGGATAGTTGAAATCCCCCATTACTACTATCTCATTTCCTTTTGAATGCTTGGTCATCTGTTCCAGGAAGGCATCATCTATGTCCTCAGTTTGGCTTGGGGATCTATAGTAAACTCCCACCATGAGATCACTGTTATTTTTCTCTCCCTTAATTTTGACCCAGATACTCTCAATTTGGCTTTGAAGTTTTAAATCATGGATCTCTTCACAGGTATACACATCCCTGACATATAACGCCACTCCTCCTCCTTTCCTGTTTGGTCTATTTCTCTTAAATAGATTGTATCCCTCTATTACTACATTCCAATCATGAGACTCATCCCACCAGGTTTCAGTGATGCCTATTATGTCGTATTTAGTTTGCTGTACCAAGAGCTCAAGTTCATCTTGTTTATTTCCCATGCTCTGTGCATTTGTATACAGACATTGAAAACCATTGATCATTCCCCCTAGTCTCCTACTTATGGATTTTTTCCTCCCACCACTAGGTCTGTGCGCTGTTTGCTCCATTTGGTCCTTGACTTTTGGATGATCATCTTCAACATTTGATAGACTCCTACCTTCAGGACCACTGTCTCCCTCCCCCACATAAGTCAGTTTAAAGCCCTCCTGATGAGGTTTTTGAGATTGTTGGCAAAAACATTCCTCCCAACCCTTGTGAGGTGCAGCCCATCACTTGCCAGAAGTCCATCTTCAAGAAACTGCAGACCGTGATCTAAGAAACCAAACCGTTCCTGCCGGCACCATTTGCGAAGCCAGTTGTTCACTTCTCCTATTTTCCCCTCTCTTCCTGGGCCACGGCGTTCAACTGGGAGGACAGATGAGATGACAATTTGTGCATTTAATTGCTTCAGCTTCCTGCCCAGAGCCTCATAATCACTTTTGATCTTCTGGAGGCTATGGCTTGCGGTGTCATTGGTTCCCACATGGACTAAAAGGAAGGGGTTTTTATCCGTGGGTTTAATTATTCCTTGCAGCCGTTCTGTAACATCATGGATCTTGGCCCCAGGGAGACAGCATACCTCTCGAGACATCTTGTCAGGCCCACAGATCACTGCTTCCGTACCCCTCAGTAGGGAATCCCCTATCACTACTACACGCCTCCTCTTAGGCTTGGTCGGGATTCTTACATGTGCTGTCCCTACATGAGCTGACCACCTGTCTCCAGGTCTGGGACAGGTGGGGATGCTCTTGTGAAATCTCACAGGAAGTATTGTCCCTCAAGCTCTCGTGAGAGCACCCCTACCATTCCCAGAGCCGCTGTAGCGCTGGCACCTCATCAAGAGAGACACATCAAGAGAGACTTCCCTGAGGAGAAAAGCCAAGGGCTTAAAAGTTCATTTTGCACCATAATAATAATAATAATAATTTATTATTTGTACCGCGCCCATCTGGCCGGGTCTCCCCAGCCACTCTGGGCGGCTTCCAACAAATATCAAAATACATTAAAATATCACAGATTAAAAACTTCCCTAAACAGGGCTGCCTTCAAGTATTTTCTAAAGGTCATGTAGTTGTTTTGACCTCTGATGGGAGGGCGTTCGACAGGGCGGGCGCCACTACCGAGAAGGCCCTCTGCCTAGTTCCCTGTAGCTTTGCTTCTCGCAGTGAGGGAACCACCAGAAGGCCCTCGGCGCTGGATCTCGTTTTTCGCGCATGTGCACTCCGTCGTCACGTTGCGTCGTGACGTCACAACGCAACGTCACGACGCCCTGCCCCCAGGGGGGGAGCCTCCGTTCGCCGCCCTGGGTGGCAAGGAGGCTTCCTCCACCCCTGCATGTGACTCAATTTGGCTCTTCTGCACATGCGCAAAGCGCGATTTAGCGCTTCTGCGCATGCGCGAGAGCCGAAACCCGGAAGTAAGACGTTCCATTACTTCCGGGTTCGGCACGGTGCGCAACCTGAAATCGTGCAACCTGAAGCGGCCGTAACCCAAGGTATGACTGTACTCATAGCAGACCTGCCAAAGTTAGCATGGCTGAGTTAGGCACATTGATCTCAACAGGTCTACCCTGAGTAAAACTGAGTTGAATATCTCCTGTTGAAATTAATGGATATGGCTAACCTAGATCTTTCCCCTCAACAGCTAACCTTCAATGGCATCAGGTTGAAATCGGGCATGTTAAATCTGCCTGAGACGCAGGGCCGCTATACTATCAAATACAGAAGGATCTTTGTGTGTAGGCTATCATAACTTTCCTCTTTCATCCGATATCCATCTTACTTCAAGCAAAACCAACGAAATTAAGAGTCATGTCTAGTTGAGCCCATTCATTCCAGTGGACCTACTTTGGAGTATAATTTGACACAAATGCTGGAATAAAAAACTAACAGGTGTCGATTTGGGTGCACAGGCACCGAATCATTCGGGCAGACAGTCAGCCGATGCTCAGAGACTATTTCACGTTAACATTCAAAAATTGGGGGGGGGGGGCAGGATCTGCCCTAATCTGCCTCCTTCATCGCTGGAAAATGTGTGTGTATTTTTAAGGCAGCAAATTAACACAATGCAAATGAGAAAGAAAGGCAATGCTTTGTATTTCACTCAATCCCAACGCCACCTCTTCCTCCCCCCCCCCAAAAAAACCAGGCAACTGATGTGACGAACTACAGAAATAAATTATTGACATTGTCACTTTTTCCCCTCCTTTCCCCTTTAATAAGCATCATGGGGGAAGGAGGGGGGGGGATCCAAGAGTCCTGTAAATGAATATTGTGGCTTTTTTTCTTCTTCTTTTTTTGCTTTTTTAAAAATATCACAGAAATAATTGCTAATCAAAGCATCACGCAGAGGGGCCGGCAGGGAGCACCTTGACGTCTCGGCCGCCGAATTTTCATGCGAGGCAAAGGAGTGGGAAGGAGGCAGGACATCTAATTTCCACCTTGCGATGCAGCTTCGCCTGACAAAAAAAGATTACCCAGCGGTCAAAAAGGGAAAAAAATCAAAGTCGCGCCATCCTGCAGAGTGCCGTAACAGTGACATGTCCTAGCACGTCAAGAGAACAAGCATGGAAGCAAGTGAAAATTTGGTCTCTGGTAGGTGACAAAAGTCAATGCTTATCTCTTTTTTCTCTTCCCCATCTCTTTCCTGTTTTTTCTAAGTTATTTTAACAACTTGGGGTACATTTCGTGTTATTATTTTTTTGCCGTTCTCTTCACCAATCCGGCACACAGTAGAGGGTCTTCTAGATTATTAACCTTTGCCATTCTCAAGCGTCATATCTTTATTAGTCATGATTACGGCTGGTTATTATTGTTATTAGAGCTTTCCCCCCAAAACTTTCTGCCGCCTTCTGGGAAACAGGGTATGCAATTTCCTCCCCGGCCCTCGTCTGCTACAAAACCATTGTCTGTTGCAAAGGATTCTGGGACATTGCCAAGGAGGCAGGCCCGGTGCGTGCCATGGATTGCTCAGGTGTGTTACAATTCAGGATGAGGGCAGAAATTTGATTCAGTTCACATTTAAAGGCAAAACCACTTAATCCATACTCCCTGAGACCATATGGTGGACAAAATGCAGCAGACCTTTGAGATTCACATTCCCCTGAATTTTTCAAAGTGGTCCTGCAGCCAAGCATTTAAAAAGTGTTTGCTAGGGTAATGCACATATTAGTGAGAAGAACATTACGGAAAATGGGCTTGCAAACATCTGTACATTGAGAGCTAGTCGTGGTTAGAGTGCCGGGCTACGACCTCGGAATCCAGGGTTCAAAACCCCCACTAATCCGTGAAGCCCACTGGTTGACCTTGGGTCAGTCACTCACTCTCAGCCTAACCTACCTCGCAAGGTTGTTGTGAAGATGAAATGGGGGGGGAGAGAAAACCATATACACTACCTTGAGCTCCTTGGAGGAAAAGGTGGGATAGAAATGCAATACATAAGTAAGCAGGCAGAGTTGTGTTTGGTTTTTAACGCTGTGGGTTAAACCACAGAGCCTAGGGCTTGCCGCTCAGAAGGTCGGCGGTTCGAATCCCCACGACGGGGTGAGCTCCCGTTGCTTGGTCCCTGCTCCTGCCAACCTAGCAGTTCGAAAGGGCAAGTAGATAAATAGGTACTGCTCCAGCGGGAAGGTAAACGGCGTTTCCGTGCGCTGCTCTGGTTCGCCAGAAGCGGCTTAGTCCTGCTGGCCACATGACCCGGAAGCTGTACGCCGGCTCCCTCGGCCAGTAAAGCGAGATGAGCGCCGCAACCTAAGAGTCGTCTGCGACTGGACCTAATGGTCAGGGGTCCCTTTACCTTTACCTAACCCTTTTTATCCTTTTACTGCATGTTGTTATTGCTGTAAACCACTTTGATATACCTTCTTCTTTTTTTAGGATACAGCAGCATACAAGTATTTTTTATCAATAAAGAAATGGAATGAAAAGGGGAAGGGGAAGATTTCCCCGGCTGTTTTGATTTTGCCAAATCCCCCTCCCTTTCGCTCTCTCATCCTTGCAGAAATCTACAAACCCATTTGTGCTTTAAACGGGGGGTGGGGGGAGGCAAATAATAGATTGAAGGGTGTCCTGTGTTCACAAACTGGGCACGGTTCCGCTTTGCCCGCCCCCACCGCCCAGCAATATATATAGAGAAAACTCTCAACTTTTGCTTCCACATGGGGAACAAGCACTTATCCGAGGATTGAGGGGGGTGTTGGGGGGGGAGTGTTATGGCCTGCTGTGGACATCTGTATTGGCAGACCCTAATCAAGGCTCGCCCATAGGGCTGTGCCAATTGCGTTTGAAGATCCTGACAAGAATACAACGTCCCTGTTGGGATAACTACCTTCCTGTAGAGACGCAGATGGGTTGCCTGGATAGGCTGTGAATCTGAGTGACAGGTTTGGTTTGGTGGGTATTTTTCCCCCTCCCCCATTTTCCCGAACAGATGCCTTCCCCCCCCCCACCTCCCCTCCCCTAAATGGACAAGTTCATAGTTTTCCCGGGAAGTTATTAGAAATAGGTTCAGTCCCTTTGGCTCCCAAATAGCTGCCCGGTTCGAAACCGCTTGGGAAAACGCACGCAGGAACTAAATAAAAAATGAAACAGGTGGGTTAGGAGATCCGGGTTCGAATCCCCACTCAGCCACAGATCTCACTAGGTGACCTTGGGACAGTCACTTACTCTTGCCCTAACCTACCTCACAAGGTTGTTGTGATGGTAGAATGGGGAGAACTATGCAAGGCGTCCTGAGCTTCTTGAAGGAAAGGTGGGGTAAAAGGTAAAGGTAAAGGGACACCTGACCTTAGGTCCAGTCGTGTCTAACTCTGGGGTTGCGGTGCGCATCTCGCTTTATTGGCCAAGGGAACCAGCGTACAGCTTCCAGGTCACGTGGCCAGCATGACAAAGCCGCTTCTGGCGAACCAGAGCAGTGCACGGAAACACCGTTTACCTTCCCATCAGAGCGGTACCTATTTATCTACTTGCACTTTGACGTGCTTTCGAACTGCTAGGTGGGCAGGAGCAGGGACTGAGCAACGGGAGCTCACCCCGTCGCAGGGATTCGAACCACCGACCTTCTGATCAGCAAGCCCTAGGCTCTGTGGTTTAACCCACAGCGCCACCTGGGTCCCTAAAGGTGGGGTACAAATGTAATTATTATTGATCATCATTCTCAGCACCATCATCAGCATCTCTGTAACGGAAATCAGTCCAGTGACTATGAATGGCACCAACGAATCATCATTGATTACGGTTCCGTTCCTCACAAGATCACTGCCCCCACCCAAATTGCTGTGTGTTTTCTTCGCACGGGATGGGATAATATAACGACAATGTGCCTGAGGCTATTTACATAACCATGTAAGTTACCTAGTTTTGCCACAGCGGAAAGTGAAGCAAATAACAAAGGTGGTGGGGGTTTTTGGCAGAAGGCGGGCTGCAGCAGAAAGGAAGCAGCGAAGAATGCAGTGGGGGATGAAGAGTGGTGCCTTCTTCTTACATTCCTAGCTGCCAACCATTGCCTGGCAGCTCAATCCAGGGATGCCTCAATGAGCATTTTGCAGGCTTCCCTCCATCCCCAGGAAGGGAGCTTTCCAGCTTTCAGCAGCGGCTACCAAAGGAGCTAGGACGCAAGCGTGCATGAAAGGGTGGGGTGCAAATAGGCAAGAAATGTTTTTGGTGCGAAAGGCACTGGGCAGAAGAACCAGCAACCAGCAGCATCAGGAGGGTCTCCCGTTTCCATCCGCGGAATTGTCCAATCGAGGGCTCGCTGGGATGATACCAGTCTGTTAATGGGGCATGTCTTGCTCAGACACACGCGGCCTTCTGGAGTTTTCTCGGCTGCCAAGTTGCCATCAGCGTCATGAGGAGAGCCCACGGGGAAATGAGAAATGGTGTAAGAAATCTCTGCTGAGCCCAGTTTTCTTACCCACTATCCTCTTTTGGCAAAGACCCAGCACAAGAAAAAAGCTCAAGGATGAAACAAGGAGCCGTGCAGTTTGGGAGAAATCTCTCCATCACGTGATTAGATTACATCCAAGGAGCATCCAATGCGGGGAAATTCAGACCTCTGAGAGCCAGTGTGGTGTAGTGGTTAATAGCGGTAGACTTGTAATCTGGTGAACCGGGTTTGCGTCTCCGTCCCTCCACATGCAGCTGCTGGGTGACCTTGGGCTAGTCACCCTTCTTTGAAGTCTCTCAGCCCCACTCACCTCACAGAGTGTTTGTTGTGGGGGAGGAAGGGAAAGGAGAATGTGAGCCGCTTTGAGACTCCTTCGGGTAGTGATAAAGCGGGAGATCAAATCCAAACTCTTCTTCTCCTTCTTCTCCTTCTTCTCCTTCTTCTTCTTCTCCTCCTCCTCCTCCTCCTCCTTCTCCTTCTTCTCCTCCTCCTCCTCCTCCTCCTCCTTCCTCCTCCTCCTCTTCTTCTTCTTCTTCTTCTTCTTCTTCTTCTTCTTCTTCTTCTCTTTTATTTGTATTTTTAGTGTATGGCTTATGCAGGGCAAGGGTGTGAAGCATCAGGCCCTGGGAGCCAATGCAGTCCTCCAGGTCTCTCTGTTGGGCCCTTGGGACTCACCTCAGGCCACCCCCAAGGGGTCCTTAGGCCATGCCCATGCTAGTCTGGCTTGGCACTCTCCTTGGGTGTGTTTGTCTGGCTGGAACGTGTCCCTGAACTCTGAGAATGCTTCAAACTTGCTCACATATACCCCTCTCTATTCTCCCACCAGGCAAGCGAGGGGAATGATCAGAGTTTGGGGCACATTCCAGTCAGGCGAAAACGGCCAGGGGGTGTAGTAGGGGCAGTGAGAGGTATGGCCAGAGGCAGAGAGGACTGGAGGCCGCATTGGTCCCCTGGGTGTCTGGTTCACCATCCTTGGTCTAACCACTTCCGCACATTGACTCTGGGGAACTCTACAAAATACTCGATACCAAACCCAAGGCAAGAATGTTGGAAGCCTCAGGACAGACAAAAGGAAGTACTCCTTCTTCACACAGTTGATCTATGGAACTCACTCCCGCAAGAGGCCACAAGGGCCACCAACTCAGATGGCTTTAATAGAAGAGAAGGCAAATTCATGGAGGATGCTATGGATGGTTATGTGGCTACGTTCTACCTCCACTGTCAGAGGCAGGATGCGCCCATTGCTTGGAACCGCAAGTGAGGAGGGTTGCTGTTGGGCTCAGGTTCTGTTTGTGGACTTCCCATGGGAGCATCTGCTTGGCCAACGGTGAGAGCAGGATACTGGACTAGAGGGGCCACTAGCCTAATCCAGCAAGCCTCTTCTTATGTCCTTAAGAATACCTAACAGACAAATATTCGGCAGGGTAACCTTGACATTCCTCCACTGCCCAACCCTGACAACTTTATCCACAGCCTTAAGCAACCCCTTGGACATCCTGGAATCCCCCCCCCCACTCCTTTTCTCCAAGCACACAAAGGGAGAAAGGCCAGAATGGAATGAGCAAATAGGAAAGAGGACCGAAAAGAAAAAGTAGGCTTGTTTCTGTCTACCAGAACTAATTCCTAGGCCCCGACAATGAGAGCTAGGAAGCAATAAAAGCTGGAAAGGGGAATTATTTTCACCGCCATTCTGATGGAAATGAAGCTTCACCCTTCCCAATTCCCCGCCACCCACCTGGAGCTACGCGGCACCGTCCTTTATAGATCTTGGGATCGATAGCACATCATAGCAACAAAACCGAGGCGTGTGGAGAGAGGAGGGGGAGGGCCGCAGAACGAACGAGTGTAAATTTTAACTAAATTAGTTCTTTCAGAGTTCTCCTTCCCTGCCTCGTCTCTTCTTCTTCTTTTCTCTTTTTTTAGGAGGGTATGGAAAAGTCAGGCGATCAATGCAGAGAGAAAAGGAAGGAAACGTCCGTCTCCCTCTGAAAGGAAAGGGGGAAAGGTGGATAGCGAAGGCCAGTACGTGTTTCCCCTTTGATCCACACACATCTTTACACTGTTTTTTATTTTATTTCTTCCCCTCTTGTTTATGTGTTGAGAGAGAGAGAGAGATGAACCCCCTCATATTATTTCTTAACAATCCACCAAATTGCTAGCAGTCACGATGGGAAGAAAAGCTGAAATTGGTGCGCGGCTGGAACGCCACTGGAATCCCATTCCATCTAAGAAGATAAGTGTCTCCAGAGGTTAAAAAGGAGCGTCAGGGTCCGGCACGGCAAAGTAAGGGGTTCTGTACACTGAGGAATGTTCCGCTTGCCCCATGTGGGGATGCTAAGCCGTTCTCTCACCTGCCAAACTGCACCACCTTGAGCGCCAGGCCTACAATTTAGAAGATAATCTCCTCCCCTCCTGCCTCCGCTCTTAATCTCCCCCTAACCTGACGCCCCAGATCTTGTTCTCTCTGCCCTTCCAGCTGCCACTCTCCTTTTCTCGGCCAAGCACAGCACTCCGACGATAATAAGTTACTTCATTCTGAGGTGCCCAGTGTCCCAGCGCAGTCTTGCGCTTTAAAAAGATGGCCGCTGCCGGCAAACAAAGATGGCGGCCCCCTACAGACCAAAGACAGGAGCCATTTTGTTGCATCTCTCCCAAAGCAATGGTCTTGTTGCTATTGGGGTGTCTCCAAGCGAGTTTTACTCGCTGAAATTAAGGGAACCAAGTTCGTAATGGTGTCCATTATTTTCAATTTGTTTACTCTGGGCTAGGATTAGATAATCCCGTTGTTCCTGCTTCTGTTATGTTATGTTTGGATCCAAACAGTGCTTTTTTCTGGGGGGTGGGGGAACACAGGGGTACACATACCCCTACATATTTTGTGAATCTTTGTAATTTTGTCCATTTGCTATATTTATTTTTCCCAATTTGAAGTATAAAACGGTGAGTCAAAATGAGAGTACCCCTAAACATTTTTTTAGGGGGGGGAAGCACTGGATCCAAATATTAGCCCTAATAATAATAATAATAATAATAATAATAATTTATTATTTGTACCCCGCCCATCTGGCTGGGTCTCCCCAGCCACTCTGGGCGGCTTCCAGCAAATATTAAAATACATGGCCTGGATCAGGCCCTTTCTTATCAGAAATCCCAAAGACCAAATCTGCCTAGCTTTCCTAGCCAATAGTCTCTGGCTTATTTCTGGTGTTTGTTTTCCCTAGCATTACAAGAGATTTTGTGTGTGTGTGTGTGTGTGTGTGTGTGTGTGTGTGTGTGTTTTCTCTCCTGCTTTCTTCATTCCATTGAGAGGAAAGCGTGGGCAACCGCACGTGGCCAGTTTGCCCCTTGATAGAGTTGCCATTGCTAATGACTTAATCCCTTGTCCCGTTGCCTGCTCTCCTAATTAACTGCCACCCCATAAGAGTTGGCCGGGATGAAAACCATCCGCAAGATAACATCTTGCCTGCTTCTCTGTGAGCTCAATTCCGCTGCCGCCCCCCCCACCCCGCCATCTCCTCCACGGCCTCCTCCCGTCAATTAAAGCTGCCAGCTTTAATTTGCCAATCGACGTCGCATCAGATTAACAAAACGGGCACGCGCGCAAAGCGGGCTGAGTTAATACGACACTGCGCCAGAGGACAACAGGCTGCGAGGGGGGCTTTAAAGTACGTAAACATAAGATTGAGCGCAGCCAGAGTCCTTGTTTGCACAGAAACCGGAGTAATTGCGTAATAATTCTGTCAAAGCCAGACGGTTTCCAGTCTCCCTGGCACTCATTCCATGGGAAACAACACTGCAAAACGCCATGGAAAGCACCAGAGCTGCCCCCCAAAATAAGGACCTTTCTGAACCCTTGTCATTAGCATAGAATCACGGAATTGTAGAGTTGGAAGGGACCCTGAGGATCATCTATTCCAGCCCTCTGCAATGCAGGAATGTGTAGCTGTCCCATATGGGGATCGAACCTGCAACCTTGGCATTATCAGCAGCAGAAGAAGAAGAGTTTGGATTTGATATCCCACTTTATCACTCCCCGAAGGAGTCTCAAAGCGGCTCACATTCTCCTTTCCCTTCCTCCCCCACAACAAACACTCTGTGAAGTGAGTGGGGCTGAGAGACTTCAGAGAAGTGGGACTAGCCCAAGGTCACCCAGCAGCTGCATGTGGAGGAGAGGAGACGCGAACTCGGTTCACCAGATTACGAGTCTACCGCTCTTAACCACTACACCACACTGGCTCTCCATCAGCACACTGTAACCAACTGCTGAGCTATCCAGAAGACCATACACTGCTATTTTTCTTTCTCACCCACCTAGAAATATGCTTTGCCCTTTCTATGCCCCCACCCCAACCTGATTTTTTTTCCTGGTGCAACCACTGCGAAAACCCAAAATAGAGAATTGTCTGTTGTTTGTTTGTTTGTTTGTTTCCTCCCCTCTGTCTCCAAGGAGATCATGGTAGCATACACCTTTTTCACCAAGATGGTGTACATGATTCTCCCTCTCCTCATTTAATCCCCACAACAAGCATGTGAGGCAGGTTAGGCTGAGAATGTCCGGCCCAAGGTCACCCAAAGAGTGTTTCATGGCCGAGTGGGGATTAGGACCCTGGTCTCCCAAGTTCTAGTCTGACATGTGAATTATTCTACTGCCCTGTCTCTGTAGAAAGTCTATTTCCCTCGAAGCCCATCCCCAGATGCCTGCCCTATATCACTCCTTATTTCCTGCCCCCTGCCCCCCACATCTGAAGCTTTACAGCACATTGTTTTCTTTCTATGGCGAGAGAGAGAGAGATCTTAGCAAGCAGTCGATAGAGTGCCCTACTGGAAGGAAGCCTGTCAGCAGGATTGGTAGGGCAAACTGTCTACGTTTTGTAAGGTTGCAGAATAGAGAATCCACAACAGGAGGACAGAGGCTTCAGATTTGATTTTACACAAATCCCAAGCATTTTGCAAGGTATTTTCCGGGCGTTTGGTATGAGATCTAAACATTGAACTTCCCTCTTCTCTTCCATGTGCCAAAGAGAATGCTCCATTGGAACTCTTGAAGCTTCCACAAATCATCCAATGAACCAACTTCTACGTGCGAGGAGAATGTGCACAGTTTTGGATCGAAATTGTGCCAGCTCCCCCCCCCCAAAAAAAAAACACATAACATTGCTCTCCACACAGTGGGGATCCTGTTGCCCTCCAGATGTTAGAATCATAGAATTATAGAGTTGTAGATGACCCTATAGGGTCATCTCCTCCAATGAGAGCCAGTGTGGTGTAGTGGTTAAGAGCGGTAGTCCTGTAATCTGGTGAACCGGATTCGTGTCTCCGCTCCTCCACATGCAGCTGCTGGGTGACCTTGGGCTAGTCACACTTCTCTGTGAGGTGAGTGGGGCTGAGACACTTCAGAGTGTTTGTTGTGGGGAAGGAAGGGAAAGGAGAATGTGAGCCGCTTGGAGACTCATTTGGGTAGTGATAAAGTGGGATATCAAATCCAAAACTGTCTCCTCCTCCTCCTCCTCCTCCTCCTCCTCCTCCTCCTCCTCCTTCTTCAATGTAGGAATCACAGCCCAAGAATCCCTGACAAACGACCATCCAACCTCTGCTTAAAATGAAGGAGAGTCCACCACCTTCTGAGGTTGTCCATTCCACTGTTGAATAGCTCTTACCATCAGAAAGATCTTCCTAATGTTTAGCTGGAATCTCCCTTCTTGTCATCTGAATCTGTTGGTTCAGATCCTCCCCTCTGGAGCAGCGTAAAACCGAGCTTGCTCCATTCTTCCTTGTGCAGCACTTTAGATATTTGGACATGTCTACCATATCACCTCTCGGTGGTCTTCTCTTCTCCTGGCTAAGCATACCCAGCTCCCATCAGCCCCAGCCAATGTGGCCTCCAGTCAGGAGTGATGGGAGTCCAGCAACATCTGGAGGGTCAAAGGTCCCCTATGCCCGATAGTCCTTTAAAAACCTGTTTACGGGGATGGGGAGAAGGGAATAGAATCTCAGAGGGGTCCGGAATAAAATTGAAGTGTCCTTGTAGAAATGAGTGAGGTTTCACCCAGCAATGATGCTGTGAGGGGGGGTAGGGAGGGGGGGACATTCAGCAAGGAATTAATGAGATCACAGAGAACAAAGGCAAGTAAGAGAAGGAGGGCGAGGAGGTTTTTAAAATCCCTGCTGACCACGGAAATAATAGATTGAGAAAGAAATAGAGTAGATCCCTGTGGTAAAAACTATTAGAGGCGGCGAATTATAAAACTATTAACCAGAATGTAACTCCCAATTAAAAGATGATTTAACACTGGAATCTGATGGATGAATTTTGATTAAATGGAGGGACTATTAGGAGCCCTGGGAGATGGACTTCTCCTCGCCACTTTGGAAAGTTAAAAGGCAGTTTGATATAAAAATTTATAAATTAAGGTTAATTACTTTAAATAACATGGCTGGAAGCAATCAAACGGAATTCACCGTATTCTCTGGGGTTTGGGGAGGGGTGGTGGGGTGGAACACGGATATTCCCACCTTTTAATGGGATATATATATATAATTAGTCATCTCGAGAACAGGTCAGGAAGGACAAAGGTGAAAAAAGGAAGGAGTAGGTGACGGAGAACAGACGTAGCAGCCTCAGAGTAGGTCGAATCCTTTGTCCACCTCGTCCGCGATGGTCTTGTCCTGGTTTTCCCAGATGCCATTGGACTCCCATCAGCCCCAGACGGCATGGCCAGTAATCAGGAATGATGGGAGCTGGAGTCCAATGATCAGGACTGGCCCACCCATGAGGCAAGGTGAGGAGACTGCCTCAAGTAGCAGGATTCATAGGGGCAGCAGATTCGGCCCCCAAGGAGCTCATCGCCTACTGCAACAGTGCATAGCTGTCAACTTTCGGATTTGAAAATAGGGGATTTTTCCAAACCTTAGGATTTGAAAATAAGGGATGCCGTGAGGGCAGTGCAATGGCACCACGTAGCCTCGCCACCCTGCGCTCCAGAGGCTGCGCGCGAGCGGTTGAGCGAAAGAGCGAGCGTGTAGACGGCAGGCAGGCTGGCTGTCTGGTTGGGCGTGAGGGTCTGGCTGCACAAGGCATGCAAGCTCCGCCCCCAGTCGGTCTCAGACTCCTTATTGGCAGCCGAGCAACGCAGCTGAGGAGCCTCCCTGGCCGGCAGGGAGGGAGAGGAGCTGCTTCCTTTGAAATCCGGGAAATTTAAGGGATATCAACAATCCGGGATAGCAGCGGGAAACGGCTTTGGAATAAGGGAGTTTTCCACAAAAAAGGGAGGGTTGACAGCTATGCAACAGTGGCTGTGGTGCAGTCCTTGGAGACTGTACCTGCTGCCTCCTTGGCAGCCGCCCACCCCCCAGGGAGGAATTGGGGGAGGTCGCCCTCCAGAGTGCAACTTTCTCCCAATATACAGTGTTGTTTGCAATTTTGCCTGATACACACATTTTTGCGAAGCAGCTGTCCCTACTGTAATACCGTTTTGCATGTTATTTCCACTAATTTGCTGCATTTCGATGCACGCTTTGCCCTACTGTAACGCATCTTCGTCCATGTTACTTGGCTGGGGAACTGCGTTGCAAAATTCAGAGGAGGGCGAATTTCAAAGGGGGGTTGCGTTTCGGTTCAGGGTTTCGGTTTCAGAAAGGGCGAATTCGGTTCGCCCTTAAATGTCCACTGCATCCAGCTCCGTCGCTTAGAAAGGTTACTCCGTGCCAGCATTACACCAAGACAAGGGAAAGAGCACAGGATGCGTCATTGATCCCATTTGTTAAAGCAGGGATGGATGGAAGGTAAATGCGGATCTATTGGTGCAGATCTTGATGGTGGGAAGGAGATCTGCATTGGTTTTTTGGCTCCCAGCTGCTTAATAATGACAAGTAATAAATACCCCCCACCCGCAAATATCTCTCTCTCTCTCTCTCTCTCTCTCTCTCACACACACACACACACATGCTCTTAAATAAATAAATAAGATACCCAAAAGTGGATTTTTGTGTGGAAGGACTGTGACCTTCCACACAAAAAAGCCAATGCAATTCTGGGCTGCATCAATAGGAGTATAGCATCTAGATCAAGGGAAGTAATAGTACCACTGTATTCCGCTCTGGTCAGACCCCACCTGGAATACTGTGTCCAGTTCTGGGCACCACAGTTCAAGAAGGATACTGACAACCTGGAACGTGTCCAGAGGAGGGCAACCAAAATGGTCAAAGGCTTGGAAACGATGCCTTATGAGGAACGGCTTAGGGAGCTGGGTATGTTTAGCCTGGAGAAGAGAAGGTTAAGGGGTGATAGGATAGCCATGTTCAAATATATAAAAGGATGTCATATAGAGGAGGGAGAAAGGTTGTTTTCTGCTGCTCCAGAGAAGCGGACACGGAGCAATGGATTCAAACTACAAGAAAGAAGATTCCACCTAAACATTAGGAAGAACTTCCTGACAGTAAGAGCTGTTTGACAGTGGAATTTGCTGCCAAGGAGTGTGGTGGAGTCTCCTTCTTTGGAGGTCTTTAAGCAGAGGCTTGACAGCCACCTGTCAGGAATGCTTTGATGGTGTTTCCTGCTTGGCAGGGGGTTGGACTGGATGGCCCTTATGGTCATCCAACTCTATGATTCTATGATTCTATGACCTCAGTTAAGTTCTGCTTCTCAAGCCACATCCCAAGCAAGGTGCAGAAGTCTCTTCTTCCTGGGGGATGTAACGGTAGGTCTTGGGTTTTCTAGTGAAAAAGAAAATTAAGGAGGCACCCAGAACCCTGAAGACAGCCCACCCCTGCTTTTAATTTACTTATTTCATGCATTTTATAATTCACTTGGTTGTATTAAAAAAAAACCTCAAAGCAGTTTACAAAAAAGATAAAGCAATAACATTATCACTAAAAACAATTAACAACAATAATATAAGCAATTTTTTTAAAAAAATTAAAAAGCAATGACAATGACAACAGAAATAAAACATGGATCAGCATTCTAAATATCAGGGTAGGGTTGTCTAAACAAAAATGTTTTTAGCAGGTAGTGAAAGGGTACAGTGAAGGCGGCCACTGCCTAATTTCAAGAGGCAGGGCGTTCCAAAGTGGAGGTGCCGCCACACTAAAAGTTTGTAGCTTATTCCTCATCTTAACCTTTTCCCCAAGTATTTTAAATACTTCTGAACATTTTGCTGCTTTATTCTCTTTGCAAACAGCTTCGAGCTTATATTTCTAACAGTCAAGCGGTCCCTAAATTTCAGAAGATCAGCACGAAAGGTTTTG
Source organism: Darevskia mixta (assembly GCA_034641385.1). Classification (NCBI taxonomy): domain Eukaryota; kingdom Metazoa; phylum Chordata; class Lepidosauria; order Squamata; family Lacertidae; genus Darevskia; species Darevskia mixta. Next base: position 2,981,388 of record JAWWNH010000095.1, read on the forward strand.
CAAAGTGGACCCCTCCCCTCCTCCTTTCAGCTCCCCGCTTCTCATTTCATCCCCCAACATTTATATCCCGCTCGATTGCAATGAAACCTCAACGTCCTTGACAAAAAATGAGCAGCAAAACAATCAATATATGTTTTTAGTTTAGAAATTGTTTGTTGTAACTGCTGAGTGGATTTCTGTTTAACTTTTATATGTTGTTGTTGTTGTTATTTAATACTATTCTAATGATTGTTGAATGTTACTTTTTTGATATAGGTTACCAATTTTAAACACCCAGGTGGTGCTGTAGGTTAAACCACAGAGCCTAGGGCTTGCTGATCAGAAGGTCGGCAGTTCGAATCCCTGTGACGGGGTGAGCTCCCGTTGCTCGGTCCCAGCTCCTGCCCACCTAGCAGTTCGAAAGCACGTCAAAGTGCAAGTAGATAAATAGGAACCGCTCCAGCGGGAAGGTAAACGGCATTTCCGTGCACTGCTCTGGTTCGCCAGAAGCGGCTTATTCATGCTGGCCACATGACCTGGAAGCTGTACGCCGGCTCTCGGCCAATAAAGCAAGATGAGCGCCGCAACCCCAGAGTTGGACACGACTGGACCAAATGGTCAGGGGTCCCTTTACCTTTACCTTTACCAATTTTAAAGTTATGTTTTATTATCACATTTTTGTATTGCATTAGATTGTACATTTTTTGTTTCTTCAGCTTGTAAACCGCCTTTGAGTATCGTAAGACAGAAAGAAGATATACAAATTAAAAACGATGATGGTGATTTTCAAAAACGCAATGTAAAATCCTTAGAATATTCCAACGATGATTAAAATCAATGCTAAGATACAAAATAAAAATAAAAATCCCAGATCATAACACATGTCTACATCTCTAGATAGGCTGGCCCAAACAAAAATGCTTTTAGCAGGTGCTGGGGAAAGTCCAGCGAGACTATTGTCACGGCGTAGCTATTGATCGTTTCCTCAAACCTCTGCCACATCCCTTTTTTAAGAATAGAAAATAAAAAAATGGGAGTATGCCTGACCCGGATCTTGCATATCCCACTTCAAGCACGACCACGGGGTGGATAGCTTGACGATTCCGGCTGTGTCGATCCCACCCTGGACCTCCTTTGTCTCCTTCCCATCGGAGCTCCCTGCATAACTGAACCCCCTGGATTCTGCAACACACACACACCCTTTTCTGGTGCTGGGAAGCGATAGCTCTCGGCCTTCTCCCTCTGCGCCCCCCCCCCCCAATATCAGACATGTCACGGTGAAGAATTTCCAACCTTGACTCCTTGAGATGCCCTAATTACAGGACATATTTTTGGCACTGCGCCTTTATCCCTCTCCGCGCCGGCCCCCTGACCCGGGCGCTTCCTCTGCCGCGCCTGTGTTAACAAGGTTGTCCTCTCCTGAGCTTCCTCCCTCTGATTTGTAACGCAGAATTACCATATCTGGCTCTCACTTGCTGACAACCGTCACTTTAAATAGACCTTTTAAAGTTAATACGATGGCCATTTGAAAGGGCCGTATTACTTTCCAGTGATGTCAAATGAGCTATTTGAGGAGCCAGAGAGAGAGCCCTCGTATTCTCCCCTTACACACACACACACACACACACACACACCTCTGCCCACCCGGAAAAGGGGGGGGGGAAATAATTTTATCTCCCGCTTAATTGATGAACAGGAATCGCCCTGAACAAATCTGTCATGAGAAAAGAAGAACCAGGTTTTCTTGTGTCTTTTTTAATGAACACATTTGTCAGCCCCCCCCCCAAAAAAAAAACCCCAAGGGGGGCATTTTTCAGCACTCATTGAAAAGAAAAGTTTGCTTGTTTGTTGATGGCCCCCCGTCCCCACTAAATATCTAAACCAGTATCATACCACTTTGTGCAGTCATTGTTTCCTACCCAAAAAAACCTTGGAGGTGTTTGGTGCTGAGAGATGTCAGGAAGTCATTATTTCCCTCACAGAACTGCAATTTTCAGGGTGGTTTAACACCCCATTCCTCCTCTCAGGAACTTTGGGGAGTGTCGTTTTTTTCAGGGAAATCAAGGCCTCCAAACCGGGCACCCCCAAACTCAGCCCTCCAGATGTTTTGGGACTACAACTCCCATCATCCCTAGCTAACAGGACCAGTGGTCAGGGATGATGGGAATTGTAGCCCCAAAACATCTGGAGGGCTGAGTTTGGGGGTGCCTGCTCCAAACAATTCCCAGCACCCTTAACAAAACTACACTTCCCATGATTCTTTGGGGGCAGCCATGACTGCTTAAAGTGGTATGATAAATCTGCGGTAAATCTATAGTGCAGATGGGCCCTAAATTTGCCTACCTCTCAACTGGCCCCAGTGACATCATCACACAACCCAATCTGATCACCGTCATGACATCATTTCATCTGCTACAAGATAGCTGATTGGTTGGGATGGTGCGACTGATCCTGAAAGGAGCGAGCAGCAGGAGTCGGAGGGAGATTGCAAGGAAAGAAACAACAGCCAGGGATAGCAGTGGTTCCAGGGGGGGGGGAGGGTTTGGGGACAGCTGTCCATGGAGGCGCAGGTTAATTCTGTGTCCAGGGCAACTGTCTACCAGCTCCATCTGGTACGCAGGCTGAGACCCTACCTGCCCGCAGACTGTCTCGCCAGAGTGGTGCATGCTCTAGTTATCTCCCGCTTGGACTACTGCAATGCGCTCTACGTGGGGCTACCTTTGAAGGTGACCCGGAAACTGCAATTAATCCAGAATGCGGCAGCTAGACTGGTGACTGGGAGTGGCCGCTGGGACCACATAACACCGGTCCTGAGAGAACTATATTGGCTCCCAGTACGTTTCCGAGCACAATTCAAAGTGTTGGTGCTGACCTTTAAAGCCCTAAACGGCCTCGGTCCTGTATACCTGAAGGAGCGTCTCCACCCCCATCGTTCTGCCCGGACACTGAGGTCCAGCGCCGAGGGCCTTCGGGCGGTTCCCTCACTGCGAGAAGCAAAGTTACAGGGAACCAGGCAGAGGGCCTTCTCGGTAGTGGCGCCCGCCCTGTGGAACACCCTCCCATCAGAGGTTAAAGGGATCAACAACTACACGACATTTAGAAAATACCTGAAGGCAGCCCTGTTCAGGGAAGTTTTTAATCTGTGATGTGTTAATGTATTTTAATGTTGCTGGAAGCCGCCCAGAGTGGCTGGGGAGACCCAGCCAGATGGGCGGGGTACAAATAATAAATTATTATTATTATTATTATTATTATTATTATTATTATTATTATTATTATGGTGTATATTCACAGCTTGGCTTTCTCAAGCTGAGATTTTGGACCAACCAAATGGTCCAAAAAGCTTCCTCCTGCTCGCTCTTCCCTCTCCTTCTGCATGAGGCAGCCATGAAACCTCCTCTCTGCATGTAGACTTAGAATCCAAAGCCATCCCTGTGAATATGAAGCTACTGTAAGTAGATGTGTGAATGAGACGGATCCGGTGGTGGGACTGGGTAACTCCAGGCAGCTTCACCTTCCTAACTTTTCACTCTGACACACACACACACACACACACACACACAGTATAATCCAACCAATTTTATTTATCTGTATCTGAAGAAGTGTGCATGCACACGAAAGCTCATACCAATAA